>CP139504.1:242591632-243022823 GCA_021014915.2 Artemisia tridentata subsp. tridentata
TTTTGAAAAATTTATGAAAAATACTTTAAACTATTTAGAACTTAGGAAAAATAAAATGGAAACATTAGCTTATTGGAATAAGCTGAAAATAAGATAAAAAGGGCTGTTAAGCTAAAACTGGTAAAAAGGGTTAAGTAAAAAGGGTATGCACCCTTGGACAGAGAAGTCTCAAGGGCGCAGTTGGTTAAGAGGGTTGAGAGTCTCGGGTTCGAGCCTGAGACTTCCCCTTTCCCAATACTTTTTATTTTGCAAAACTTATTTTTGAAAATTATTAATAAGCTGAATATAATGACTTTTTGTGAAAACACTTTTTTATAAAAGCGCAGATTAAGCTAAAAATAAGCTACAAGGTTCAAACAGCTATGGTCTTAACTAATTTTGCAAAATAAGCTGCTAAGGACTTGTTTCTACTGAAAAAGCTAATAACAAACAAATAAGCAAAAGAAAACTAATTTATTATATCTAATAAGCACTAAGGAACTCAAAAAAGCAAAGATCAATAAGCAAAAACTCAAAAACTAAATAAGTAATTAGGACCAAACTGTTATCAAAACAGCCTAAAGTGGCACTTTCAAGCTACAAAATAAGCTAATAAATCAAAAAGCTAATCCTCAAAACCTGAAAACAGCTGAAGCTTATAGACCAAAGAACTCACAAAATCAATTTCAGACAATTTGAACTTAATTTGAGCTTAAAAATAAGTTGAAAAGAACTGACAGTTGAGACTTTTATTGAAAACCTAAAAGACTTAAAGACAGACTGATCCACTACTTTTAAAGCTAAGAATAATCTACCAAAAGCTAATGAAATAAGCTCTTAACTACAAAACAGCATAGATTACCAACTAAAGAGCTCATAAAACAATTTTCAAACAATTTAAACTAAAAATGAGCTTAAAAGGAAGCTGATAAAACAGACACTTAGGCTAATATTTTTGGCTTTTCTTATTTTTATAAAAACTTGCAGAGTACAATTTTAATACTCAAAGACTTTTGACACTTAACTAGAATATGAAAACATGCATATTAGACTGAATTTGAACCAAAAATCTACAACTTAAAAGAACTATTGCTAAACTTTTCAAAATAAGCTGATTCAATCAGATTTGAACTAAGAACTTTTAAAAAAACTAAGCTAAAAGCAATAGAACTATGTAAAACTACTCAAAAATACTTCTAAACTATTACTAGGACTGAATTAAAGCTAAATCAATTTAGACTTATGGCTAAAACACTTGAACACATATTTAAACCATTTCAAAAATCCAAATCCAAACACTCCTTTAAAATCTCTAAATGCTTATTAAAACTGATTTTACCTTAAAACTTGACAAAACTTTGAAGAAAACTTATTAATATGACTTAATAGATGACTAAAAAGCAGTTTTGACTAATTAATAAGCACTCACCAATAAGCTAAGGCTTATTGGTGTTTATGACAGTTAAAATGAAAAGCAGTTTTAGACTAAGTAAAACTAAGAGATCTAAACTAAAACAGCAATATTAAGCAACAATTAAGTAGAAAAGCAAATAATAAGCAAGTAAATAAGCAGATAAAATAAGCTGATAAGCAGTAAGCAATTTTAAGCTAAAATGAAGATTAAAGACTAATACCTTGATCCTAGCTCAACAAGGATCAAATAAGCTCGAGGAGCTACTCTACAAGCTCCATCTTATCAACTGATAAGCTGGTGAGACCCCATAAGCCCTTCCATTTCTGGCTTATCTTCCATTTCAAACTTATTTTGTCTTAAAACCAAATTTTCAAAACAAAATGTTTCTAATTCAAACCCAAACTACACAAACTCAAAAGCAAGCTATTGAGAGAAGCTTGTTTAACCAAATAAAAACAACAACATTGCTTATAAGTAAAATTGAACTCGAATTTAAAAGTAAACTGAATTTTATTAATAACGAAGGAGGTTTACAATACTTTGAAAAGTAAATACAGAATTTAAATGACAAGTAAGTAAATAAACTAGTAAATAAGCTAAAAACAAGACACGAAAATTAGACGAGTGCTATGTGTTGAGGAGGCCTCTATTTATAGGCTACTGAGGATGCTTCTAGGATTTGGGGAATGACTTCATCATCTAATCCTGACCCTCCATTCATTGTGTCGTCATAAGCTCCAATCCATACCCTTGGATCATGTGCCACGAATGATTAACCAATCAATAGCCTCTGAATTGCCAGCGTGGCCTGTCATAATCTATGACTTGTCAGTGGGTTCTAGAAGGATTTTAAGTGAGGTTAATTGAGGAGGAGCAGGGTAAAAGGTGGGACGATGGGTGAATAGTAAAAAGGGATTCGCGCCCTTTTTACCAGTTATTTGACTGGGATAATTGGGGGTTTGACTTTGGTTATAAATGGGTACGGGTAATGGGTATTGGGATGTATTAATTTTGGGCTATGGGTTTTATTAATTGGGCTGGGTAGGATAGAAGGATTTTAAAAACCGTTTAGTTTAGGGACTAACTTTGCAAATATTTAGGACTAATGGTATAATGGATTTTTGACATTAAGGATTAGGTTTGGTATTTTTAGGTTTAGGCTTGATCCAAAATGTAGAATCACATCCCCGGCTTTGGCTTTTCACGCTCTTTCCAATCTAGTGCTGGTTTTTGTCCGTTTTGTCCTTCTTTTAGTCTTTTCTCATATCCGCTACCTGCACATACACAAACACAAAAACAAAAATATATTTGGCATTTATAATACGTGTTTGGTCTTTTGAGTCCATTTTTTATAAAGAAAAGGTATGTGAAAATACACATACCATTCGGCACGAAGCTCACTTCCTCGCCCTACTCCACTCCCCGAGTACCCAACTCGAGAGTTTGCAAGCACTATATCAACAAGCTCCCTTATGGCGGAGAAAACCTTACAAAGTCGCTTCACTTCTTTCCCGATACTAAGCTAGATATCGAGTCTTTCACAAGGCAAGACCAACCTTATCACTCAACGTATTTTAAGGACTAAAATACTAACCGGACTCTCTAGGTTGTTGTATGATGATCACTACCCAAGTTGGTAGTAGGTGGTGAGTTACAAAGACACACAAATGATATACTATGTTATACAACAAAGTATATGATAAGACACAACTAACTACAACCCTTGAAGGCTTGGAAAGCTTCTTATGTTCTTCACTTGAATTCAAAGTAGAATCGTTGGATCACTTTGAATGTGTTATAGGTCAAGTGGAATGATCAAAGAGTGTTAATAAGATGTTATGTGATGAGAGAAACGGTAGTAGTGAGCTAAGAATGGTTGAGAATCATTGGTTGGAAAGTTTGGACTAAAGTCCTATTTATACTAACATTTCTGTCTCATTTTGAACCTTCGGCGGATCCACGGATCCGCAAATTGTGGATCCGTCCGTTATAAAATACGGATCCGCGGAGCGTCTCTGGACAGCTTATTATCCTTTGATCTTTGAGATGTTTTGTACTAAAATCATTTTTAAATTAAATGTTTCTAGAATTAATTGGGCACAAAGCATTTAATTTTTATTTACTTTTGATTTAAATAAAACACTTAATTAAAATGTCTAGTGAATTTAATTAAGTAAACTTTGTGTGTTTATTTATTAAAAATGTGTTTAATAAATATTTGAAGTATGTTAGAAATATTTATTACTTGGGCTCTTTGATCATTCGACGCGAGGTATAATCACATTATTCATACGTGAAGTGATATACGTCGGAATGTAAACTTGTAACTTAAAACTTGGTTACGTAGACGTTTACTTCGTATTAGTTTATAATTGCTATTATCAAAACCTTAAGAGACCGTAAAATATAAATAACGTTTTTACGCGATATTTGTATTAACGTTTACTTCGTATGTGGGTTGGGTCTACGTCATTTGTACAGGTCATCGGACTTGGGGGTCTTTTTTTTAGTAGCCATGTTGAAACAAAAAGTAGATAACAATGAACGAGTAGTGAATGAAGGCACCAAATCTAAACCATGGTTGATGAATTAGATGGTTGTGGATAGGCCATCGTAAGTGCTATATACTGTAAACGGTGGTGTAGGCCGCCGGATTTGTTGTTTTTCCTTCTATGACGGCTGAAAAAAATTTTAATAGGTTGTAGATACATGGGAGAGAGAAAAAAGGGTCGTAATTGATCAATTCCCATCTTGCATTTAGGGTCTGTTTGGTATGTGGATTTTGGTGGGAGGGAATGGACTCAAAGTAGAAAAATGTTGTTTGTTATGTATCCTTGGTTTTTATAACAGTACCTCACACCCCTGATTGTAGGGTTCAACAAATCCCAACCTCTTTCCCAACTTTTGCAACGTTTTACTGACATCCACTATTTTTTTTTCTTTTTCTATACTTTTATTATATATATTTGTCTTCTTTTTATCCTTCTATTATATGAAACTTGTCTTTCTATAAAAAAGTAGGACCCACCAGTTAAACCTTATATCAAATTATATATTTTCTCTCTTTTACATCAAATTAAAATCCAAATCCTAATCCAAATTCAAATCCAAATCCAAATCCTAAACTTGTCTACAAACCAAAACGGGCCCTTAATATCCCTTTATTTCAAGGATGGTTTTTAATTCACGTAAATACCTTATGCGCTCCATCGAAGCTTTTAATTTGTAAACAAGAATTACCGATTAACTAGGAACACATTCGGGCAAGTATACCCTAGTCATATGTAGTATTGGGGTTGGTAAGTCAAGGTCGTCCCAAGAGACTTGGTTGCATTCAAGTGTCATTTGTTTGTTTAAGCAAGTAACAAGTTGATGGTTATGATTGTCACAGATCAAACCAACAAGAAAAGCAATACAAGAACAATCACACAAAGAACATACATGTTTGGACAAATGATCACATGGATATTAGGATGGTTAGTTTGGAAAACATATTATCAAAAGTAATCCTTACGACCTTTAGAACCAATAATAATTTAGTGTTTTATAAATCAAATATGTATAAGCCTCAATCAAATGGTCATGTCATGAGCCTTATGCCTATAACAAGAAAGAATCCTTTCGAACTTTAGACTTTGATGTTATTAATTCGTGAAGTTCCATTTACTTGAAAAATGATTAGAACACCTATTCAAAAGATGCCTTTCGACCCTTAATCTAAATTAAACTTTCACTTGTTATGTTTATTAAGTTTCTCATACAATCGTCACAAAGTATTGAGAACCCTTTCGACATTTAGACTCAACAATGATTAATCAAGACAATAAACAAGACAAGTTCCAATTTAACCAAATATGATGTTATCATCATATTCCAAACAAACACTACAAATATCCAAACATCCCTTTATCACAAGTTATCATAATATCCAAACAAGTATACAAAACTATTCCATGGTTATTTCAATCAAACACAAAGATTCAACAATCATGGTAATCATAAACATCATGAAATATAAAAGTAACAAGGTTTACCCAAAGTATGAATTACAATAGGCAAAGGTAAAGGATTTATAGCAACCTTCAAGCCTCCAATCAACTATACGCTTTCTACCAAGCCGGAAAATAATACCCAACACCTTTTTTCATGTGTTTGAGCCTTCTTCTGAAAATGGCAGAGGTTGGTGGTCTTTTGGGAGAGATAATTGGTGAAAATTCGTCCTTAAGGGTAGAGGGTAGAATTTCACAATGAAAACCAAGCCTAAGCACTCATATATATAGTAGAAATCAACCCTTAGCCTCTAAGTATGAAACTTGGGCACTAAGTGTCATAAAATACCAGGAAATGGAGTAAATAGGAGGTAAGTGATCGGGCTTGGGGCTTAATGACACTTAATACTTGCATTAAAAATAACTTGGAAGGTCATATTGGTCCATCCGATCGGATACGGGACCATACCGATCGGATGGATGAAAAAGTTAGCTCCATCCGAATCGATTCGGGCCAATACCGATCGGATGGAGCATTTTTGCCAGAAATGATAACACGAAAGTTGTAGATCCTTCTCTCCCCGTTCCGTGGCCACTTGAATCATCTAAATCCAAGTTTGTATGCTCAAATTATGGCCAAAATGGTGGAGGTGTGTCGGGAACAATGAGTCTTCCATTATTTCTTCGTTTTAGCTTCTTTTCTTCATTTCTTTTCTCGTTTTCCCTCTTGTGCTTTATTTTTGAGTCTTTGGAGTGACAACTTCATGACTTTATCTTCTCGAATATACTCCAAGAGACTCGTTTTTGTCGGGAATTCTTCGTATATGCATAAATCTTCATTTATTGATCGTTTCTTCATCTTTTTCTTGGTTTTCTTTGTCTTGAGCTTCCATGAACCTAAAATAGAAATTATACTTCATTAAGTACCATAAGTTCATAAAAGTATCAATATATATGCAAAAAAAATCCACGATAACGCTCCTAAAAACATGTACAATTTGAGCGTTATCAAATTCCCCCACACTTGAACTTTGCTTGTCCTCAAGCAAATCTAGAAAAAGAAAAATCGAAATTCATACCTAAATGATAAAACGGAAAGAAAATTTTAAAAAATTAAAATTTTTTTTTTTGAAATATCAAAAAATATTTTTGGTTTCTTTTTTTTTTTTTTTTTTTTTTTTTTTTTCATAAAAGAGAAAATGAGCGCAAACTCCCCTACACTTAAGGGTTTGCTTGCCCTCAAGCAAATATTAAGAAAAATAGATCCCACATGGTGCATGAAAAATGATTATAAAAATTATGATACAAATCTACCAAGTACAAGTACGAGATACGATTCATAATTTTTAAGCGTTATGGTGAAAAACCGAGATGTATGACAATACCCATAGATTTTCTTGCTTGAGTAACATTTCTAAACACCTCACGAAAAAGAAACGAAGTATAATTCACTCAATCACTCATTTATTTAGGTAGTGGAGTATATATAAGAGAAATCACACTCATTGCTCAGTCATGATCCGTTTATTACCATAGGCTTGTACAAGAAACAAAACTCCACCGACGTGGCGTAAGCGCCAAGTGTAAACATCTAAAGAGGTCTTTTATTCGGGTTGTAATGTACAGGCTTCGAGGTTGTACCAGGCTTATGTTTAAATATCTCATACAAGAACAACACGATGATCACTAGGGCATATCTTGGATTGCTGGTGCGCTATTCACATAACGGATGGTCACCAAAATACACACTAGATCACAAAGCCATCACTATATCTGGATGCTCGAAAGCTAACAACGAATAAAATAATTTGGTAAGGGTAGGGATAAGGCATGGGAGTATTTATGAAATTGATTTTAAAAGAAAAATAAAGTCACGTCTAAGTCCCATTGTTGCTAGTTACCGAACAAACCGCAAACCCGTAAATGATTATAGTTAACAACTTCCTCTTCTTTGAATTTTCCCATATCGATACATCGATTCGCCATAATAATATTCCTCATATTTAGCTCATTGGCTAACAACATATCACATAACTTTCTTTCTTCATCTTCATATATAGCACATTGGCTATAATTGTCACCTTATAGTTGCGATGACTTATCTTCTTCTTTTTTCCTTTTTTTTTAATACTTTTTTTTTCTTCTTCAAACATACACATCTTCCCCCCACACTTCGTATAAGCATACACCACAAAAATACAAATAAGAAGTATGCATCCTTCATCTTTGTCGGAATGGCACACACAACTGGCAAAGTGTGGCTAACTATCAATCAACAATCCAACATTCCAAGCAACTAGCAACCACCATTTAGACTTCGACTAAGGGTTATGCTAAGGTTTAAAGTGTAAAATATTTTTGTATTTTTCTGGATGTAACACAAATGAAAAGGATTGGTTCGGAGGGTGAACTAAGGGTATCTAGCGCTAAAGATAAACGCTAACAAATGGGTTCCAAATACGAGGTTAACTAACCGATGTGGTTAGCAAAAATTATTTTGTAAACGGATGGCCATTTGGTGTTATTCCTAAGGATGCCTTTTTATCACACGAATACACTTATATCACACGAATGTGATCTTACTGCTTTCTGGTAATGATTTACAAGTATAAGTTCTAGAATAAATAAAATCACCGGCACACTCATTGCAGAAGATCCAAGCATAAAAGATGTATGCTATATACGAAACAGGCTCAAATCCTCACATATTAGTGGAAATGGCTATAATATGTGCTAGCAAATGTTATCTATCCCAGAATGGATTGCAATATTAATCGGGACACATCTTAATTTTTTCAAAATTACAGATTTCACCAGTGGATTGATCCAGTTATTCTAATATATTATCCTAAAAGCGTGAAAACAATTAGATTACAAGGGCAAACAAGTATACAAAATTTTAAATTGGCCCCAAAAATTATAAATTTGAAAAGTAGTTTCGTTTTTTCTATTTACTTCTCCCCACACTTAAGTTAAGCATTGTCCAAAATGTAATGAAAATTAACTTCAAAGCATGTAAAATTGGGAAAATAAATAAATAAATAGTCCAAGAGAAACGAAACTTCCCGGGCCAAGAAATCGCGATCGAACTCCATATGATAAGGTGCTAAGCAAATGCTAGCATAAGCATATAATATCAATCAATTTCTCATTCAATAAAACATCTCCACACCATGTACAATATCACCAATAATCCAATCTCCAAGAGCTTATTAAATCTTCAAAAATAAACTAAACTACAAAAAATGCGTAAAATTCTAAAACTCACTTTCGTAGGCATCACGGTTGCATTTAGCGTACACAACAAGCCTTTTAAACCCCTCGGTGGCCCGAGCGGACGAGTGAAGTCTCGTGAGGGTTTCCAGTGAACATACCCACAAAGTTCAAAACATTTTTATTTTTAAAACAACTACTTATTTATTCACAACGTACTAAATTAACAAAATTTAAAATGAAAAAAAAAAACCAAATTTAAGTAGAATAAAAGAAATGATGCTCTTGCAAAAACCAAAAGACATTTAAACTTATTCGATCTAAACATAAACACATAAGAACAAAATACGAAAAATGAAAATAACATTTTTTTTTTACCAATCGGTCAGAGGATCTAACCGATCAGTTGGGTTGGTTTCCCTTAGGCCAATTTTTACCGAGAGCTCCAACCGATCGGCATGGATTCCATCCGATTCGGTTGGCACTCTGGTGACCAAATTTATTATTATTTTTTTAATAAGTTGCAGTTATAAACTTTTATTGACAAAATAAAACAAAAAGACATAAGGTAACGAATACGAAAATAGACACAAGTAAATAAAACACATATGTACTAGAAGAAAATCAAGAACATAATACGAGACTTAAAACAAAAATAAGCAAATAAAAGTAGGATCACAGAAAATGACAAGCACATAGACGCAAGCAAACATAATTAATCACGAAACACAAATCAAAACAGAACAATCTAAAACAAGATAGTCTTATTCAAAATTAATATGAAACTAATCCGAACAAGAAGAACACAAACAAATAACACAGAGACATGCAAGAGATCACATAACATATAAAACATAAAACTCACAAAACAAGAAAAACACAAACTAGAAGAAAAAAAATTGGTTCAAAAGCCTCCAACCAAATCGGTTACGGGTGGTGACCGATCGGTTGGAGTGGTTTGGGTGGTTTTTTCGTAAACACTTTCGAGCACATTTAGCAAACTTTTAAATGCCTATTTTTAGAACACATGAAACGAAATCCCAACATCAAAAAATTTGAATTTTAAGCCAAGATCATTTAAGCAATTATGAGAAATGAGAAATTTTTTTTAGACAAAGAGCAAGAGAGGCAATTAAGCAATCATCATGAGAAAACAAGCAAGCAAGCAATCAAACAAGAACAAAGAAATAATCATTTATGAGCAAGAGCAATATAGCATTCGAACAAATTAGCAAACAAGCAATCGATCAATATATAAAGGAAACGAACAAACAAGCACACAAACAAACACCTAAGAACAAAAACCAAATCCCCGGCAGCGGCGCCAAAAACTTGATGCGCTCCATCGAAGCTTTAAATTTATAAACAAGAATTACCGATTAACTAGGAACACATTCGGGCAAGTATACCCTAGTCATATGTAGTATTGGGGTTGGTAAGTCAAGGTCATCCCAAGAGACTTGGTTGCATTCAAGTGTCATTTTTTTGTTTAAGCAAGTAACAAGTTGATGGTTATGATTGTCACGGATCAAACCAACAAGAAAAGCAATATAAGAACAATCACACAAAGAACATACATGTTTGGACAAATGATCACATGGATATTAGGATGGTTAGTTTGGAAAACATATTATCAAAAGTAATCCTTACGACCTTTAGAACCAATAATAATTTAGTGTTTTATAAATCAAATATGTATAAGCCTCAATTAAATGGTCATGTCATGAGCCTTATGCCTATAACAAGAAAAAATCCTTTCGAACTTTAGACTTGAAAAATGATTAGAACACATATTCAAAAGATGCCTTTCGACCCTTAATCTAAATTAAACTTTCACTTGTTATGTTTATTAAGTTTCTCATACAATCGTCACAAAGTACAAGACCAAAACATTCGTCGACTAATGAATTGAAATCAACCACTATTGAGAACCCTTTCGACATTTAGACTCAACAATGATTAATCAAGACAATAAACAAGACAAGTTCCAATTTAACCAAATATGATGTTATCATCATATTCCAAACAAACACTACAAATATCCAAACATCCCTTTATCACAAGTTATCATAATATCCAAACAAGTATACAAAACTATTCCATGGTTATTTCAATCAAAAACAAAGATTCAACAATCATGGTAATCATAAACATCATGAAATATAAAAGTAACAAGGTTTACCCAAAGTATGAATTACAATAGGCAAAGGTAAAGGATTTATAGCAACCTTCATGCCTCTAATCAACTATACGCTTTCTACAAGCCAGAAAATAATACCCACACCTTCTCCATGTGTTTAAGCCTTCTTCTGAAAGGCCGAAAGTTGTGGTCTTTTGGGAGAGATAATTGGTGAAAATTCGTCCTTAGTGAGGGCATTTCACAATAAAAACCAAGCCTAAGCACTCATATATATAGAGAAATCAACCCTAGCCTCTAAGTATGGGAACTTTTTTTTTGGGTAAAGGATACCCCGAATAATATATCCAAAAATATGTATACAAAGAATGGCAAGAGTTACCACATTAACCTCAAGCAAAACTTGATAACTAGTGTTATGACAAGCCATAAAACAACAAACCTAGCTATTTACATATCACCTAACTAGGTAAAATAACAAGAATAACTTGTAACCAGCGACATCCCGCTTCATCCATAAGCACAAGGAGCAAGGCGACCCAGGAAGCTGCTCCTTAAAACCATTCATAAAGGGAGACGCAGTCAACCTTCATGATCCGACGGCGTCACCCTGTGTAATACAAGCACTATGGATCTTCTTGAAGTAATAAACGAGACTGCACGTTTTCAAAGAGGTACAATTCACCAACGAGAGACAATACTTACCACTTTAAACATAGCGTCTTCATCTGAAAGTCTGATTGCGTCATCCTAATGTATTAGTGAGCAGCGTATCATATATATCAAAACGATACCTTGATATAGGCTTGAGAACATATAGCATCATCCAATAAGCTGAATCATCCATACAGATAAAACACGAACCTGCAACCAACTGTAAGAAAACTGACACTCAAAACAAGTGAGAGTAGAGTCAGGAACCGCATCACAAAGAGGCATATAAGGAGCAGGTCACTTAGGACCAACATCCTCTTGACGCAATCTTCTTGTGTCTTCCACTTTTCTTAAGGACAAGCCATCAATGTATAGCATGTGCGGAATACATGAGAGAACCACGGAATAGATCCAATCAACCACATCAGCCTTATCTAAAGAATCCAACACATGCATGAGAAGGCCTGAAATTCCATCCAATTCCGCATACAAAGCATCATCAGAATCATTAATAGATAGGACCAGATTAGCTAGGTCCGGACTAGAATCCAGCAAGAGGCCATCTCAAACATTAACAATGACATCATAACCGAATCAGATAGCTTAAACCAACCTGAATAATGTCCTGTAAAACATATCTGAGGACTTAAATCACACATTATCAAACCAGCGATGTATTCTGCCATTATAAATCTATGCATAAAACCAGAAATGGAGTAAATGAGTAAGTGATTGCTTAGGGCTTAATGACACTTAATAATGCATAAATAACTGGAAGTCAGTGATCCATCCAAACTATATGGGACCATACCGATCGATAGGAGTGAAAAAGTAGCTCCATCGAATCGGTTTGTGGGCCAATACGATTGATAAGCATTCGCCAGAATGTAAGCACGAAAGTTGTAGATACTTCTCCCTGTCTCCGTGGCCGCTTGAATCACTAAATCCGAGTTTTAGCTCAAATTATGGCAAAATGGTGAGGTGTGTCGGAACACATGTCTTCCATTATTCTTCGTTAGCTTCTTTTCATTCATTTCTTTTCTTTTTCCTTTGCTTATTTTGAGTCTTTGGAGTTTACAACTTATATGACTTTATCTTCTCGAATATACCCAAGAGACTCGCTTTTGTCGGAATTCTTCTATATGCATAAATCTTCGTTTATTGATCGTTTCTTCGCTTTTTCTTGTTTTCTTTGTCGTAGCTTCCAGAACCTAAATAGAAATATACTTCATTAAGTACCATAAGTTCATAAAAGTGATCATTATATCAAATCCACGATAACGCTCCTAAAAACATGTACAATTGAGCGTTACATACCTAATACCTTTCGTCCATACTAATTGGTACATGAAATTAATCATGATGTTGTTGGATTTAAATATAATTTCAGCTCAGATTTTGGCCATATTTGAGCGCTTCCTTAGTGTTTTATTAAAAGAGGTATTCCAAATCTGATCATTATGTTGTTGTCTTTAGTTTACATTTCCATGCCATATATAAGTTTCCATTTATTTGACATAGATAGTTCTGTCTGTTCGTTTTTTTTATTTGTGGCTCCAAGTATTTCTATAATTTCATACTTTATTAGAACAGATGCGGCTTTAAACTCCTTGCAACAGATTATATTTGGGCAAGATAATCTATAAGTTCATATGTTACTAAAGCACTTACTTAGGTAGGGAATGATGATAAATCTGTGATGTGTGTCGCCTAATCAGTTCACAATTGGAGCATAGTCGCATATTGGCAGGGCATTTATTTTAATGTAGTTGTGGCATTTATTCCCTCAATGTGCATATACATTCTTATCGACGCCTTTATGTGCATGACCATCTTTTATATAGTTTGCAGTTTGCACATAACCTGATCATTTAATGTTTTGCACTTGGTTTCATAATAATTATGAGGATGGAGGCTTGGAAAGTCTAATAGTTGTCTTTCCAAATTCCTATGTACAATCATGAAGTGCTTGACTTCTCGATTAGTTCTCGACCATTCAAATATGTGGTTGCCTTTTTGTTCAATGGATCCCTAGAATAATTCGGCCGGCAGTGATGATAAATATGTATTACGCATGTTATCCCTAGATAAATATGTACCCATGACCCAAAACCCGGAACCCATGACCCAAAATCCGGACGGGATGATCTAGTCTGCTGGATCCCTGGCTGGATCCCTTTTGTAAGGGATCCGCCGGGTCAGAGACTATTTTGCCTATAAATAAAAGGCCATTTCTTCATTGTAACTTAACCCATTCTCATACATCTCTTCTTATATTCTTATATCTCTCTAACCTTAGATCTCATATCATTCTTATAGTTTCCTTTTAGTGATTCTCAAGGTTCTTCGTAAAAGACGAGATCATAATTTTGCATAAAAGATTTGCAAACTTCAACAGAAGTGCTGTTAGCCTTCATCATCATCACAAGATCACTGAATTGATTCTTGTACTTCATTCATTGCATTGTAACATAAACTTATAGTGTTAGTTTGTGTTGTTTGGTTGGTTCTTCCGTTGTAAAGAACTCGGTATTTAGCTTTGTGCCGGATAAAGAGTAAGTGACGTTGTGAGGCTTCTCCTCCGGATAAAGAGCTTGTTGACATAGTGTTTACTAACTCTCGAGTTGGGTACTCGGGGAGTGGAGTAGGGCAAGGAAGGTGTCCTTGTTGCCGAACCACTATAAATGCTTGTGTCATGGTTCTATCTCTTATTTACTTTTCTTTATCATATTTGTTTTACTATTTATATTCTTGCATTATCAATACCTCATTATCTAGAGGGTTTCACATATACTTGATCTAAACATTTTTGAAACTAAATTTTAATTGGTAAAACCGTAAAACTATTCAACCCCCCTTCTAGTTTTCTACAATATCTCTAATAATAACTCAAAAAGAAAATTAAACTAACACTAGTTTATAGTAGTAAAAGCCCACCCATAAATAAAACTATTATTAAACTATTAGGTCACACCCTCTATCCCCAAACCAACCGTTGTCTTGCCACTTTCCTTCGTATCCACCAAATCGATCTCATCGAAAACTCATGAAAACTAATCAATGTCTTTTTAGCTTTGTTCAAATTATTATAACGAATTATGAACGCCGACAACAACCAACTTGATCGGAAGCAACAATCTTAACCGGCGACAAGATATGCTGAGGAGAATAATCATCGATGAATTTCAAAGAAGCTAACTGGTATGAGATTTGTGAGGAAGAAGATAGATATATTTCATGAATAAATGAGGGGCGATACGGTAATTTTGTTATAAACATGTTTTGGTTCAATGAGTGCGTTTCGCAAAAGCATGTCTCAAGTAGATTATCAAAAACTGCTTTTAAGAGCTTCTAAATGCAGAAAACCACTTATCTGATTTTACTACCCCAACACTGCTTGGTTGATTTTTGCGTTTTCAAATCGCAATAAGCAGATAATCACTCCTCAAACGCACTCCCAAACACCCCCTAAAATCAAATAATATATAATTTGTATGCACAAATAATTAAAATTTAGATGTATTATGACTTATAGCAAAACATATTAAATAAGATCTATGCCAAAATCTCGTGCGTGTACGGAAGTATATAACTAGTTTAATAAATGAAAAATCACACAGTAAATGGTTATTAAACGTGTATTTTTATTTAAAAAAAAGTTTAAAATTAAATTAAAGAGTTGTTTAACTTGTGTTATGAAGGCATGGCTTGAGAAGTACGAAGTATTAATTATACATGAATTTTTTTAAATTAATGTTAAACTTGATAAATAAAAATAAATTTAAGAAGGTAAAAATACCAACTAATATTTCAATGAGGCGGGATCCATAACAAACACCAAATCTCTAAGGAACAAACAAACAAATCGTGGCCCTCCATTTCAACTCCATCCAACGGCGCTGATTAAGAATCAAATGATCAAGCAGGGGAAAAGATGTAAAAAACACAAAACACAAAATATCTTATTCAAACCTCTCATTTACACACTCCGTAACAAACACAAATTCTCTCTCTCATCCATGTCTTCTACTCCAAAAAATTCCGGTTAACCGGATAACATTCTAAATCACCGGCAAACTTTCGATTAACCGTAAAACTTTCGATTAACCGTAAAATCACAGTTAAACTTCCGTTTTACCGTATAAAACACAAAAATCACAAAAAACGTCGTTCACACACAATCACCAGAAAATAACAGTGGGTTTAGGTAAAGGTGAAGATGTGACGTTCCAGATGTCGAATGGTGAATTCAAAGGTGAGTTCGATGACGGTGCTTTTGTCGCCGGAAAGTGATCGAATTTTTTTCCGACGAGGTGGCGTGGAGAATAGAAAGTGCAAAATTTTTAACTACTTAGATGATTTTTTGGAAAAAATAGGTTCAAAGCAATATTTGTTTTACTTTTACATGATTTGTAGAAAAAAGGTCTACAAAACTTGTTTTTCTCGCATATTTTGACTGAATCTTTTCTGGGTCGAGTTAAAACCGGATATAATTGTACATGAAGCATGGATTTGTCTTGTGATTTGTGCTTTTTGATCTAGGTATGAATGGAAGAAACTGAGTTTTTTTCTTGATGGTTTTGAAGATGATGATGATTTGGTTTTTTTTGCAATGTGATTAGAATTGGATCCATGTGATGGTTGTGATTGTGGGTTGCGTTTGTTTTGTTGTTTATTAATGTGCCCATTTGTTTTTCTCCATATATTTTATTATTATAAATAAAAAATAACTCAAAAGAAATACAGTAGAGCATAAACACATATGATTTGTATAAAATCTCATGTGATTCTTTGGTTGATCACGTGTGATTCTCTCATAAAATTTTTATTAGTTTAGAGATTATTTTACGACAATCATATGTGATTTGTACAAAATCCCATTTAATTCTTTGATGGATCACATGTGATTCTAGTAACTACTTGCCATCAAAACAATTGATGAATTCTCAATTATTTGGTCAAAAAAAGAGTAAATAACACGTGATTTTTTTGTTGTAGTGTTTTATTATGAAAAAAAAAATGTAAATCACGTGTGATTTGCTCTTAGTTGTTTTAAACTTAATCAAATTTGACTATATTATGATCTACAAAAGAGTAATCATATGTGATTCTGTTGTTGTAGTTTTTTGTTATGAAAAATATAAAGAAGCATGTTAAGTTCTTGTAAGTATTTAGTTTCTGTTGTAAAGTGTTGTATAACGAATCCCATGTGATTCTTTGATGAATCCCTTGTGATTCATACAGAATCACATGTGATTCTAGATGAATCCTTTGTCATTGAGACAAAATCCCATATGATTCTGTTATTTATACAGAATCCCATGTGATTCTTTGATGAATCCCTTGTGATTCATACAAAATCACATGTGATTCTAGATGAATCCTTTGTGATTGTGACAGAATCCCATGTGATTCTAGATGAATCTCATGTGATTCATGTTGAATCCCAATTGACATTTTCCCAGAATTCTAGTAATTTATGTTCTTTTTTTATAATTTTGTAGAAAACCTTGTTTGCCCGTCATTTGAAGCTGTATGGTCACAAAAAACATACTAACATTGGTAAAGTCAAGCCAAAAATCCCAAAGCTGAAGTGGAGGACCAAGAAAAAGTTCCGAGATTGCGGTATTTTCACTATGTTACATATAGAATCTTACACCGGTGAAGCTGCTGGAAAATGGGATTGTGGGCTGGTTGCCGAGTCGGAAGGCCAGTCTGACATGTTGAGGCTATTGATATTGTTACACGAGCTTAATGATCATGCGGAGAAGATGCTTGAATTAGCAAAGGAGTTTGATAAACTTGCTTCTCCTGAAAGATGTCTATAATTGTTGAAGTAGTTAGGAATAGGGAGGAACGTGAGCGTATCTAAGCATTCAAGAAGAATATCGTCTTTTTTGAAGTTGAATGTGTTTTTTTGAAGTCATTGAAAACATGTGAATGGTAGAACAGTTTATAATTGTATAAGATACATTAGTTTTTCCTTATGCTAGATCAGCTTGTTCATGATAGATCATTTTATGTCCATGGTAAAATAGCAAAACCATAACTAATCTTTTATGATTTTTTGTCAAGTAACATTAGTGTAGTTTCTTAGAAATTTGTCTTTTTATGATATTTTCTGGTCAAGTATCTTTATGTGATTCATACAGAATCCCATGGGATTCTTTGATGAATCACTTGTTATTCATCCCTAATCTCATGTGATTTTATATGATCCCTTGTGATTCATATAGAATCCCATGTGATTCATACAAATTACCCATGTGATCAAGTTATTGATGGAATGTGATATTTTGTCAAGTAACAGTAGTGTAGTTTCTGTATGAATCTCATAAAAGATACTGGTAATAGCAATACCATAACTAATGTTTTATGATTTTTTGTCAAGTAACAGTAGTGTAGTTTCTTAGAAATCTGTCTTTTTATGATATTTTCTGGTCAAGTATCTTTATGTGATTCATACAGAATCCCATGAGATTCTTTGATGAATCACTTGTGATTCATCCCTAATCTCATGTGATTCTATATGATCCTTTGTGATTCATATAGAATCTCATGTGATTCATACAAATTAGTGTAGTTTCTTTGATGAATCCCATGGGATTATTTGATGAATCTCATGGGATTCTTTGATTCATAGAAATTAGTGTAGTTTCCTTATGATTCATATAGAATCCCATGTGATTCATGGTATCTGATATTTTGTCAAGTAACATTAGTGTAGTTTCTTTGATGAATCCAATGGGATTCTTTGATGAAACTACTGTGACGGTCTACAGAAGATGAAACTCTCCCACCATGTGCAAGTTCAACCTGCAGGTAGGCACAAACCAAACAAAGAAGCAACAATTAACAAATATCACAAGTAATTGACAACAATAGAATGGTTTTAATGACGAACTCTTAAGCGATGACCATCAAACTTATAGCCATCCCTTCCGTAAATGGCGTCATCAGCATCACTAGTGTGAAAAGTTGATCTTCACGATAATAGTGTGACGACATAATTTAAACAATACAAAAGGGGAGCATTTTAACCTGATATGGATGCCCTAATCTAAAAAATAAGAACTAAAAACTAGTTTAATATCAAGAATAAGAATCAAAATAACAACTAATCAAATAATATGAACAATAAATTATATCAAATAAATTTACGTATCAACATTTTGACGCAAAAAACGTCAATAATCGACAACGCTAACCCAACAATAACATCATATTTAATTTATTATATAATTTAATCGTCATCATTTGAAGCTAGAAAGCTTTCAAATGTACGTCGGATATGAATCTGAGTACCTTCCGCAACTTTCGGAGCTCCTCCACCACCGTTGCCGCCAGCACCACCGCCGCTGCCACCGCCACCGTCGCCGTCACCAACACCGCCTTTCTTTCGTTAATTTTGCATATTTAGAAGATATATTGTTAATTTTGCATTTGATTTTGATTAAAAATGGTTAGGATTTTGATTTGGGGAAATGGGGAAGCAGTTGGTGAGAGGAAGTGTGTGTGGTTTTGAATGATAGAAATGAGTAAATGAAATTGATGGAACCTACCCCTTAGTTTGATTGTGGATATTACAAAAATTCCTTTGGGTAGTTAATTATATAAAATAACAATTAATCTATACCCTTGGATTTGAAAAGGATTGATGGTTAAGATTAAAGCATTTATTCTTTAGAGAAAATATGTTGCGTAAAGAACTTTTGTCATATTTCAATATAACAATTTAAGTTTATTAAATGTTAATCGTTCAAATTAATCGAGTTCAATTAAATTGTTATTAAATAAACCCTTACTACTAAAGAGCCAAATCACCCAAATTAATCAAAAATTATCATCACATAAAAAATAAAATAAAAAAAAAAAAAACAAAAAAAATCAAAAACCACTTCCAAATATCCTCTTTTCCCCTTATCAAAACTTGTAACAAACGCATGAAAACTTGTACCATCGAATTAGCTTCGTAAACGGTATCACTCACATGCAACTCTCGCTACATAAACCAATGACATACCAACACGTGTAAATTCTGTAACAAACTTTTGCCTCCTCCTCTTCCCGCTTGTTATGAGATTCTCATTTTCCAACAAATTTTATAAAATCCGTTTTCTTCTCTCTCTAGAATATTCAATCCTTTCTCTCTCTAAAATCTAACTGCTAATCATCACCACAAAATATCTACATTTCAGGTTATTTTTATGCTTAACTTGTGATTTTTCGGTTATTTTAAGCTAATTTGTTAACATTTTTGTTTAATCCTTCAATTGTAGCTACGTTTCGAGCTTCGATTTTCGTATCTAGCTATAATTCATCATCTTCGTCACGAAAGCTCTAAATCTCAGGTAACGTTCAATTTTCGTTTATTTAATTTGTGAATTTTTCGGTTAATTTATGCTAAATTTGTTAGCGTTTTTGTTTTATCGTTCAATTCGAGCTTATTTTGTGAATTTAGGCTAAATGTATGAAGTTATTATCATTTATGATAAGGTTTTGCGTAATGTATAACAGAGAATGAGTGTTTGGATGAATTTGATAACATTTTTGTTTAATCGTTCAATTGTAGATACGTTTCGAGCTTCGTATCTTGCTGTGAATAACATCATCTTCGTCACAAAATCAATCTCAGGTGATTACATTCAATTTTCGTTTAATCGCTTTAATCGATTCATGTTTAGCTTTATTTTGATGTTTAACTTGTGATTTTTCTGTTAGTTTAGGTTTAATTTAGGTTTATTTTGTGAAGTTTATTGAATTTGTGGTTAGGTTTCGTGTAGCTTAACAGAGTATGGTTGTTTGAATGAATTTGATTGTGTATTTGCGTGATTTTGTGTTAATTTAGGCCAACTATATGAAGTTTATTGAACTTTTCAGTAGGTTTTGATACAATATGTACAGAGTATGAATATTCGAATGAATTTTATAGTGCTGTTGTTTTACTGCTCAATTGTAGCTTTGTTTCGAACTTTGATCTGTGATTTTCTGGAAATTTAGGTTTAATATGTGAAGTTTGTTCGAATTTTGGATTTGGTTTTGTTATAATGTGTACATAATATGATTGTTGAATGAATATGGTAACGTTAACATCAGATTAGGTTATTCGTTTCATTATGTGGAATCGAAACGTCGCTTATAGTGTGTAGTTATTTATGTTCATCAATATATGTAAATAGAGGTTATTTTTGGGTGAAGCTCTGCTTCTGTTTGTAATTCATCATGTTTGCGATAGAGATGTAAGTCAAGTGATTAGTTTGGTTATCGTCAATCAAAACTTTGCTTAGCTGATTGGTAACACTATTGTCCTTTGAAATTCGGTTTCGATGAGTAGTTGTATGTGTTCGTCATGTGAATTAGGTTTTGAGTTTTAATTTCTCTATCTGCCTGAGGTTCTAGATTTTCAGTTTTTGAGTGAATGTTGAAAAATTTTCACAACCCGAGATTTGGACATGTGACTGTTTTATGATATTGCAGCTTTTATTTAACTGCATTTAAGGATTTAGGTTTGATTCGAGTTCAGTAGGCTAGTTATTTGCATAATATACACAGAGCCTATAGAAGTTTAATGAATATCTGTCATCTTTTTACTGATATTGGAGTGGTGGAATTTATGGGATGTTCTCTGAAATTGCAGTCCTGATATCAGCAAATTGCCTAATTTTAACTTAGGGATTGATATTGTTTCATATGTTTTTGTATAGGAATTGGGATTAGTACATGCTGGGGTGTGTCCGAGAGGGCTTTCTAACACTCCAACGTTGACTTACCTGCACGTACGTCTTTTCTAGAATTCTATCTTCAATTGTAACTGTACGTTATACCAATTTATATCCTGAAACTGGTTTCAGTAATGTTCGTTCATATACCATCAAGGTTACTGAAACCGGTTTATATCTGTTGTTCTTCGTGCATAACAGTGAGATTATTCAGACTGATTGATATCTGTTATCGGACAGGTGTACTCTGTCACAGGGAGAGATAATGAAGTGGTAAAGAAAGGAGAACGATGGAGGAAGGCAGCGTGGAAAAGAAAACAGTAAAGTCTTCATCATCGGGACCACAAGGGCTGATGAGGAAACCTTCCCGAAGCGCTGCCACAACCACCTTCTCCATGGAGGTTTTCGATAACGAGGTGGTCCCCGCATCTCTCCAACAAATTGCTCCCATCCTTCGGGTTGCAACAGAGATCCAAAGTGACAGACCTCGCGTTGCTTATCTCTGTAATTACTCTTCTTTTCTCAGCTGCTTCATTTGAGACTTGGATCCAATCTCTTAGATCATAACTATAACTATAATTGTTTTATCAGTAAACTAATTGTTATGCTTGGTATGCTTTTCTGCTGTGTATGATAAAGGTCGTAACTATGCATTTGAGAAAGCAGACAGGTTGGATCAAAGCTCCAATGGTCGTGGTGTTCGACAGTTTAAAACAGCTCTCCTTCAACGTTTAGAGAGGGTATGGAAATTATGCCTTTAAGCTCTTTGACTTATTTTTATATTTATATTAATCATCATTTCTTTATACATTAGTTAACTATTTGATACTTGTCTCAACGTACTTAACCAATCATTCATATATCTGAGGATACCTTTAGCCAGATATACGAGACATTATCCATGGAACAACTTTCTATTAAATACATGAATCATAACAGGTTAAAAGTTGCCAAAATCTCGTGTTTTACAAATTTGAAAATATATGAGCTATTGATAAACAAAGATGATAACTTGTGAATCCATGTAGTAGAAAAGTTTTTAAGACTTGATCAATGTTACTAATCTCTTGATACTTGATTTGGTCTTTTTGTGATAAACTTCGCTTCAGTTTTCGTTAATAATTTGTCTTTGCTTACATTTAAAATTACATAACATGTTCTATAGACCGAATTAACTCATCTCATCCTTGAACTTGCTTCCATTAGGGATTAGGCTCACAAGCCTCTCAGCTAATTTGGAATTACATTTAACATATTGATACAACCATCACTTTCAATTTTTTAACTATCTGTGTTGAGTTTGAAAGAAAAATCAACTGAAATTGGGAATGTGCTTCATCAGGACGATGCCATAAGTATAGATGCTCGTGTTAAAAAGACGGACGCACGGGAAATTGAAAGCTTCTACAAACAATATTATGAAAAATATGTCAAGGCACTCGATCAGGGAGATAAAGCAGATAGGTAATTAGCCAGGCGTAGTTGTGATTTTGAAAAAACATTATGATTATCTGAAGAATGATTTACTGATACATAGTTTCTCCTTCATGTCTTTATTACCAGAGCTCAACTTGGAAAAGCATATCAAGTGGCTGGAGTGCTTTTCGAAGTCCTTTGCGCTGTTAACAAGTCTGAAAAGTCGGAAGAAGTTCCTGCTGATGTCGGTTCCTGCCTTTTTATTAGAACTGTTATTTTGTCTTTTTATTAATTACTCAATGTATTTGATCTTTGTATACATAGATCATTGCATCAGCTAGAGAAGTTGAGGCAAAGCAGGTGATATATGCTCCCTACAACATTCTGCCTCTCGATTCTGCTGGGGAATCATAGTGCATCATGCAGTTCGAAGAGGTAGCCACACCTTCTATTAATTTATCTATGAAAGATGTAGCACAGGCACTACTCTGATAAGGGGAAATTTTCACTTTTATTCATTTATCTATCTTTGTGGAAATGCAGATTAAGGCAGCAGTCTCTGCCATCCGGAACACGCATGGCTTAAACTGGCCACCCTCTGTTGATCAGCACCAGCAGAAATCAGGAGAATTGGATCTTCTTGATTGGCTAAGGGCAATGTTTGGGTTTCAGGCATGTAGTCTTTCAAGAATAACTCTATCAATTGAAGATAGTGTCATCTTATGTCATGTTGTTTGAATCTTTATTTTCCAGAAAGACAATGTAAGGAACCAGAGGGAGCATTTGATATTGCAACTTGCCCATCCTCAAGCAAGGTTGATGCCTAAGCCTGAACCGAGTAACAAGGCATGAACCTCATGTAAAACCTGCTTCTATTTATTTTGACCGAACTTTCTTGACTTCGCAATGGTTTATGTATATTATCTGTCAGAGGCTATTTCCCATATGATAGAGATTCAAGAGATTCCATCTAACAACTAGTTATACAAATATATTTTTTATAATTTACACACCCATAATGTAGGTCACTTTGTAAGTTTTACATAATGGGTGAGCTCATGATTGGTGTATTCAAAATGTATCAGCAGTATACGTATTTATTATCATGTTTTACTTGTCTTTAACTCTTTAATTTTTTTGCACAAAGGTATATTATAAATTTTAACTTTTTTAAGTCACTATGATGCAGCTGGATGATAGAGCTATTCAGGTAGTTATGAACAACCTCTTCAAAAATTATAAAACCTGGTGCAAGTTCTTGGGAAGAAAACACAGCTTAAGGTTAGATATGTAATGTGGGCACTGCTATTAATAGTAATTTTTCATTCTAGTGGATAGCTGTGTGCATGTAATTTACTTTCCTTTATGCTCTATTGGTTTACTAAAGACAACGTCTTGCAGGCTACCTCAAGGACAAGAAGAAGGGCAACAAAGGAAATTGCTCTACATGGGCCTCTATCTTCTTATCTGGGGCGAGGCTGCTAACGTACGCTTTCTACCAGAGTGCCTGTGCTACATCTTTCATAATGTAAGTATTCTGTTTATTTGCTATATAATTCTGAAGTCATATGTGACCAGGATATTGACACTGTCATGCTATCCGTTCAGATGGCATATGAACTTCATGGCTTGTTAGCTGGAAATGTCAGCATAGTGACCGGAGAAAATATCAAGCCTTCTTATGGTGGGGACGATGAAGCCTTCCTTCGGAAAGTTATAACTCCAATTTATCGAGTCATAGAAAAGGTACTCCTGCTGTAATGCAACCTGATGTACATATTTAAACTTAGTGGGTGGTTTTTACAATTTAGTGTAATTGTACTTCTTGCAATCATCAAGGAAAGCAATAGAAACAAAAATGGAAAGGCTCCTCACTCTGCTTGGTGCAATTATGATGATCTCAATGAATATTTCTGGTAAAGTCTTCTAACAATTAGTGTAAATTTATGATCTTAAACCTCAATATATTCTGAAAAATATTTTTTTTCTTTGATATTAAAGGTCATCGGATTGTTTTGCTTTGGGTTGGCCCATGCGTGATGATGGTGATTTTTTTAAGTCAACACGTGATATGGCGCAGGTTCTATTCTTCTATATATGACTACTGTTGGTTTCAACTGATCTATGGGATTGATAAATATAGTTTTCATTACAGGGAAAGCAGCCATCTCATAATGCTGGAAGCCTTGGAAAATCGTACTTCGTTGAGGCACGATCATTTTGGCATACATTTCGAAGTTTTGACCGTTTATGGACATTCTTTATACTAGCTCTCCAGGTAATAAGTAGATGTAGTAAAATTTTGCTCCACTGTTTTTTACATGCAACTTATATCGAACTTTTCAATTGCAGATTATGATTATCATTGGATGGAATGATGTTTCAGTATCAGAAATTTTTCAGACAAAGATGTTATATAAGCTATCCAGTATTTTCATTACAGCAGCATTTCTCCGCTTCTTCCAAAGTATGCTCAGCTTTTTTTAATTTATTTAGTTGGAGTTCGTTCTTTTTAAATGGGTAGTTCGAGGAAATTAGTTAACTTTATGAAAAACATAATTCAGCCTGTTGGTCTTTGATGGTCAACTCATTGAAGTAAATGCAGGATTTTCACTTAATTTATGATTGTCTTTTGTTTGGTTATAGGTGTACTGGACATTGTTCTAAACTTCCCTGGATATCATAGATGGAAGTTCACTGATGTATTGAGGAATATTCTGAAGGTTATAACTAGCTTTGCATGGTCCTTCGTTCTTCCACTATCTTATATACACCAGAGTGACATCTCAATGCCTTTTGGGAAAGTTGAGAATATTCTTTCTTCCCTAAACCAATTCGAGGGCATTCCTTCTCTATATCTTGTGGCGGTGGCATTGTATTTGCTTCCGAATCTACTTGCAGCAGCGCTTTTCATTTTCCCTATGCTTCGACGTTGGATTGAAAACTCTGACTGGCTTATTACAAGATTTTTTCTATGGTGGTCACAGGTACAAACTTAAGCCTATTATTCTTTCTTCTCGTAAGATGATGTTATTCTTCCTTTTCACGAAACAAAATCTTTCTCTTCCTCTTATCTGCCAAATGTCTGGATGGCTAAAGAACTTACATGCTGGTTTAGGATCGTCAAACTATTTTTTTTTTAATTATCTGGGTTAATTTTTAATCAATATTTGTGTCCCACAAGTACGTGCAAAAATTTGATGTCCTTTTCCTAATTTTTTTAATCAAGAATCTCTATTTTGCAATTGAAAGTTTCACTTTTTTGTTCTGCCATTTCATAAATTTGAGTTTCAATGGAGAGGTAATTGATATTCACACATAATTAACTTTATGATCTTAAAAAGATATATTGTATGCACACTTCACACGTGCTCAAGAAGTTATAAATTTGCTTACCGGGGTTTCACTGTCAACATGTTCTTTGGTTTATTGTCTGATTTAATAGTTGAACTTGTGAATACAATGTGAAGGTCATAGTCAGATAGATACGCTAT
The DNA here is from genome assembly GCA_021014915.2 of Artemisia tridentata subsp. tridentata. Taxonomy (NCBI): domain Eukaryota; kingdom Viridiplantae; phylum Streptophyta; class Magnoliopsida; order Asterales; family Asteraceae; genus Artemisia; species Artemisia tridentata. The sequence continues at coordinate 242,617,648 of CP139504.1, forward strand.
GCTATTGTTGGAATATTCTAATTCAGTGAATGACCCACACTGGAAAAAATTGGCATACTAACAAGAAAAAAAGTATGTATATGTAGGTTTTTGTTAGGACTAAAGTATCAAGTATGATTAGTGCATTAAGTTCGTAAATGTCCTCCCCATGTGTAGATATGTGAAAACAGACACATTACGGTTTATAGTCTTCAAGATGCTCTAAACCTTAAAATAGTCTAATCAAAAAGCCTTTACTGATTGCTCGAGTTCTGCAATATGATTCCTTTTCTTCTGGTAGCTCCATTAAAGCAAGGTTATCTTCTAATCCTAAAGAAACATTACCTTCTCATCGTAAAGCAACCAGAAATTCTTGACTTTTCTATTCATGTTGGTGTGTGTAAATATATACAGCTCTCTCACCTACACGTTAAATAGAAAGAGGGAAAAATTATATTATTTTGCGGTATTGCATAATTCATATTGTGTATTTTCTGGTTGCCTGCAGCCCAGAATCTATGTTGGGAGAGGAATGCATGAAAGTCAATTTTCCCTTATAAAGTATGTATGGACACTTTGATTTTTTTTACTATATATATTTCGTTGACACTTATTTGAGATATACATCTACATCTATCTGTCTATATTAGGTATACTTTCTTTTGGGTTGTTCTTCTCTGTGCAAAGTTTGCTTTCAGCTTTTTTGTTCAGGTGCTGGCGCACTCTCTCTTTCTCTCCCTAATTGATATTCCATTGGATAGATTTATTTTTATTTATTTATTTATTTATTTTTATTATTATTATTTTTAAAATATTTTTGTTGGCAAAGAAAGATGATGTGATTAAACGTTCAACAAAGTTGAAGTAAAAGATACAATACATGGAGATAGATCCGTGAATCAACTAAACTATACCTTACTTGATTATGGATCTAGGACCAAACACGAAAAAATCACATTACATCTTTGAGACTAAAATACACAAAATCTAACATACTAGAAAATCCATGGTTGTTGCTCCCATGAATGATATTGAACCACATTGCAAACACCCATCTTTACAACCCACTGAAAAGATTTTACTTTTATAGCATCCGCCACTTGAGACCAACATTTATAACTATTGTTGAAGACTACATCGTTCCTCGCTTTTTATTAGATAGATGAGCAACAAATGAATGGAATTTATTGCAGTAACATTTTTTCTGCTCCACAGATACGACCTTTAATAGAGCCGACAAAAGATATTATGAAAATCAAACGCGTACAATATGCTTGGCATGAATTCTTCCCCGATGGTTTGTCTTTCTCCACCATGGAATTTATTTTGTCCTTTGATATGGACGTTTATAATTTTCAATAATTTGCAGCTAAAAAAAACTATGGAGCCGTTGCGGCACTCTGGCTACCTGTTATTTTGGTGCGTTTTACCTTTATACCTTTTGCATCCTTCTGCCAATTACGAGCTTTCCTGTTTTTCAAAATCATTTTTCTTGTACCTGTTGTTACTAGTTTCATCTTTGATTGTCCACTGGCCGGTATGATATGCTTCACATGTATTATCCAGGTGTACTTTATGGATACCCAAATATGGTATGCTATATTTTCAACTTTGTGCGGTGGTATGATTGGGGCCATTGATCGTTTGGGAGAGGTACTGAGTCATTCCCTCCTTTAATATGGAATAACATTTTTTTTCTGTTAAAGACATGCATCTCTATTTAAACTGTTTTATTTAATCTAAATTAACTGAAAAAATGTGCAAGCATTACCTTGTTTCTGATAGTTATTACGTAATATTTTGGGCAAATCTGACTAGCAAACACGATGAAAATATTTTAAACACAAAATTTCTTGTGTTTTCTATAACAAGCGGACTGTGGGGTGGATGGGTCCTTCTGCTGGCAATATATTATCATACAGTGCCAATCGTATTGTCTTCCGGATAAAAAAAACCTCCCTCTGAACCCTTACACATTTAGAATGCTTTACATAAACTTCCAAAAATGTTATTTAAAAAATCATTTACAGCTCAGTCCCTAATGACTCTGTTAAGTTCTCACTTCTTCAGCATTAGAAAACTATGCTATGTAAACACTGAAAAAGTTATACTGCGGGTGCGGATAGTTAAAAGAGAACTGGTGGAAGGGGAGTCATAGAAAAGAAACTGGCTGAATATATTTGGGTGGTTGCACTTATAAGCTTTGAGATTTTTAACATGTTTAACAATCCATGATGTGGCTTTACGTAGTGTGTGTGTGTGTGGCGGTGGGCTCAAACCCTATGGATTAGTCGGCCAAAAGTTTGGAAACCATGGTTACCCAGAAAAAAAAAAAAAGTCAATCTGGGACAGTAGCAAGAGACTACTACTAGAGTTGTGAGTGTAAAATGGAACCATAGACTACAATGGTATTCTAAATCTGGAAAAGATAAAGGAACTTTTCGCTACAAATTCTCCATCGATGGGGCAGTAGCAACTGGTAGAAGCAAACTCTGATGTGGATCTGTTTGCAGGATTCCATATAAAATAAATATCATGAAAGTATACGTGTCGCACTCAAGTAAAAAAAAAAAAATGTACAAGACCCTCAATCACAAAAGACCATGATGTTAAGACATTGAAAACCAAATACTATATCATAATATCAATAATTGATATTTAGCCAGGGTGCTACTTTCTCTTGGTCAATCAGATATTCTGAGGTCAATATGACTATTTTGTGAGCCACATAGTGATTCATTCCAGTGTGGGAATAGTCAGGGTGATAAGCAAGTGACATGAGCATGGTTTCTATTATGCAGAATCAATTCAATTTTCTGGTTTAGATGAACTTTGATCCTGCAGAACTGTCTTGGTTTTTCCCCATGTTAACTCATGTCAGTTTTTTGCAGATACGAACGCTGGGTATGCTACGGTCCCGCTTCCAGTCTATACCTGGCGCATTTAATGCGTATTTGTTGCCATCTGAGAGGGCCAAGGAAGTAGGATTTTCTCTGTCTAAGCGATACGCAGAGGTACTTTAAATTATCTGAAGTGTAGTGTGAAGAACAGTTACTTACATGAGCATGCTATTCTTGTATACAAATAGGTTACTCCCAACAGGAGAACTGAAGCAGCAAAGTTTGCTCAGTTGTGGAATGAAGTTGTATGTAGTTTTCGCGAAGAAGATTTCATAAGTGACAGGAAAGGCTTCTCAACCAACTTTTAATCATACCATCTCTTGGTACTTTTCAAACACGAAGTTCAAACTTACTATGATTTTATCTATTGCAGGGAGATGGACCTGTTATTAGTTCCATATTCTTCGGATCCAAGCCTCAATCTAATTCAGTGGCCACCATTTTTGCTTGCTAGCAAGGTTTGTTTTATCTCCCCATGTTCATATATGTGTATCATATTCTGACTGTCAGTGTTCTTTCAGGTTCCGATTGCACTTGATATGGCAGTTCAATTTCGATCCAAGGATAATGATCTCTGGAAACGTATATGTGCTGATGAATACATGAAGTGTGCTGTTATTGAATGCTATGAATCCTTCAAACTTGTCTTGAATGCTTTAATTGTTGGACATACGGAGAAAAGGTTGTGTAAGCTACTTTTCCTAAATCTTTTTTTTTTTCATTTTCCCATCTTCCCTACAAGCATCCTTCTAACCACAAATATTTGAGCTGACTATATGAATCCTTTTCAAAGAGGTGAAATCTGATAGAAGGCTGTCCCCATATTTCATGAAAGTTACAAAAAATTCTATTTCAGGATTTCCCAAAAAAAGTTACATCTCCTTTATTAGGCAAAAGTTTAAGCTATAATTTACTCACTTTGGATGCTTAACGTGTTTTTAAACAACTTAAGTTAAATTAAAACTATACAGCTATAGAATCTCAACCACCTGCTATTGTTTGGTCATCAAGGAATGCAAACCCTGTTTTATAGGCATTGTAAAACTAATATACTATACTTTTTTCTTCATATCCCTTATGGGTCCTAAAGAGTAAATGCTATCGACTTTTTTGTATTAAACCTAAAATCTACGTGTAAATTTACTTAGGGCCACAAAATTATAAATGTTTCACATGCTAGCTGCTTTATGGTATCCTTTTTTTATGTTCTTTCTTGTTGAACTTTTTGGGTATTTAATAGAGATTGTGTCATCGTGTATAGAGGGTAAGTACAAAGTTTTACCCTTGCTCTTTGAGAAATATATATTAACCATTGATGCTCATGAATTTGATATAATAACAACATTGACATCTACCACTGCATATCTGATATTTGATATGATGACAGAATAATTGGTATCATAGTTAAAGAAGTTGAAAGCAACATTTCGAAGAACACTTTCCTATCGAATTTCAGAATGGGCTCTCTACCAACTCTACGTAACCAGTTTGTGAAACTGGTGGAATGTCTAGTGAGTCCTAGAAAAATAAAAGTTAGATTAGTTGGTAGCTTAATTATTATCATTTTAACATGCTAAAACTTTCCATATTTGCAGAAAGAGGGTGATGAATCTAAGCACAACACTGTTGTATTGTTGCTCCAGGACATGTTAGAAGTAGTTACCCGTGACCTGATGATCAACGAAATTCGGTTTGTGATTTGAGCATTCCATGATATATATAATAATGACAAAAACCAATAATAATTACTTCACCATCATCTATGAAATGCATTTAATAGTTTTTTCCTGATACGTAGTACAAACGGAATAACAACTTTATACATGTTTATTTTAGTGAATTGGTGGAACTTGGACATGGTAGCAAGGACTCTGGAACTCAGTTATTCGAAAAAGCTCCTGACTCAAGACCTGCTATTGTGTTTCCTCCTCCAGTTACTGCACAGTGGGAAGAACAGGTCATGCAAATCTTTTCATCGCACGTATTATGTACAAGGACTGGCACATCAGTGACATTAGCATTTTAACCCTTAGCTTGCAGTTACAGATATTTATAATCCAATTGTTACCTTTACAGATAAAGCGACTCTATCTTCTTCTCACAGTAAATGAATCTGCTATGGATGTGCCTAAAAACCTCGAGGCACGGCGGAGAATCACATTTTTTACAAATTCATTGTTCATGAATATGCCACGTGCACCTCGAGTTCGTAAAATGCTATCATTCAGGTACGAAAAGCATGTCATTAAGCTAAATATAATTAGCAATCCTTCATGAGTCAGATTTTTCCACGAGGTATCATGTATGTATACATGAGATATTATAGCTTTTGTGCTGGGAATACTTTAGTTACCATGTAATTTCTTCCTTAATAGTGACTATGTATCTTAAAAAATCATAATTCATTAACTGAAAAATCATCCTGCACTAGAAAAAGTGGAGTGGTATTTATCAAGTAATTAAGAAGTGAGGTTTCCATTGAAGATTATGAAAAAGAGAGTTTAGATGTCAGTTTTCAACAATGTGTCCACTTGTCTTTTAGGCTAGTGGGTTAATTCCTGTTCAGGACACTTCTGCCCCTGGTTGGCACTGGAACCTTTGTAAGTAATATATCTTATATTACAGTGCTGTTTGTAAGGGAACGTAGTCATTGATGTGCATAGAATAGACTGTGTGAACACTACATGAACCCACAACAATATAATAGTTCGTCACCATGTAATGAACCTAATCAATTGGATTGCAGTGTCATGACCCCCTACTATAGTGAAGAGACGGTTTATTCTAAGAGTGACCTTGACATGGAAAATGAAGATGGTATATCTATTAAATACTACTTGCGAAAGATCTTCCCAGGTTCCCATTTATCTAAACTTCAGCCCTCTTTTATATATACAACTTCCTCCATGAACAAATGTTCATGTTGTTTCTGGAATGGAAATATTGCTTTGTCAGATGAATGGGAGAACTTCATGGAACGCATAAATTGCAAAGAAGACTCAGAAATATTTGAAAGTGATGAACGCATATTACAGCTCCGTCATTGGGTCTCCTTAAGAGGACAGACACTCTGCAGAACAGGTGTCATATTAGTTTATTATCAAAAAGGTGTACCTAGATTATTGCATTGCTAACGAATGTTAGCTTTCCAGTTAGAGGGATGATGTACTATAGAAGGGCACTGAAGCTTCAGGCATTTCTTGACATTGCTAGTGAAAAACGTAAGGAAAACTTTCTAAGTGTTCGTATATTTTTTTCTCTTGAGCATGGTACGTACATACACAACATGATGCTACAATAGAATGGGCCCTTTTAGATTAAATATTGGAAGCATTCTGAGTTAATATTATCAGGTTAGTTTATAGACTTTCACAGAAATCAGCTTTTATTTAATAGAAATTTATGTACTCTGTATCTATTCAAATATGATATAATAATAACTGAATTCATCAAACATGATTCTCGTTTTATTTTTACTAAAACAGTCTTCGCTTTAAATGGTACTTCTAAAATCAAGTGTTATCTGAACTTACATTCTCAAATGGGTCAAACAGATTGAGCTAAAAGGGACACTGGTCAAACTGGCTGAAAGTTGGCCAAGAAAAATTTAATAATTGCAACCCCCTAAATTCTTGTAAAATATAGTTTTAGTTTCTTTTCTGCGTTCATATTTAAGGCAGTAATTATCTATATAAAATGACAAAAGCATTATTGGTAAACCTGACCCGGCCAGTTTCGACCCTTCCAAAAAGAGATATTTCAACCCAAACCTGTTTTGAACCATTATCCAACCTGCTCATCTTTTCACCTCTAGTTTGGGTGGAAATATATCAACTAATCTTTCACAGTCATACAAGGACCTATGGACTATGTCTGGAAACATGTTTCGTAATAATTCTGCCTTTTGTCAGTCATAGCAAAGGGTCCCTCACATTTGATTGAACTTATTTTCAGGATTTTACTAGGTTGAGTTTTAAAGTCGGGGATATAATATAGTTCTTTTGAGCTAAAGTAAATTATGTAGCAGAGTTTTCAAAAGTAATGCATTGTCCCTTATTGTTTACATGTAACCCACACAGAAATATTGGAAGGCTATAAAGCTGTCACAATTCCATCAGAGGAGGAGAAGAAAAGCCAGAAATCCTTGTATGCTCAACTAGAAGCTCTGGCTGATTTGAAATTTACTTATGTAGCAACATGTCAAAATTATGGAAACCAGAAGCGTAGTGGTGATCGTCGTGCAACAGACATTTTAAATTTGATGGTTAAGTAAGTATTTGATTGGAAAACGGAGATATTTTCTTATATTTATATTAAATCTGATAGAAATCCTGATTTTTACTTATTTTTTGTGTATAGCAATCCAGCTCTCCGTGTGGCATACATTGATGAAGTGGAAGAAAGAGAAGGGGGGAAATCGCAGAAGGTCTACTATTCTGTCTTGATTAAAGCCGCTGATAATCTTGATCAGGTAGCTGATCTATTAATTTCTCATCAACATTCATTAGTTTCACTTCTCTTTGCTACAATACAATACTCATAGATCTAGTGCTTACTGCATCCTTGCTCTTCTTGAAGGAAATCTACAGGATAAAGTTACCTGGCTCAGCAAAAATAGGAGAAGGGAAGCCTGAGAATCAAAACCACGCCATAATTTTCACAAGAGGGGAAGCTCTCCAGACTATTGACATGAACCAGGTATATCCCTATAGGTGTCTATTAGTTATTTTTGGTCCTTCAATTTTTTATTGTTTTTCTTGTTTGTTTGCATTTCAGGACAACTACTTGGAAGAAGCTTTCAAGATGCGTAACCTGCTTGAAGAATTTCATGAGGATCATGGAGTGAGACCCCCAACAGTTTTGGGTGTGCGTGAACACATCTTTACAGGAAGGTTCGGTCAATATTTAGAATGGATTTTGGTATTTGTTTTGGCTTGAATATACACTTCCATTTGATATCATACGTTTGCTGCAGTGTATCTTCTTTGGCTTGGTTCATGTCAAATCAAGAAACAAGCTTTGTAACCATCGGTCAACGTGTTCTTGCAAGGCCACTCAAGTATGTCTCTTATTCTAAATCATGCTGGAAGTAAACATATTCCTTATTATGATTCAATTTCTTCTCAAACTGGAGGTGCATTTTCTGTGGTAAAGTATAATTAAGAATTATGCACCATAAGATAATCAACAATGTTGCATATTTTGGGACCATCTGGTACAGTAATTATAGGTGTTTCTAAGCTAAAAGCAGGAAAAGCGGTGCCCTCTTAAATTTGATTAGGAAAGCTGTATCAAGAAACTAAATTTGGCTTTCTAAGTATCATATCAAAACCTAGAATCATGAGAACATCCAGTACAGTGATTGGCTTGATGGGCCTAAAAATTACGCTTGTATATTAACTAGTACTTATAAGCCACTACAGGACATTCATCTTCTATTCTTCAATTAAATTAATATGTTCTTTAATGAAAGTACCCCTGCTTTGGTTGGTCTAAATAATTTAATACCGAAGCAACAACTAAAAAGTAGTTAAACTATATGCATTATTTTGGTTGTAGGGTTCGGTTCCACTATGGGCATCCTGACGTCTTTGATAGAATTTTCCATATCACACGAGGTGGCATCAGCAAAGCTTCAAAAGGAATAAACCTAAGTGAGGACATCTTTGCAGGTAAATTCCTGATCTAGAAACTTTCTTTATTGAACTTCCCAGGATTCAGTCATATGGTTTTTGACAACGATTCGAGTTTCATTATGATGTAGGCTTCAACTCTACTCTGAGACGTGGTAATATAACTCACCACGAGTATATTCAGGTAGGGAAGGGAAGAGACGTCGGCCTCAACCAAATCTCGCTTTTTGAAGCTAAAGTGGCATGCGGTAATGGAGAGCAGACTATAAGTCGCGATATCTACAGATTAGGCCACCGCTTTGATTTTTTCAGGATGTTATCATGTTACTATACGACTACGGGCTTCTATGTCAGCTCAATGGTAAAATTTATGAGATTCTAAGTATTGCTAAGATAAATCACTATTCTTTATAACTAGCTTGCTTAAGTAAACCAAGTACCAAAACTTTATTTCTGGAATGACAAAACATTATGTCAACCATTTTTAGAGTAATTTTATATCTAGCCATCAGAATTTGTTTTTTTTTTTGATGGCCATCAGCTTATTTAGAAAAACTAGAGAGACTCAGGATGTGAAGATGATACAACTTTGTAACCTAACATCATTTAAGCAGTAAAAATTTGCTTTAGTTTGATAAGGTATATCATATGCCTCTATAGTTTTCATTCCAATCATATTAGGACCTTTCAGATGTACACATATAATACTAGTAATAGTTTGAGGTCTAAGAAGAACAAAGTCTAATTATTTGCCTTGAATAGATATGGGACCATGAATTAGATAGATATCTATAAGAAAAATTCAACAATTACCATTTATTCATAATTATGTGTATATTCAAGTTTAATTTATATGCTAGATTCAGCACTGAATTCAGATCTAATTTATAGTCATTTTAGAAGTAACAAGTTCAACAAGTTGTTTGTATTATCAAGAAGAAACTAAAATATAGGTTAAACACTTAATTGCTTATCTACTTGCCATCTTTTCTCTTAGCTGACAGGTTTTTTGTTAATACATCCAGCTGGTGGTCCTTACTGTGTATGCATACTTGTATGGAAGACTTTACCTCTCCTTGAGTGGATTAGAGAGAGCAATCATGAAATCAGCAAGAATAAGGGGAGATACTGCTTTGAAATCAGTCATGGCTTCCCAGTCTGTAGTGCAGCTGGGTCTTTTAATGGCTTTGCCCATGGTTATGGAGATTGGACTCGAAAGAGGTTTCAGAACAGCAATGGGTGACTTGATTATCATGCAGCTCCAGTTAGCAGCTGTCTTCTTTACATTCTCTCTTGGAACAAAGCTACACTATTTCGGACGCACGATTCTGCATGGTGGAGCCAAGTACAGAGCCACTGGGCGTGGTTTTGTCGTGAGACACGAGAGGTTTGCAGAAAATTATAGAATGTACTCGAGGAGCCATTTTACCAAAGCCATGGAATTGTTTGTTTTGCTGGTAGTATATCAAGCATATGGATCGACAGCAACGAGCAGTACAGCCTACTTTTTCCTAACAGCTTCGATGTGGTTTTTAGTCGTTTCTTGGTTGTTTGCTCCTTTCCTATTCAATCCTTCAGGATTCGAGTGGCAGAAGATAGTTGAGGACTGGGAAGATTGGTCAACATGGATCAGTAACCGTGGCGGTATTGGTGTTCCAGCTAACAAGAGCTGGGAGTCATGGTGGGAGGAGGAACAGGAGCACCTTCAGTACACTGGTCCTCTTGGACGTCTGATGGAAGTATTTCTTTCTCTCAGATTCTTCTTCTACCAGTACGGAGTTGTTTACCAACTCAGAGTGAGCCAAAGCGATAAAAGCATCATGGTAAGTATAACCGAAATCCGTAGAGGTGGCAAAAGTACGTGGTTGGGGAGATGTATAACTGTTCAAATGGGTTCCGATGCAAGGGGTCAGATTTTAGTAGAGGTCAAAACAGGTCTGGTCGGATGCAAGGAGTAATATATTTCGCCTGTTTAAAAAATAAATAAACAACCCAAAACCTCCAATCTAAAGTCAATGGGTCAAATTTGCCACCTCTACTAAGATCTGCATCTTCCCAATAAACATGTCTATTATGAGGGCAAACTAAAATTGTTTCTCTTGCAATGATTACAGATCTATGGTCTATCTTGGCTTGTAATTCTTGCTGTTATAGTCATCTTGAAGGTTTGTACAGAAACCAAATTTCTGCATTACTGGTTTTTACCATCTCGTGATATCATATTATACAAAGTGATATTGTTTAATGTGTTTGCAGATTGTATCCATGGGCCGAAAGAAGTTCAGTGCTGATTTTCAGCTGATGTTCCGACTCCTTAAGCTGTTTCTCTTTGTTGGATTTGTTGTCACGCTTGTGATTCTTTTCCAGCTCCTTGGACTTACTGTTGGAGACATTTTTGCAAGCTTACTTGCATTCATGCCAACTGGATGGGCAATCCTGCAAGTAAGCAAGCTCAAATTTGTTTTCATTTCCATTTTCCACAACAATTATTTCCAAAATTAAGTAATCTTTATACCATAAATTTACTTGCAATGCAGAATGTTAGGAATAAATTAGAACGCGCGCACACAATAATAACTGTAGGAAATTAATAATCCAAAGACATGGTACTTGGCTGAACAATTTGCCTACATTTATGGTCATTGCTAATTCTTGCTTAAAAATCAATACTACTTTCTAGAGGAGGTAAATTTCAACCCAGTTGAAAATGGGTCAATTTGCGTTATTTTTTATTCCTGAAAGGTCAAAGAGGTAAGATATAAACACTTGTCTAAAGAGGACAACTAGGTTGAAACTTCTGGCACAATCCTATCTAATTAACCTAAGTTCACAAATGGTTATTTATGGAAATTGGATCATTTCTATAGTATCCATCTATTTAAATAAGATGAAAAATGGTGGTGGGTCAAGGAAACTGACTGGTTTGACCTAACCAAATTTGGCTCATCAGTAGTCAATGCGCTTGACCCGCCCATTTTGCCAACATTCATAGAAGGAAGATTGTCCCTATTCTGAAAATATATAGATAGAGAAGTGTACAAGATCCATAGCAACCAATGTGGTTAATAGAGAAACTTATTCAGGTCCTTAATGAATTTAGGTGGATTTCAATTAATTTCGAGAAATCGTGCGTGCATTGCTTTTGCAGATAGCACAAGCATGCAGACCAGTGGTGAAGGCATTGGGAATGTGGGGATCGGTGAAAGCACTAGGGAGAGGATACGAGTATATGATGGGGGTGATGATCTTCACACCAGTGGCCATACTTGCATGGTTCCCAATGGTATACGATTTCCAAACAAGGCTTCTTTTCAACCAAGCATTCAGTAGAGGGCTACAGATCCAACGTATTCTAGCTGGTGGCAAGAAAAACAAGTAGGCATTGGTAGCATTAGTAGTAGCAGCCGTAGTATACTTAGCAAGTAGATGTAGGATTCGTAGACAGTAGCTCTAATGCTCAATCAAGAGATAGAAGGTAGATCCGTAGACTGATCGTATGTAGTTTCAACTGTATATGTCTATGATGTGCAGTTCACCCCATCATTCAGTAGTGTAAATTTGAAGCTTTTCCATGATGGTTTTGGTTTACTGGTGTTTCAAATCATTAATTTTGGCCATGAAAAGAGGTTCTACAACCTACATATATAGTTTCTCATGCACTCGTATTTGCTTGTTGCTGGTTTAAAAAATATGGTTTGTTTGTTGCTGGTTTAACAATGTTGGTCTAATTAACTGACCCGAGCCAATGAGCAGTTGAACCGACACCAAGCTAATGGGTCGGTCATAGTGTCATAGTTGTACTCAGATTAGGATTCCAGAATTGTAGTCGGTTTAGGATTATCTTGTGGAATTCGAATTGTAGTTTGAGTAGGATTGGTGAGCATGTATCAATCTCTATAAATACATGACCTACCGAGCTTGTGGTAGATGCGTGTAGACATCAAAGTTTTAAGCTTATTTTCCTTGTTAATTGGAAAGCAAATTCCAGTTTATTGTGTGTTCTTGATTCTGTGTTTTTAAACCTATGAACTTGAATTGGTATCAAGAACCAGGTTACCTAAGCCATGGAGTTGTTTGTTTTGCCGGTAGTATATCAAGCATATGGATCGACAGCAACGAGCAGTACAACCTACTTTTTCCTAACAGCTTCGATGTGGTTTTTAGTCGTTTCTTGGTTGTTTGCTCCTTTCCTATTCAATCCTTCAGGAATCAAGTGGCAGAAGATAGTTGAGGACTTGGAAGATTGGTCAACATGGATCAGTAACCGTGAGCTGGGAGTCATGGTGGGAGGAGGAACAGGAGCACCTTCAGTACACTGGTCCTCTTGGACGTCTGATGGAAGTATTTCTTTCTCTCAGATTCTTCTTCTACCAGTACCGAGTTGTTTACCAACTCAGAGTGAGCCAAAGCGACAAAAGCATCATGGTAAGTATAACCGAAATCCGTAGAGGTGGCAAAAGTACGTGGTCTGGAGATGTATAACTGTTCAATTGGGTTCCGATGCAAGGGGTCAGATTTTAGTAGAGGTCAAAACAGGTCTGGTCGGATTCACCCACAAACATTTTTGTTCATTTAAAATGTTATTTTATGCATCAATTATGAGAACAATATTTTGCAAAATATTAGAATAAAATGATATAGGAGGGTGTACACTAAAAAAACTAGAATTTGGACAACTCTCAAGTTTCAACATGTTTGAACCCTCCAATCTTAAAAGTCAGTGGGTCAAATTTGCCACCTCTACTAAGATCGGCATCTTCCCAATAAACATGTCTATTATGAGGGCCAACTAAAATTGTTTCTCCTGCAATGATTACAGATCTATGGTGTATCTTGGCTTGTAATTCTTGCGGTTATATGTTGACGCATATGTTTGTCCGGACGGCCCATCCGTCCGAACGGCGCGGAGCCATCTGGAAATACCGAAGGGCACTCTACCGAAGGGCACGCGGAGCCATCCGGCTAGTATCACTGTAAGTACTAAGACAGGTGGTGATATCCTTTGACCAGGTGGCAGCGCCAGACTATGCCACCTAGCCCGGATATTAAGGGATATTGTCTCACCTTTTCTATCCCTATAAATACTACTCATTCATTTCATTATTATCATGTTATCTCAACACACATTATAACATCTCATTCTCTCTCATAATATCACACATACATAATATCTACTGTACACATAAATCCTCTTCACCGGAGGTTCTGACTTGACCGTCGGAGGGTGGTCCCCGGGGCTTCGGCCTCGGGACCACCTTCTAACGGGTTCTTTATATATGCAGCATGCTTCGGAGCTCAGGACAAGGACGAAGGGCCTGAAAGAGCCGTCCGGTCTCGCCTAACCGAAGGATCGATGCATAAGTCTTCCGGGAGAACCCTCACTGAGTTCAACCGGCAGGCCTCATTTATTTGTTTGAAGTGGTTGCAAGAAATTGCTTCAACAAATTGGCGCCATCCGTGGGACCCTATCATTCGATCTACCAACAGTTAAGAATGACGGGTCTCATTTCCTATTCGCTTCTTCCCGGACCTCCATCCTCTGTTCGGTTTGTTTCTTCGAAAAGGAGATGGATGACACCGGAGGAGGCCCATTTTACCGTCCTACCGGAGGTGGTTCTTTCATCCTCCATTCGTCCGGTATGGACGTTGGTCACAGCTGTTCGGGGAGGGCATCCGGAATGGATGTCAGGTATAGCCGGTCCGGTATAGTCTCCTTTGATCAAGATTGTTCGAGTATACTGGTTCGTTCAGCCATATGGTCTCGTTCGGATATACTTGGCTGTTCGGAATGACATATCGTTCAGAGGTACCGTCTCTTTCGGATATAGTGGTGACGGGTTAAGGTTGCTTATGGTGTCGGTTATATGCCGGAACTTTCGATTATGAGTTTGTGGGATGGCCGGACGGTTATGGTAGCTTATGGTGTTGGTACTAGTTGGAACGATGCTATTTCTTTCGGCCTTACTCACCTGTCACTCTCCTGGTAAGTGAGTGGTTGCTTGTTTTGGTTCCGTCCTGACTGGCCGGAAGGGAAAGACGTGAGGTTTTTTGCCTGTAAGTTGATCATCTCTCTCCAATATTGGTTGTTTATTTATTTTGTCGACATCCATTAAAGGTTTACTCTACTCTTAAATAAAGTAAGTAGGTTCCCTTAGAAATTTGCTTTGTTAAAGGCTATATTAAATAATGGTGTTGACCATGGACTGTGATGAGTAGCTACCATAGTAGATCTATATTATATAGAAATGGAATACTCCCTCCGTCCCAAAATTATTGTCCCATAACAAAAAGCACATTCTTTTAGAAAAACATCACTATCACTACTTTATCTCTCTTACTTTTTTGTCAAATGACAAGTTTACCCTTAACCAATTAATTAACACTTCATTAAAGTTTGCAATATTAATTTCAACCAAGGGTAATATAGTAAACTTTACCAACTCCACTACCTATTCACTTTCCATTTTTGGTATGGGACAATAATTTTGGGACGCCCGAAATGAAAAAATGGGACAATAAAATTGGGACGGAGGGAGTATATTATTTTTTGTGCTTTGCAAAAGTCCCATCTCAGAAGGAAAGGTGAAGCCCCACGTGACTTACCTGCACCAGAGAAGTTTTGAAATTTTTCGTGTGTTAGGGGGGAGGGAGTGGTCACTCCAACCCCAAACTTCCCCAAATTGCTACCTCATCATCATCCAATAAAAACCCTCCAACTCATTTCACCCCAATCCTTCTCCAAACTTCCCTAAAATGGTGGCAATGGTCCCCAAACAACCCCAAATCCCACATTTTTCACATCACATTTTTTTTTTCCATTTATTTTTAATACATAAACTATTTAAAAATAAAACACATATCATTTCATTAAAAATAAAAAAAAACAAATCCTACAATACTTAAAAAAAAAGCACAACTTAAAAAAAACACAACTTAAAATTAAAAAGAGTACATGTTACAATACTTAAAAAAAAAACACAACTTAAAAAAAAAATTCTTACAATACTTAAAACGAAACATTAATTGAAAACGAAACTACAATTTAAAAGTTACATGGCCATCCCCATTTTGCGGCAACTTGACGTTTTTCGTCTAGGAGTAGTTCCAACATAGCGGGATCGGTTATGTGATTGTGCGGGTTGGTGTAAAACTTCAAATCCCGTTGGCGAATCTTTGACTTTGTCGCGTCAAGTTGTGTAGCCCAAAAACTTGCCGCCAATTGATCCTTCTCTTCTTTGATGTCCAAATATTTTGTCTTTCTTTTTGCGTATGCGCTAATGTCTTCGCCCACATCATGGACCGACGAAGAGGACGTCGTTTGCTTCTTTTTCGCCTTTCTTGATTCAATTGGAGGGGAGGGGTCTTCATTCATGTCGGGAATGAAGTTGTCATTGCTACCAGATTCATACTCCCCCGACTTCCTCTTCGATGAACCGCTACCAACACAACCCATGCCGGGAATATCTTGAAAACACTCTTGCTCTTTCCATTTATCGTGATCCTTCACAATCTCCCATGCCGGAATATGACCAAAATCTTTACCTTTTGTTCGGGTGTTGTAATCCTTAAGGGCGACTTTCATGACGTCCACTTCGCTACACCCACTAGCCCTAACACGATCCTACAGAATTCCATAAACAAAAAAAGTGTACAATAATCTAAAAAGTATATAATTCAAAAAAACTATATAATTCTAAAAAGTATATAATTCTAAAAACTATATAATTCTAAAAAGTATATAATTCTAAAAACTATATAATTCTAAAAAGTATATAATTCTAAAAACTGTATATAATTCAAAAAAATAAAAAATTATACCGCTTGGATGTAGGCGCCGTTAAATATACCCATGGCGTAGTTCATTGCTTTTCACTTCGTTGTCAAACCATGAACGGTTCGGGTAGTACCTCCCATAGTTGTCGCGTAATGCTCGAGAACCCGCCTCCAAAAACCTTCCCTATTTTGCTCATTCCCGAATCTTTTACATTCGGAGATTTGAATCCAAGCCTTTGCCAACGCCACCTCTTGGTCGGGCGTCCATTGCTCACGCTTTGCCTTTGTGGTAGCCTTTTTCTTTCCTCGCACATCAACTTCTTGAATGTCATCGTCTTCATCTTTTACAAAAAAATAAACAACGTAAGTAAACAAAAGTGTATAAAATTAAATAAAAGTAAGTAAACAAAAAATGTATAAAATTAAATAAAAGTAAGTATGTATACCGGGTAATGGTTGCGTTTCGGGTACAACCTCGGCTTGAGGTTCGTCCCACGGGGACCACTCGGACGTCGTATTGATGTTGTAGTGTTGAGGATTCATTGGCGGAGGGTTGGTGCTCATATTATACGGAAAATAAGGAAGTGGAGATGTGGGTTGTGGATAGTAAGGGGATGATGGTTGGGAGAATTGGTTGGGAGATGATGTAGAAAATTGTTGTGAAAATTGTTGAGAGAATGGGTTTAGATATGTAGTTTGTTGCGGTGGTGGATAAACCGGGCGATTCGGGTGAGATCGAGTTTGTTTTTTGGAGGTTGTTTTCTTACCACTTCTTGGATCCATGATTTGGTGTAGTTTTTTTTTTTTTTTTTTTTTTTTTTTTTTTTTTTTTTTTTTTTTTGATGTATGATTTGTGTTGAGTTTTGATTGAGAAAATGAGGTATTTATATAGTGAATATTGGGGTTGAAAAAGGGGGAAATTTTTTTTTTTTTTTTTAACCAAACGGCTAAATTGGCAGAATTTGGTCAAAATGACCGTTGCAAAACGTTAATATTTCATCGGTGAACTTCACCGAAATTTTAATCTTTCATTCGGCGCCGGTAGATCGGCACCGGCAGCCACCCCAAGTCCACTACCTCCCCCTTACTTTTGTTTTCACTTTTCACTATTACTAATGCAATCATAATGGTGTAGGCTTAGAGCAGTGGGTGTCATGGCTAAACCAAGCCTCTTCATTCGGGCCCTACGGGTGCCACATCACCACAACACAACACAACTAACAAACCCCCCCCCCTTATCACAACACACCACAACTTACTCATTTGGGCCCCACCACTACCTTTTTTTTTTTTTTTTTTTTTTTTTTTTTCAAATACACAAATAAACTAAATTCATTTTATAAAAATAAAAATACATTACAACAAATAATACAAATAACATTTAAAAAATAAAAATAAAAAAAAAAATTGTAAAAAAAAATAAGGAAAACTAAAGAAAGAAAAAAACATTTGGCCCACTTCCTTTTTTGGCCCAGTTCCATTTTTTGGCCCACTTCAAACATTTGGCCCATGTTATTGCTTCTTCCTCTTCAATGCTACAACCTGCAAAAGAAGAAAAAAAAAAAACACGCATAACACATATTGCTCTAAATTTTGTTTATACCATTTTGGGGGTTTGCAATTTAATATTCATTAAACGTTCCAATTGTTAGACGATTTCTCTCGTCGTCTGCACGATTTTGCACTCACGGCGAACGCCGGCGGAATTCGCCGGTGTGGCGGCGACGAACGGCGAACCGCCACGTCATCCCACGGCGAGCCACGAATCCTTCCACACCCACTGCTCTTATAGTTGGCTTCTTTTCTAAAAACTTTTGTGAAACTTTGATTCCTATTTATGTAACATGAAACAGAAATATTTTACTAGTACTTTGTTGATATGACTACTAGTTCTGTGCACATGTTCGCCTTGATCGTTCGATACGGCGTTGTTTATTCGGCAAAAGTTGTAACATGTAAAAAACAACTTTAATAATTTATATACTTGAGATATTAACATGAAAATAATGTGATTACGGTTCGGTCATGAGCCAAATATTGTTTTAATATAAGATAAATATTTTGCTTGTCTTATTTAACGGGAGAAGGCGAAAGCTTTCGAGTTTTGTTCCACAGGAAAGGCAAGCTTCGGATCTAACGATCGGGAAGAACATTCCGACGATTTCGTCCGGACGTCACATTTCGTCCGCACCATGCTGAAAATCTCCATCGGTTACTCTACGAGTTTTCATATTTTATTGTGCAGGAACAACACCCATTGTAGACAAATTAAAAACGACCGGTGTGTCGATGTCTAACCATTGTGACTCTTTTATGTATCAATGCATGTGAAATATTATGTCTTTAATATCTAACGGAAAAGACGCGAGCTTTCATGTTTTGCTTGGCAGGGATAACAATTGCAAATTTCTGAACAAGTAGAAAGTGGCCCCTCCGAGAGGTTAGCGCCCTTCGGAGATTTTGTGGTCAATGTTCATTTCCACTCTGAACATAAGTAGAAAGTGACCCCTCCGACAGGTTCGCATCTTTCGGAGATGGGGTGACCGTGTAATCATTTATCATACTCTGAACATAAGTAGAAAGTGACCCCTCCGGGAGGTTCGCGTCTTTCGGAGATTTTGTGGTCAATGTTCATTTCCACTCTGAACATAAGTAGAAAGTGACCCCTCCGGGAGGTTCGCGTCTTTCGGAGATTTTTGTGGTCAATGTTCAAAGTCCAGCTCCAACGTAAGCTTGCACCTCCGGAGCTATGAAAATAGTGAAGGTAATAAAAAACAAGCGGTACGTTCATAACCCGAATGTATGCCGAACGTCAGCTTGTACCTCCGGAAAGGGTCAAACTTGAACCCTTCTGGTAATAACAAACAAGTGTTCGGTATACGCGTAGGGTCGAAGTTTTACTTATACGGGAAGCAGGCAAATTGTTGACGTGTATGTCCGAATGATGTTTGCCGAAAGGCACAAAGGTATTATTTAATTGTTACAGGTATATGTGTCCGAGCGATGTGTGCCGAAAGGCACAAAGGCATTCTTTAAGTATTACATCATCGGTCTTCAACCGATAATGCAATACTGGTGTAAGATCCTGTGAAAAACCCTTGTAATCCATCTTAACGATTAATGATAATCTCGTATTACTGTTTCCTAACACCCATTTTCACTAGAAATTTAAACTTTCCACTATTGTTATTAATAGCAACGCATTATATATATATATATATATATATATATATATATATATATATATATATATATATATTGTATACGCCATACTCGAGATAACACTTTTGTTGCAACAACACATCATCACAAGCAATAACAAGCGATCGTACTCACAACAAAAACTTAACGTATCTATTATAGTACGGTTTATACAAAATCATTTACACTACATTACACCAAATATGCTTAACTAAAATCTATTACAAACACTAATAATAAACTTAACCCTAAACTACAAACCAAGTTGGACTCATAATTGCTCGGCCCAACAACAAACACTAAACCCTATTATCACTAATCCATCGAAGTAGCCCAACCCAAGTGAACATCACAGCCCACCATCACCACGACATCAAGACTATTTCTTTAGCCTACCTTCATTTTTTTTTTCATTCTTCCTTTGCTTCTAACACCGATCGCTATCTCACTTCCAAAAACCCGACATTATTATTAATATCGAGCCCGACTTTCGTTCATTGTTATACATTCAAAAGCACCACTTGACTAACTACTGTGATACCAAAAACCCAACTAGAAATAGCAAGTAGTAACTCGATGCTAAACTCGTTTTGGTTGTACCCATTTCGACACAAACATAGCATTAAAGACATCGACTCAAGATATTATCGTACTCCAATAATTTCCACAGACCTATTAGCTATATTACTAATCAAATGTGATAATCTAAATGCAAAATAAACAAGAAACATGAATTGTAGCTAAACCACTCAAACTTGTGATAATATGAGAACCGAAGGAAACAAGAAACCTACAAGAACTAGCGTCCAAAATCACAACCA
This sequence comes from Artemisia tridentata subsp. tridentata, assembly GCA_021014915.2. NCBI lineage: Eukaryota > Viridiplantae > Streptophyta > Magnoliopsida > Asterales > Asteraceae > Artemisia > Artemisia tridentata. The sequence continues at coordinate 242,637,955 of CP139504.1, forward strand.
ACCACACACGTTTCACACTCAAACAAGCATATCAATATACAAGTGTCCCCTATACACAGTGGTTCTAATCATTGGGTCAAGAAGTCAAGGCAAATTGAAGATATTTTGCTTATAAAAGCTTTCTATTCGATCCAAACTCTTCCTTATACTTCTATCACTATCTTTCAACATCAACACATTCCCAAAGAACCCTTTCTGTCGAGTATTTTGGAAGCAAACCCAATAAAGTCAAGTCATATAAGAACCATTCGAAGCTCACTGCTTTTGCTTGTGTCTCCTTCACACCCATTTCACTATCAAAATACCTTCACTTAAACCTACTCTTTCACGACAGAGAACTTAACCAGTTTTGGAGTAAAAGAATCCGAAGCAAGTGGGTTGTTTCATTTCATGTTCCATTCGACTAGCACCAAGTCTCCACCACCTTTCTCAAAGGTGTTGTAAGTCTTCTCGTCCCCTCTTAAATATATATCTCACGTACTCACTTGCATGCATATTCCAAGCTACATTCGAAATGTGTCTATTTCATTTCATATATATCATACAGTCACAAACCTTTCTCACATTCACCATATGCGCACGCCATGCATTATCCTAGATCGAACATAATGACTTTTCATTAATTTACACATTATTTTACTCGAACATGTACATAATCGTCCCATGCAAACCTATATATGCTACGCTATAAATAAAATGAGTACAAGCTAGAACATGCTACTTACTTATATGGATAAAAACAGTCCCAAAGTGCCTCCAAAATAACTTCATATCTCGATAAATAATTTAACGACCATATCCTATCGTGACACGACCCAATATACCACGTAACTACCGACACTTTTCATGTAGATAACTTATAAACACACTCAAGTTTCGACTTTAAAAATAAACCATCTTAACTCTTACTCGATCGGACCATGTAGAAAACAAAAGAAAATCTAACTAAATATTTCAACTAAAAAGAACCCTTCGACATAGCCAACTAGTGACTGTTTACTTCGAATCCACAAACATAACATCTATATATTTTTACTCAACTCGACAGTACACATGGGAAACAATATTTTTCATTTTCTAAGATCCCCCTCATAACCCCATCTCGACACTTAAAATAAATCCTTTTGAACTGCTACTCGACTAAGCGAAAAGACTTAGAAAAATATACTAACATTTGCAAATCTAAACTAGGTGACCCGGCTACAAAAGGTAATTAGATCTTCGAACTTTTGCACATAACATTCATATGTTTTCACATAAATCAAATGACCACTTAACAAACTACAAAACTCGTGTTTTAATGTTATTTTCATAAGCTCATTTAAGCAGTTAAATACTACTAGAATCATAGCAGCAACATAGTTCTAAATTCATAATATTTTCCGAAATTATTAAACCTTCGGTTGGGCCAAATCAAAGCCCAACAAGAGTTTTCGATAGCAAGGTCCAATAGGCCCGTATAATATATTTTTAGAATCATAAAAATAGCCCAAATCTAAGCCCAAAATAGTTTGCACGCCCTCGCCTCTAAAACTCTTAACGGGCCATGTTCCAAAGCGTTAAATGGCCCAATAATGCAAAAATAACTTACTTTCTGAAATAATAAATTGAAATAAGTTAAAATAAACTTAATAAAGTTATAAAAATTTTCAGAATATTTTTCCCGTCATTTTTATACAAAAAGGACTAAAAATGTAACGCGACTTAACCGAAAAGGACTAAAACTGCCAAACCTGGAAACTAAGGGACTGAAGCTGTGAAAACAGTTGTAAAGGACTTAATTTGACATACCATTGAACTCCAAGCCTTATATGGACTTATGGACAATTATTGGACTATTATTGGACTATGGACTGGACAAGGACTAACGACGTAACGCAAACCACGGTTAGGGTAGAAAATGTAAAATCTGGAAAGAACAAGGACCAACTGTTATAACTTGTCATTCTTATCTTATTTTTCATTTTTACACCATATCTTTACTTCATATGCATGTTCGCATTATAATTGCATATTAGTATTAGCGATAGAAATATTTCATGATTATATTTCATTTACTCTGGGAAGATATGATCTTACGAGAGTACGAGCACCATAAGCATATAACATCTTCATTCTCAACGATTAGATCGTTGAATATCATTAGTTAATCATCATCCACCATTCATACACACACACCACTAGAAATTAGTCAGATTCTCAGTTATTTATATATTTACCAGGTTCTATATCGAAGTTGTTATAATCACCTCTGAATTTATTTTCATCATCACCAGTAACGCTTAAGGTGAGTCATGGCCTCACTTTTTAAACTCTTTATATTTTTAAACTCCGTGAGGGGGATACATGCTATAAACTGATCACAAGTATTTTTTTGTATGCTACCTGACTTGATATATGCCTAAGTACACCATATTGCCATAAGACCCTTTATCATGAGCCATTAATCACTGCGGTGAACGCGAATATAATGAATAGATCTATTAGAGGACTGACAACCTATCCCACTAATACTAGGACGGAATGCTTTTTGCTAGTCGTATTAGTCGCGATGCATTATATTTGAGAAAAATAGGAATTGGCAAATCACCTATTACACGAGGGCAAAACCTTCATCATTAATTTGATGATCACCTCCGTTTATGCGGTACTTTGTTAACGTTTGCGTGTCATGAGACTTAGGGCAATATATGAACTGCGATATCAATTTCTAAACTGATTGTATCTCCAAATACAATCTTACTTGTGAATCGAACTGATATTTAAATTACAAACTCCATGATTTCACTCAACATTATGTTGACTTTTAAGCATGTATCTCAGGGAACTAGAGGAGCACGGCAAGGCATGGAGCAAGCATACCCTATCATAAATAAATGGTGTAAAATAAAGTTGTAATTCAGTTAAATTGATGTTTCCTTGGAGAAACCTTAGCACTCTGATGTAACGCTTTATAACTGAATTTGTATTATGGACCTATGTAAATTAAAAATGCCGTCTTAGGCTGTTTTCTTATGATTTTGTTTTCGATCCTCACCGTAACACCCAAATAAATCTTCCACTGCTATGTTTAAAATTTGGGGGTGTTACAGTTTGGCATCAGAGCTTCGGTTATAGAGAACCAAATGTTTTTAAACGTTGGACTATAACTACATTTTTCAAACAAATTAATTATACACCATGTTACCTTAAACTCTCCATGCCTGCTTGCTGCCGCGCTCGATATGTTATACATTAGGATTACCATATATAAGCCTCTGCATACTTGATAGTTACTATGCACAACTAGATCATCTTATGCTTATATTACACCACTTGATGTTAATAAGTTACTTATTTTACTATATATGGATTATTACAGTACTATGTCGTTTATCACCCACTTTAGTGTATCATCGGAGCCGGACTCCGAGGGATCACTAGCATCAGTCACGTCCCCCGTACTTCCCGATGCTGTAGTACCAGAGATTGTGCCCGACGCGATTGAACCCTTTGTAGAGGGTAGAGCCGCCGACATATCTTTATTAGATGACCCCCATGTGCCAGATTTGCCAGCACCTACGTTACCACCACATTTTGTCTATGACACCTACTCTCCTTTCTATATACCACCCCCTGACGACTTGTACTATGAGAGTCAGCAATGGCTCCCTGCTGATGAGTTACCCGAGCCCCATCATGTTGCACCACCATCACTACCTGACCATGTACTTGACACACATACCCAGACATATCCACTACCACCTCGACAGCGGGATCCGATTCCTGCAGAGGATATTCCTTCATCGAGTAGACGTCGCATCTCAGACCAGATACACCCATCCTCACCCTCACTACCTTACCCTCCTGGTTTCACTCCCCCAGTTCAGACCCATGATGCTTGGGAAGGATTTAGACCAGTAGTCACCCACACCCTTATACCATCCACAGTAGTGACACGACTCGAGGGTCACGGAGAGCAGATCGAGTCACTTCTTCGGATGATCGACCATGTGCCATTGGATTCCCCAGGGACTATCAGCGATACTCTGCATAGGTTGGCTTCCAACAGAGCAGTGGTACAGCAGTGCTTGAGACAGATGCAGACAGACTTGGCAGATACCCGATCCCACGCGATATCCATACGTAGAGAGGGCCAGGACTTAGCTTGGGAGGCTCACTTGGCACAGCGTAGAGCTGACACATTGGAGAGACTCATGGGAGACATACAGATAGAGCATCAGGCTGAGATACAGAGACTCAGAGACCAGATCTCAGAGCTCACGAGGCGTACGGATAGACCTGAGCAGTAGACATAGTTAGCATGATTGTATAGTTTGAGACATTGTAGTCTGCCGCATGTGGCAATTAATAAAGACTCTTGTATCGTTTTGTTGTATAACTCAACGGATCAAGTTATTAATGTTGTAATGCTGGTAGTAATGTACTATATATCTGTTAACTTATGTATTATGGTTGTTCGTATGTATTGTAATTGTATCCAGACATGTCGTGATGTTACCTGTTATTATTATGATTCTCTAATTGTGTAAATATTGTAAAAACCTGAACACATAAAATATGGTGACATGAAATTCAGTTTGTATGATTAAATCGATTGTTCCTTAACAATCCCACATCTGTAAATTGATAGATTACAGAGACATCGTAACTATGGGAAAATATTCAATTTAATCATCATTTCACACCATGATTACATTGTGCATATACTCAGCTATCCTATCCAAATTCTAAACCTATATTCTTGTGCCATTAATAGAAAATGGAACATAGCACACACGAAACTACCAACCAGACCGTAGCATTGACGCTTGAGGAGGTTCGAAGAATGATTGATGATGGCATCGCCGCAGCACGCGAGGCCGATGCATTAAACCGTTCAAGCAATACTATGGGAGCAACAAATGAAAGTGAGGCATCTACTCCACGTAAATGCACTTACAAAGAATTCGTGAGTTGTCAACCCACCACCTTCAGAGGCGTAGAAGGAGTGACTGAATTAGCCCAGTGGTTTGAATGCATGGAAACGGTATTCATGAGAAGCAACTGTGCAGAAAACAACAAGGTCACTTTTGCCACCGGAACCCTAAGAGGAGATGCATTATCTTGGTGGAATGCTACTGTCAAAATAATGGGTGCTGAAGCAGCATTCCAAATCTCTTGGACCGAACTGAAGAATAAAATGCTGGAAAAGTACTGTCCTCGGACAGAGGTCAGAAAGCTTGAAGATGAATTTCACGAGTTAGTGGTGAAAAACTGTGACGTCAGTGCATACAACCGAAGGTTTCTAGAATTATCTCTTCTGTGTCCACACATGGTATCTGACTTGGAAAAGCTGTTGGAGAAATATGTGGAAGGACTACCTTCAAGCATTGAAGGAGATGTTACCGCATCCAACCCAAAGACCCTCGAAGCCGCATTCGTATTTGCTCAGCGAATGATGAATCGAGAGCTTAAACGAGGTTCTAAATCCACAGTCATTGGGCAAAAGAGGAACTATGATAACCCTGGCAGCAACAACCGGAACAGCAACAGTTATTACAATCATAACAGGAACTACCGCAACAATGACCGAAACAACCGCAACAGAGATTACCAGCAAAGCCGAAATGATCGTCATCGTCAACAGAACCGTCGTCAAGAGGCCGCAAAGGCTTATGTGGCTGCACCTGCTGAAGGAAAAATGTATATTGGGACAAAACCCCAGTGCAATCGGTGCAAGATGCATCATACGGGACCATGTACCGCCATCTGCGGTAACTGTCGGAGGATAGGTCATGTGACCCGAGACTGTAGAGCCACGGGAGCAAATGCGCACCCTGTAGCAGTAAAGTGCCACGGCTGTGGTGAAACAGGTCATTATAAAAGTCACTGCCCCAAGAATGTCAATCAGGTTGCCCGAGGAAGAGCTTACGTACTCGGAGATGGAAACATGCCACAGAATCCCAACGTCACCACGGGTACTTTCTTACTGAATCAACATAGTGCTAAGATATTATTTGATTCTGGAGCTGATAGGAGTTTTGTATCTACTTCATTTGCTTTATTGCTTAATATTGCACCCGTAGAATTAGATACTGCATACGAAATTGAAATAGCCGACGGAAAATTGTTAAACACCAACACTGTACTCCAAAACTGCACCCTAACTCTCCAAAACAAATCATTTCCAATCGATCTCATGCCCATCCAACTTGGAAGCTTTGACGTGATTGTGGGTATGGATTGGTTATCCAAACATCGTGCCCGAATCATCTGCGACGAAAAAGTTGTCCAAATCCCTTTAGACAATGAAACACTCATCGTTCGTTGTGACCACTATAAAACCCAACTCAATATCATCTCATACGTCAAAACGGTGAAATACATAAACAAAGGATGTCACGTCTTTTTAGTCCATGTAACGGAAGATAAATCGAAAGAGAAAGAAAAACGACTGAAAGAAGTGCCAGTTGTAAATGAGTTTGCAGAAGTATTCCCCGAAGACTTGCCAGGTATTCCACCCATCCGGCAAGTAGAATTTCGAATCGATTTAGTGCCTGGAGCAGCACCTGTTGCAAAAGCACCATATCGATTAGCCCCTTCCGAAATGAAAGAATTATCCGAGCAGTTGAAAGAACTGTCCGATAAAGGATTCATCCAACCCAGCTCATCACCTTGGGGAGCACCAGTCCTGTTTGTCAAAAAGAAAGATGGAACATTCCGATTGTGCATCGATTATAGAGAGTTGAACAAACTCACAGTGAAAAATCGATACCCATTACCAAGAATAGACGATCTATTTGACCAACTGCAAGGATCAAGTGTTTACTCAAAAATCGATCTAAGATCAGGATACCACCAATTAAGAGTCAGAGAGGAAGACGTTCCCAAAACAGCCTTTCGAACATGATACGGACATTTCGAATTCCGCGTAATGCCATTTGGTCTTACCAACGCACCGGCAGTGTTCATGGATCTAATGAACCGGGTATGTAAGCCATATCTGGACAAGTTCGTAATCGTATTCATTGACGACATTTTGATCTACTCACGTAACGAAAAAGAGCATGCGGAACATTTGAGAACCATTTTGGGTGTACTCAAACAAGAAAAACTGAATGCAAAATTTTCCAAATGTGATTTTTGGATCTCCACCGTTCAATTCTTAGGTCATATCATCAACAGTCAAGGTATTCACGTTGACCCCGCCAAGATCGAAGCAGTCAAAGGTTGGGCTTCGCCCACCACTCCAACTGAAATTCGACAATTTTTAGGACTCGCTGGTTACTATCGAAGGTTTATAGAAGGTTTTTCCAAAATCGCAAAACCTTTGACAGAACTCACCCAGAAAAACAAGAAGTATATCTGGGAAGAGAAACAAGAATCAGCATTTCAACTCTTAAAACAAAAACTCTGTGAAGCACCAATTCTAGCGCTACCAGACGGAAGCAAAGACTTTGTAGTATATTGTGACGCATCACATCATGGTTTAGGTGCGGTACTAATGCAGAGAGACAAAGTCATAGCTTATGCGTCTCGACAACTCAAGAAAAATGAGAAAAATTATACCACTCATGATCTAGAACTAGGAGCGGTAGTATTCGCTCTTAAAATATGGAGACATTACCTATATGGTACAAAGTGTACGGTATACACCGATCACAAAAGTCTTCAACACATACTGGATCAGAAGGAGTTGAATATGAGACAGCGCCGATGGATAGAACTACTCAACGACTACGACTGTGAAATTTGCTACCACCCCGGTAAAGCGAATGTCGTGGCCGACGCGTTAAGCAGAAAAGAAAGAACCAAACCTCTTAGAGTTCGATCATTAGAAATGACAATTCATTCACCACTCCCATCTCAAATACTCATAGCCCAATCGGAAGCTCTTCAGGAAAAGAATCGAGCTCACGAGAAAATTAAGGGCATGTTGGAAAGCGAGAACGGATTCATACGAAGATCTGATGGAATGTTATGCTTCAAGAAAAGATGCTGGATTCCTCTCTATGGAGGTATTCGAGATTTTATCATGCATGAATCTCACAAGTCTAAATATTCCATTCATCCCGGATCCACCAAAATGTACCAAGACCTCAAACAACTCTACTGGTGGCCAAACATGAAAGCCGACATTGCAACATATGTTGGGAAGTGTTTGACTTGTTCAAGGGTCAAAGCCGAAAGTCAGAAACCTTCTGGACCACTTGTACAACCTGAGATACCAGTTTGGAAATGGGAACGAATCACTATGGATTTTATTACCAAGTTACCAAGAACGTCGACCGGATATGACACCATTTGGGTTATTGTCGACCGCTTAACCAAATCAGCTCATTTTCTGCCTATCAAAGAAACTGACGAGTTGGACACACTCGCTCAGTTGTACTTCAAAGAGATCATAATCCGACATGGAGTACCAGTCTCTATCATCTCAGACAGAGACAGTCGATTCACTTCAGGATTTTGGCAATCCCTGCAGAAAGCCCTCGGTACTCAATTGGACATGAGCACCGCTTATCATCCTCAAACTGATGGACAAAGTGTAAGAACAATCCAAACCTTAGAAGATATGCTTAGAGCATGTGTGATTGACTTCGGAAAAGGTTGGGACAAACACTTACCATTGGTTGAATTCTCGTACAACAATAGTTACCAAGCTAGCCTGAAGGCTGCACCTTTCGAAGCACTTTACGGAAGAAAGTGCAGATCACCCATCTGTTGGACAGAAGTTGGTGACATGCAGCTTACTGGACCAGAACTAATCCACGACACAACAGAGAAAATATTCAAAATCAAACATCGTCTCCAAGCCGCTCGTGACAGACAAAAGAGTTACGCAGACGTGAGGAGGAAACCCATGGAGTTTGAAGTCGGAGATAGAGTTATGCTAAAAGTTTCGCCCTGGAAGGGAATGATACGCTTCGGAAAGCGTGGAAAACTCAACCCAAGGTACATTGGACCATTTAAAATCCTCGAGAGGATTGGCCCAGTTGCCTATAAGTTAGAACTTCCAGAAGAACTCAGTAGGATACACCCTACATTCCACGTATCACAACTTAAGAAATGCCTATCGGACGAGACTCTCGTCATTCCGCTAAAAGAGATTAAACTGGACGACAAACTTGTATTCACCGAGGAACCCGTAGAGATAATGGATAGAGAGGTTAAGCAGCTCAAGCAAAGCCGTATTCCTATTGTGAAAGTAAAATGGGACTCTAAGAGAGGACCAACGTACACATGGGAACGCGAAGACCAAATTCGTGAAAAATATCCACATTTATTTTCGTAAACCACTCTTAGTAGCCATTTTAGACTTGAATTCCGGGACGGAATTCGAATGAGGGAGGAGTACTGTAAGATCCTGTGAAAAACCCTTGTAATCCATCTTAACGATTAATGATAATCTCGTATTACTGTTTCCTAACACCCATTTTCACTAGAAATTTAAACTTTCCACTATTGTTATTAATAGCAACGCATTATATATATATATATATATATATATATATATATATATATATATATATATATATATATATATATATAATATATATATATATATATATATATATATATATATATATATATTGTATACGGCATACTCGAGATAACACTTTTGTTGCAACAACACATCATCACAAGCAATAACAAGCGATCGTACTCACAACAAAAACTTAACGTATCTATTATAGTACGGTTTATACAAAATCATTTACACTACATTACACCAAATATGCTTAACTAAAATCTATTACAAACACTAATAATAAACTTAACCCTAAACTACAAACCAAGTTGGACTCTTAATTGCTCGGCCCAACAACAAACACTAAACCCTATTATCACTAATCCATCGAAGTAGCCCAACCCAAGTGAACATCACAGCCCACCATCACCACGACATCAAGACTATTTCTTTAGCCCACCTTCATTTTTTTTTTTCATTCTTCCTTTGCTTCTAACACCGATCGCTATCTCACTTCCAAAAACCCGACATTATTATTAATATCGAGCCCGAATTTCGTTCATTGTTATACATTCAAAAGCACCACTTGACTAACTACTGTGATACCAAAAACCCAACTAGAAATAGCAAGTAGTAACTCGATGCTAAACTCGTTTTGGTTGTACCCATTTCGACACAAACATAGCATTAAAGACATCGACTCAAGATATTATCGTACTCCAATAATTTCCACAGACCTATTAGCTATATTACTAATCAAATGTGATAATCTAAATGCAAAATAAACAAGAAACATGAATTGTAGCTAAACCACTCAAACTTGTGATAATATGAGAACCGAATGAAACAAGAAACCTACAAGAACTAGCGTCCAAAATCACAACCAACCACACACGTTTCACACTCAAACAAGCATATCAATATACAAGTGTCCCCTATACACAGTGGTTCTAATCATTGGGTCAAGAAGTCAAGGCAAATTGAAGATATTTTGCTTATAAAAGCTTTCTATTCGATCCAAACTCTTCCTTATACTTCTATCACTATCTTTCAACATCAACACATTCCCAAAGAACCCTTTCTGTCGAGTATTTTGGAAGCAAACCCAATAAAGTCAAGTCATATAAGAACCATTCGAAGCTCACTGCTTTTGCTTGTGTCTCCTTCACACCCATTTCACTATCAAAATACCTTCACTTAAACCTACTCTTTCACGACAGAGAACTTAACCAGTTTTGGAGTAAAAGAATCCGAAGCAAGTGGGTTGTTTCATTTCGTGTTCCATTCGACTAGCACCAAGTCTCCACCACCTTTCTCAAAGGTGTTGTAAGTCTTCTCGTCCCCTCTTAAATATATATCTCACGTACTCACTTGCATGCATATTCCAAGCTACATTCGAAATGTGTCTATTTCATTTCATATATATCATACAGTCACAAACCTTTCTCACATTCACCATATGCGCACGCCATGCATTATCCTAGATCGAACATAATGACTTTTCATTAATTTACACATTATTTTACTCGAACATGTACATAATCGTCCCATGCAAACCTATATATGCTACGCTATAAATAAAATGAGTACAAGCTAGAACATGCTACTTACTTATATGGATAAAAATAGTCCCAAAGTGCCTCCAAAATAACTTCATATCTCGATAAATAATTTAACGACCATATCCTATCGTGACACGACCCAATATACCACGTAACTACCGACACTTTTCATGTAGATAACTTATAAACACACTCAAGTTTCGACCTTAAAAATAAACCATCTTAACTCTTACTCGATCGGACCATGTAGAAAACAAAAGAAAATCTAACTAAATATTTCAACTAAAAAGAACCCTTCGACATAGCCAACTAGTGACTGTTTACTTCGAATCCACAAACATAACATCTATATATTTTTACTCAACTCGACAGTACACATGGGAAACAATATTTTTCATTTTCTAAGATCCCCCTCATAACCCCATCTCGACACTTAAAATAAATCCTTTTGAACTGCTACTCGACTAAGCGAAAAGACTTAGAAAAATATACTAACATTTGCAAATCTAAACTAGGTGACCCGGCTACAAAAGGTAATTAGATCTTCGAACTTTTGCACATAACATTCATATGTTTTCACATAAATCAAATGACCACTTAACAAACTACAAAACTCGTGTTTTAATGTTATTTTCATAAGCTCATTTAAGCAGTTAAATACTACTAGAATCATAGCAGCAACATAGTTCTAAGTTCATAATATTTTCCGAAATTATTAAACCTTCGGTTGGGCCAAATCAAAGCCCAACAAGAGTTTTCGATAGCAAGGTCCAATAGGCCTGTATAATATATTTTTAGAATCATAAAAATAGCCCAAATCTAAGCCCAAAATAGTTTGCACGCCCTCGCCTCTAAAACTCTTAACGGGCCATGTTCCAAAGCGTTAAATGGCCCAATAATGCAAAAATAACTTACTTTCTGAAATAATAAATTGAAATAAGTTAAAATAAACTTAATAAAGTTATAAAAATTTTCAGAATATTTTTCCCGTCATTTTTATACAAAAAGGACTAAAAATGTAACGCGACTTAACCGAAAAGGACTAAAACTGCCAAACCTGGAAACTAAGGGACTGAAGCTGTGAAAACAGTTGTAAAGGACTTAATTTGACATACCATTGAACTCCAAGCCTTATATGGACTTATGGACAATTATTGGACTATTATTGGACTATGGACTGGACAAGGACTAACGACGTAACGCAAACCACGGTTAGGGTAGAAAATGTAAAATCTGGAAAGAACAAGGACCAACTGTTATAACTTGTCATTCTTATCTTATTTTTCATTTTTACACCATATCTTTACTTCATATGCATGTTCGCATTATAATTGCATATTAGTATTAGCGATAGAAATATTTCATGATTATATTTCATTTACTCTGGGAAGATATGATCTTACGAGAGTACGAGCACCATAAGCATATAACATCTTCATTCTCAACGATTAGATCGTTGAATATCATTAGTTAATCATCATCCACCATTCATACACACACACCACTAGAAATTAGTCAGATTCTCAGTTATTTATATATTTACCAGGTTCTATATCGAAGTTGTTATAATCACCTCTGAATTTATTTTCATCATCACCAGTAACGCTTAAGGTGAGTCATGGCCTCACTTTTTAAACTCTTTATATTTTTAAACTCCGTGAGGGGGATACATGCTATAAACTGATCACAAGTATTTTTCTGTATGCTACCTGACTTGATATATGCCTAAGTACACCATATTGCCATAAGACCCTTTATCATGAGCCATTAATCACTGCGGTGAACGCGAATATAATGAATAGATCTATTAGAGGACTGACAACCTATCCCACTAATACTAGGACGGAATGCTTTTTGCTAGTCGTATTAGTCGCGATGCATTATATTTGAGAAAAATAGGAATTGGCAAATCACCTATTACACGAGGGCAAAACCTTCATCATTAATTTGATGATCACCTCCGTTTATGCGGTACTTTGTTAACGTTTGCGTGTCATGAGACTTAGGGCAATATATGAACTGCGATATCAATTTCTAAACTGATTGTATCTCCAAATACAATCTTACTTGTGAATCGAACTGATATTTAAATTACAAACTCCATGATTTCACTCAACATTATGTTGACTTTTAAGCATGTATCTCAGGGAACTAGAGGAGCACGGCAAGGCATGGAGCAAGCATACCCTATCATAAATAAATGGTGTAAAATAAAGTTGTAATTCAGTTAAATTGATGTTTCCTTGGAGAAACCTTAGCACTCTGATGTAACGCTTTATAACTGAATTTGTATTATGGACCTATGTAAATTAAAAATGCCGTCTTAGGCTGTTTTCTTATGATTTTGTTTTCGATCCTCACCGTAACACCCAAATAAATCTTCCGCTGCTATGTTTAAAATTTGGGGGTGTTACAGTTTGGCATCAGAGCTTCGGTTATAGAGAACCAAATGTTTTTAAACGTTGGACTATAACTACATTTTTCAAACAAATTAATTATACACCATGTTACCTTAAACTCTCCATGCCTGCTTGCTGCCGCGCTCGATATGTTATACATTAGGATTACCATATATAAGCCTCTGCATACTTGATAGTTACTATGCACAACTAGATCATCTTATGCTTATATTACACCACTTGATGTTAATAAGTTACTTATTTTACTATATATGGATTATTACAGTACTATGTCGTTTATCACCCACTTTAGTGTATCATCGGAGCCGGACTCCGAGGGATCACTAGCATCAGTCACGTCCCCCGTACTTCCCGATGCTGTAGTACCAGAGATTGTGCCCGACGCGATTGAACCCTTTGTAGAGGGTAGAGCCGCCGACATATCTTTATTAGATGACCCCCATGTGCCAGATTTGCCAGCACCTACGTTACCACCACATTTTGTCTATGACACCTACTCTCCTTTCTATATACCACCCCCTGACGACTTGTACTATGAGAGTCAGCAATGGCTCCCTGCTGATGAGTTACCCGAGCCCCATCATGTTGCACCACCATCACTACCTGACCATGTACTTGACACACATACCCAGACATATCCACTACCACCTCGACAGCGGGATCCGATTCCTGCAGAGGATATTCCTTCATCGAGTAGACGTCGCATCTCAGACCAGATACACCCATCCTCACCCTCACTACCTTACCCTCCTGGTTTCACTCCCCCAGTTCAGACCCATGATGCTTGGGAAGGATTTAGACCAGTAGTCACCCACACCCTTATACCATCCACAGTAGTGACACGACTCGAGGGTCACGGAGAGCAGATCGAGTCACTTCTTCGGATGATCGACCATGTGCCATTGGATTCCCCAGGGACTATCAGCGATACTCTGCATAGGTTGGCTTCCAACAGAGCAGTGGTACAGCAGTGCTTGAGACAGATGCAGACAGACTTGGCAGATACCCGATCCCACGCGATATCCATACGTAGAGAGGGCCAGGACTTAGCTTGGGAGGCTCACTTGGCACAGCGTAGAGCTGACACATTGGAGAGACTCATGGGAGACATACAGATAGAGCATCAGGCTGAGATACAGAGACTCAGAGACCAGATCTCAGAGCTCACGAGGCGTACGGATAGACCTGAGCAGTAGACATAGTTAGCATGATTGTATAGTTTGAGACATTGTAGTCTGCCGCATGTGGCAATTAATAAAGACTCTTGTATCGTTTTGTTGTATAACTCAACGGATCAAGTTATTAATGTTGTAATGCTGGTAGTAATGTACTATATATCTGTTAACTTATGTATTATGGTTGTTCGTATGTATTGTAATTGTATCCAGACATGTCGTGATGTTACCTGTTATTATTATGATTCTCTAATTGTGTAAATATTGTAAAAACCTGAACACATAAAATATGGTGACATGAAATTCAGTTTGTATGATTAAATCGATTGTTCCTTAACAATCCCACATCTGTAAATTGATAGATTACAGAGACATCGTAACTATGGGAAAATATTCAATTTAATCATCATTTCACACCATGATTACATTGTGCATATACTCAGCTATCCTATCCAAATTCTAAACCTATATTCTTGTGCCATTAATAGAAAATGGAACATAGCACACACGAAACTACCAACCAGACCGTAGCATTGACGCTTGAGGAGGTTCGAAGAATGATTGATGATGGCATCGCCGCAGCACGCGAGGCCGATGCATTAAACCGTTCAAGCAATACTATGGGAGCAACAAATGAAAGTGAGGCATCTACTCCACGTAAATGCACTTACAAAGAATTCGTGAGTTGTCAACCCACCACCTTCAGAGGCGTAGAAGGAGTGACTGAATTAGCCCAGTGGTTTGAATGCATGGAAACGGTATTCATGAGAAGCAACTGTGCAGAAAACAACAAGGTCACTTTTGCCACCGGAACCCTAAGAGGAGATGCATTATCTTGGTGGAATGCTACTGTCAAAATAATGGGTGCTGAAGCAGCATTCCAAATCTCTTGGACCGAACTGAAGAATAAAATGCTGGAAAAGTACTGTCCTCGGACAGAGGTCAGAAAGCTTGAAGATGAATTTCACGAGTTAGTAGTGAAAAACTGTGACGTCAGTGCATACAACCGAAGGTTTCTAGAATTATCTCTTCTGTGTCCACACATGGTATCTGACTTGGAAAAGCTGTTGGAGAAATATGTGGAAGGACTACCTTCAAGCATTGAAGGAGATGTTACCGCATCCAACCCAAAGACCCTCGAAGCCGCATTCGTATTTGCTCAGCGAATGATGAATCGAGAGCTTAAACGAGGTTCTAAATCCACAGTCATTGGGCAAAAGAGGAACTATGATAACCCTGGCAGCAACAACCGGAACAGCAACAGTTATTACAATCATAACAGGAACTACCGCAACAATGACCGAAACAACCGCAACAGAGATTACCAGCAAAGCCGAAATGATCGTCATCGTCAACAGAACCGTCGTCAAGAGGCCGCAAAGGCTTATGTGGCTGCACCTGCTGAAGGAAAAATGTATATTGGGACAAAACCCCAGTGCAATCGGTGCAAGATGCATCATACGGGACCATGTACCGCCATCTGCGGTAACTGTCGGAGGATAGGTCATGTGACCCGAGACTGTAGAGCCACGGGAGCAAATGCGCACCCTGTAGCAGTAAAGTGCCACGGCTGTGGTGAAACAGGTCATTATAAAAGTCACGGCCCCAAGAATGTCAATCATATTGCCCGAGGAAGAGCTTACGTACTCGGAGATGGAAACATGCCACAGAATCCCAACGTCACCACGGGTACTTTCTTACTGAATCAACATAGTGCTAAGATATTATTTGATTCTGGAGCTGATAGGAGTTTTGTATCTACTTCATTTGCTTTATTGCTTAATATTGCACCCGTAGAATTAGATACTGCATACGAAATTGAAATAGCCGACGGAAAATTGTTAAACACCAACACTGTACTCCAAAACTGCACCCTAACTCTCCAAAACAAATCATTTCCAATCGATCTCATGCCCATCCAACTTGGAAGCTTTGACGTGATTGTGGGTATGGATTGGTTATCCAAACATCGTGCCCGAATCATCTGCGACGAAAAAGTTATCCAAATCCCTTTAGACAATGAAACACTCATCGTTCGTTGTGACCACTATAAAACCCAACTCAATATCATCTCATACGTCAAAACGGTGAAATACATAAACAAAGGATGTCACGTCTTTTTAGTCCATGTAACGGAAGATAAATCGAAAGAGAAAGAAAAACGACTGGAAGAAGTGCCAGTTGTAAATGAGTTTGCAGAAGTATTCCCCGAAGACTTGCCAGGTATTCCACCCATCCGGCAAGTAGAATTTCGAATCGATTTAGTGCCTGGAGCAGCACCTGTTGCAAAAGCACCATATCGATTAGCCCCTTCCGAAATGAAAGAATTATCCGAGCAGTTGAAAGAACTGTCCGATAAAGGATTCATCCAACCCAGCTCATCACCTTGGGGAGCACCAGTCCTGTTTGTCAAAAAGAAAGATGGAACATTCCGAATGTGCATCGATTATAGAGAGTTGAACAAACTCACAGTGAAAAATCGATACCCATTACCAAGAATAGACGATCTATTTGACCAACTGCAAGGATCAAGTGTTTACTCAAAAATCGATCTAAGATCAGGATACCACCAATTAAGAGTCAGAGAGGAAGACGTTCCCAAAACAGCCTTTCGAACATGATACGGACATTTCGAATTCCGCGTAATGCCATTTGGTCTTACCAACGCACCGGCAGTGTTCATGGATCTAATGAACCGCGTATGTAAGCCATATCTGGACAAGTTCGTAATCGTATTCATTGACGACATTTTGATCTACTCACGTAACGAAAAAGAGCATGCGGAACATTTGAGAACCATTTTGGGTGTACTCAAACAAGAAAAACTGTATGCAAAATTTTCCAAATGTGATTTTTGGATCTCCACCGTTCAATTCTTAGGTCATATCATCAACAGTCAAGGTATTCACGTTGACCCCGCCAAGATCGAAGCAGTCAAAGGTTGGGCTTCGCCCACCACTCCAACTGAAATTCGACAATTTTTAGGACTCGCTGGTTACTATCGAAGGTTTATAGAAGGTTTTTCCAAAATCACAAAACCTTTGACAGAACTCACCCAGAAAAACAAGAAGTATATCTGGGAAGAGAAACAAGAATCAGCATTTCAACTCTTAAAACAAAAACTCTGTGAAGCACCAATTCTAGCGCTACCAGACGGAAGCAAAGACTTTGTAGTATATTGTGACGCATCACATCATGGTTTAGGTGCGGTACTAATGCAGAGAGACAAAGTCATAGCTTATGCATCTCGACAACTCAAGAAAAATGAGAAAAATTATACCACTCATGATCTAGAACTAGGAGCGGTAGTATTCGCTCTTAAAATATGGAGACATTACCTATATGGTACAAAGTGTACGGTATACACCGATCACAAAAGTCTTCAACACATACTGGATCAGAAGGAGTTGAATATGAGACAGCGCCGATGGATAGAACTACTCAACGACTACGACTGTGAAATTTGCTACCACCCCGGTAAAGCGAATGTCGTGGCCGACGCGTTAAGCAGAAAAGAAAGAACCAAACCTCTTAGAGTTCGATCATTAGAAATGACAATTCATTCACCACTCCCATCTCAAATACTCATAGCCCAATCGGAAGCTCTTCAGGAAAAGAATCGAGCTCACGAGAAAATTAAGGGCATGTTGGAAAGCGAGAACGGATTCATACGAAGATCTGATGGAATGTTATGCTTCAAGAAAAGATGATGGATTCCTCTCTATGGAGGTATTCGAGATTTTATCATGCATGAATCTCACAAGTCTAAATATTTCATTCATCCCGGATCCACCAAAATGTACCAAGACCTCAAACAACTCTACTGGTGGCCAAACATGAAAGCCGACATTGCAACATATGTTGGGAAGTGTTTGACTTGTTCAAGGGTCAAAGCCGAAAGTCAGAAACCTTCTGGACCACTTGTACAACCTGAGATACCAGTTTGGAAATGGGAACGAATCACTATGGATTTTATTACCAAGTTACCAAGAACGTCGACCGGATATGACACCATTTGGGTTATTGTCGACCGCTTAACCAAATCAGCTCATTTTCTGCCTATCAAAGAAACTGACGAGTTGGACACACTCGCTCAGTTGTACTTCAAAGAGATCATAATCCGACATGGAGTACCAGTCTCTATCATCTCAGACAGAGACAGTCGATTCACTTCAGGATTTTGGCAATCCCTGCAGAAAGCCCTCGGTACTCAATTGGACATGAGCACCGCTTATCATCCTCAAACTGATGGACAAAGTGTAAGAACAATCCAAACCTTAGAAGATATGCTTAGAGCATGTGTGATTGACTTCGGAAAAGGTTGGGACAAACACTTACCATTGGTTGAATTCTCGTACAACAACAGTTACCAAGCTAGCCTGAAGGCTGCACCTTTCGAAGCACTTTACGGAAGAAAGTGCAGATCACCCATCTGTTGGACAGAAGTTGGTGACATGCAGCTTACTGGACCAGAACTAATCCACGACACAACAGAGAAAATATTCAAAATCAAACATCGTCTCCAAGCCGCTCGTGACAGACAAAAGAGTTACGCAGACGTGAGGAGGAAACCCATGGAGTTTGAAGTCGGAGATAGAGTTATGCTAAAAGTTTCGCCCTGGAAGGGAATGATACGCTTCGGAAAGCGTGGAAAACTCAACCCAAGGTACATTGGACCATTTAAAATCCTCGAGAGGATTGGCCCAGTTGCCTATAAGTTAGAACTTCCAGAAGAACTCAGTAGGATACACACTACATTCCACGTATCACAACTTAAGAAATGCCTATCGGACGAGACTCTCGTCATTCCGCTAAAAGAGATTAAACTGGACGACAAACTTGTATTCACCGAGGAACCCGTAGAGATAATGGATAGAGAGGTTAAGCAGCTCAAGCAAAGCCGTATTCCTATTGTGAAAGTAAAATGGGACTCTAAGAGAGGACCAACGTACACATGGGAACGCGAAGACCAAATTCGTGAAAAATATCCACATTTATTTTCGTAAACCACTCTTAGTAGCCATTTTAGACTTGAATTCCGGGACGGAATTCGAATGAGGGAGGAGTACTGTAAGATCCTGTGAAAAACCCTTGTAATCCATCTTAACGATTAATGATAATCTCGTATTACTGTTTCCTAACACCCATTTTCACTAGAAATTTAAACTTTCCACTATTGTTATTAATAGCAACGCATTATATATATATATATATATATATATATATATATATATTTTATATATATATATATATATATATATATATATATATATTGTATACGCCATACTCGAGATAACACTTTTGTTGCAACAACACATCATCACAAGCAATAACAAGCGATCGTACTCACAACAAAAACTTAACGTATCTATTATAGTACGGTTTATACAAAATCATTTACACTACATTACACCAAATATGCTTAACTAAAATCTATTACAAACACTAATAATAAACTTAACCCTAAACTACAAACCAAGTTGGACTCTTAATTGCTCGGCCCAACAACAAACACTAAACCCTATTATCACTAATCCATCGAAGTAGCCCAACCCAAGTGAACATCACAGCCCACCATCACCACGACATCAAGACTATTTCTTTAGCCCACCTTCATTTTTTTTTTCATTCTTCCTTTGCTTCTAACACCGATCGCTATCTCACTTCCAAAAACCCGACATTATTATTAATATCGAGCCCAAATTTCGTTCATTGTTATACATTCAAAAGCACCACTTGACTAACTACTGTGATACCAAAAACCCAACTAGAAATAGCAAGTAGTAACTCGATGCTAAACTCGTTTTGGTTGTACCCATTTCGACACAAACATAGCATTAAAGACATCGACTCAAGATATTATCGTACTCCAATAATTTCCACAGACCTATTAGCTATATTACTAATCAAATGTGATAATCTAAATGCAAAATAAACAAGAAACATGAATTGTAGCTAAACCACTCAAACTTGTGATAATATGAGAACCGAATGAAACAAGAAACCTACAAGAACTAGCGTCCAAAATCACAACCAACCACACACGTTTCACACTCAAACAAGCATATCAATATACAAGTGTCCCCTATACACAGTGGTTCTAATCATTGGGTCAAGAAGTCAAGGCAAATTGAAGATATTTTGCTTATAAAAGCTTTCTATTCGATCCAAACTCTTCCTTATACTTCTATCACTATCTTTCAACATCAACACATTCCCAAAGAACCCTTTCTGTCGAGTATTTTGGAAGCAAACCCAATAAAGTCAAGTCATATAAGAACCATTCGAAGCTCACTGCTTTTGCTTGTGTCTCCTTCACACCCATTTCACTATCAAAATACCTTCACTTAAACCTACTCTTTCACGACAGAGAACTTAACCAGTTTTGGAGTAAAAGAATCCGAAGCAAGTGGGTTGTTTCATTTCGTGTTCCATTCGACTAGCACCAAGTCTCCACCACCTTTCTCAAAGGTGTTGTAAGTCTTCTCGTCCCCTCTTAAATATATATCTCACGTACTCACTTGCATGCATATTCCAAGCTACATTCGAAATGTGTCTATTTCATTTCATATATATCATACAGTCACAAACCTTTCTCACATTCACCATATGCGCACGCCATGCATTATCCTAGATCGAACATAATGACTTTTCATTAATTTACACATTATTTTACTCGAACATGTACATAATCGTCCCATGCAAACCTATATATGCTACGCTATAAATAAAATGAGTACAAGCTAGAACATGCTACTTACTTATATGGATAAAAACAGTCCCAAAGTGCCTCCAAAATAACTTCATATCTCGATAAATAATTTAACGACCATATCCTATCGTGACACGACCCAATATACCACGTAACTACCGACACTTTTCATGTAGATAACTTATAAACACACTCAAGTTTCGACTTTAAAAATAAACCATCTTAACTCTTACTCGATCGGACCATGTAGAAAACAAAAGAAAATCTAACTAAATATTTCAACTAAAAAGAACCCTTCGACATAGCCAACTAGTGACTGTTTACTTCGAATCCACAAACATAACATCTATATATTTTTACTCAACTCGACAGTACACATGGGAAACAATATTTTTCATTTTCTAAGATCCCCCTCATAACCCCATCTCGACACTTAAAATAAATCCTTTTGAACTGCTACTCGACTAAGCGAAAAGACTTAGAAAAATATACTAACATTTGCAAATCTAAACTAGGTGACCCGGCTACAAAAGGTAATTAGATCTTCGAACTTTTGCACATAACATTCATATGTTTTCACATAAATCAAATGACCACTTAACAAACTACAAAACTCGTGTTTTAATGTTATTTTCATAAGCTCATTTAAGCAGTTAAATACTACTAGAATCATAGCAGCAACATAGTTCTAAATTCATAATATTTTCCGAAATTATTAAACCTTCGGTTGGGCCAAATCAAAGCCCAACAAGAGTTTTCGATAGCAAGGTCCAATAGGCCCGTATAATATATTTTTAGAATCATAAAAATAGCCCAAATCTAAGCCCAAAATAGTTTGCACGCCCTCGCCTCTAAAACTCTTAACGAGCCATGTTCCAAAGCGTTAAATGGCCCAATAATGCAAAAATAACTTACTTTCTAAAATAATAAATTGAAATAAGTTAAAATAAACTTAATAAAGTTATAAAAATTTTCAGAATATTTTTCCCGTCATTTTTATACAAAAAGGACTAAAAATGTAACGCGACTTAACCGAAAAGGACTAAAACTGCCAAACCTGGAAACTAAGGGACTGAAGCTGTGAAAACAGTTGTAAAGGACTTAATTTGACATACCATTGAACTCCAAGCCTTATATGGACTTATGGACAATTATTGGACTATTATTGGACTATGGACTGGACAAGGACTAACGACGTAACGCAAACCACGGTTAGGGTAGAAAATGTAAAATCTGGAAAGAACAAGGACCAACTGTTATAACTTGTCATTCTTATCTTATTTTTCATTTTTACACCATATCTTTACTTCATATGCATGTTCGCATTATAATTGCATATTAGTATTAGCGATAGAAATATTTCATGATTATATTTCATTTACTCTGGGAAGATATGATCTTACGAGAGTACGAGCACCATAAGCATATAACATCTTCATTCTCAACGATTAGATCGTTGAATATCATTAGTTAATCATCATCCACCATTCATACACACACACCACTAGAAATTAGTCAGATTCTCAGTTATTTATATATTTACCAGGTTCTATATCGAAGTTGTTATAATCACCTCTGAATTTATTTTCATCATCACCAGTAACGCTTAAGGTGAGTCATGGCCTCACTTTTTAAACTCTTTATATTTTTAAACTCCGTGAGGGGGATACATGCTATAAACTGATCACAAGTATTTTTCTGTATGCTACCTGACTTGATATATGCCTAAGTACACCATATTGCCATAAGACCCTTTATCATGAGCCATTAATCACTGCGGTGAACGCGAATATAATGAATAGATCTATTAGAGGACTGACAACCTATCCCACTAATACTAGGACGGAATGCTTTTTGCTAGTCGTATTAGTCGCGATGCATTATATTTGAGAAAAATAGGAATTGGCAAATCACCTATTACACGAGGGCAAAACCTTCATCATTAATTTGATGATCACCTCCGTTTATGCGGTACTTTGTTAACGTTTGCATGTCATGAGACTTAGGGCAATATATGAACTGCGATATCAATTTCTAAACTGATTGTATCTCCAAATACAATCTTACTTGTGAATCGAACTGATATTTAAATTACAAACTCCATGATTTCACTCAACATTATGTTGACTTTTAAGCATGTATCTCAAGGAACTAGAGGAGCACGGCAAGGCATGGAGCAAGCATACCCTATCATAAATAAATGGTGTAAAATAAAGTTGTAATTCAGTTAAATTGATGTTTCCTTGGAGAAACCTTAGCACTCTGATGTAAC
Organism: Artemisia tridentata subsp. tridentata; assembly: GCA_021014915.2. Lineage (NCBI taxonomy): Eukaryota > Viridiplantae > Streptophyta > Magnoliopsida > Asterales > Asteraceae > Artemisia > Artemisia tridentata. The sequence continues at coordinate 242,661,550 of CP139504.1, forward strand.
GCTTTATAACTGAATTTGTATTATGGACCTATGTAAATTAAAAATGCCGTCTTAGGCTGTTTTCTTATGATTTTGTTTTCGATCCTCACCGTAACACCCAAATAAATCTTCCGCTGCTATGTTTAAAATTTGGGGGTGTTACAGTTTGGCATCAGAGCTTCGGTTATAGAGAACCAAATGTTTTTAAACGTTGGACTATAACTACATTTTTCAAACAAATTAATTATACACCATGTTACCTTAAACTCTCCATGCCTGCTTGCTGCCGCGCTCGATATGTTATACATTAGGATTACCATATATAAGCCTCTGCATACTTGATAGTTACTATGCACAACTAGATCATCTTATGCTTATATTACACCACTTGATGTTAATAAGTTACTTATTTTACTATATATGGATTATTACAGTACTATGTCGTTTATCACCCACTTTAGTGTATCATCGGAGCCGGACTCCGAGGGATCACTAGCATCAGTCACGTCCCCCGTACTTCCCGATGCTGTAGTACCAGAGATTGTGCCCGACGCGATTGAACCCTTTGTAGAGGGTAGAGCCGCCGACATATCTTTATTAGATGACCCCCATGTGCCAGATTTGCCAGCACCTACGTTACCACCACATTTTGTCTATGACACCTACTCTCCTTTCTATATACCACCCCCTGATGACTTGTACTATGAGAGTCAGCAATGGCTCCCTGCTGATGATTTACCCGAGCCCCATCATGTTGCACCACCATCACTACCTGACCATGTACTTGACACACATACCCAGACATATCCACTACCACCTCGACAGCGGGATCCGATTCCTGCAGAGGATATTCCTTCATCGAGTAGACGTCACATCTCAGACCAGATACACCCATCCTCACCCTCACTACCTTACCCTCCTGGTTTCACTCCCCCAGTTCAGACCCATGATGCTTGGGAAGGATTTAGACCAGTAGTCACCCACACCCTTATACCATCCACAGTAGTGACACGACTCGAGGGTCACGGAGAGCAGATCGAGTCACTTCTTCGGATGATCGACCATGTGCCATTGGATTCCCCAGGGACTATCAGCGATACTCTGCATAGGTTGGCTTCCAACAGAGCAGTGGTACAGCAGTGCTTGAGACAGATGCAGACAGACTTGGCAGATACCCGATCCCACGCGATATCCATACGTAGAGAGGGCCAGGACTTAGCTTGGGAGGCTCACTTGGCACAGCGTAGAGCTGACACATTGGAGAGACTCATGGGAGACATACAGATAGAGCATCAGGCTGAGATACAGAGACTCAGAGACCAGATCTCAGAGCTCACGAGGCGTACGGATAGACCTGAGCAGTAGACATAGTTAGCATGATTGTATAGTTTGAGACATTGTAGTCTGCCGCATGTGGCAATTAATAAAGACTCTTGTATCGTTTTGTTGTATAACTCAACGGATCAAGTTATTAATGTTGTAATGCTGGTAGTAATGTACTATATATCTGTTAACTTATGTATTATGGTTGTTCGTATGTATTGTAATTGTATCCAGACATGTCGTGATGTTACCTGTTATTATTATGATTCTCTAATTGTGTAAATATTGTAAAAACCTGAACACATAAAATATGGTGACATGAAATTCAGTTTGTATGATTAAATCGATTGTTCCTTAACAATCCCACATCTGTAAATTGATAGATTACAGAGCTCGGGACAAGGACGAAGGGCCTGAAAGAGCCGTCCGGTCTCGCCTAACCGAAGGATCGATGCATAAGTCTTCCGGGGAAACCCTCACTGAGTTCAACCGGCAGGCCTCATTTATTTGTTTGAAGTGGTTGCAAGAAATTGCTTCAACATTATACAGATCTATGGTGTATCTTGGCTTGTAATTCTTGCGGTTATAGTCATCTTGAAGGTTTGTACAGCTGTAGGGAAAGATGGAACAATCACATATTTCCTGTAGCATGGGCAGTCGTATTGATTGAAAACAAAGACAATCGGACATGGTTCTTAAAGTTACTTGCTGGTGATTTGGAGATGACTTAGTGTGTTGGTCTCACACTTATGTTTGATCAACACAAGGTACCTTATAAAAGATGTTTCTGCTATTTTGTTACATATTTATTATTTGATCAACACAAGGTACCTTATAAAAGATGTCTCACACTTATTTTTTTACATATTTCCTGGCGCGCCTGGACCAGGTTTGGTCCGGCTTTGTTTTTGGCTATCGTTTTTGATTTTACGTGTGTTCGATCGTTTATTTGTAATCCTTAAAACATTAAGGAGACTTGGTCAATGTTGCACCAACAAAAACTATACAAAACATTAATCGATATTCATACATAATGAAAATATATGTAAAAACTTGTGTGTGCACGGGTAGGGCCGTAAGGGTGTTATCGGGTCGGTTTGTCGGGTTATAAGATAAATCCAACTCTACGTAAACGTACAGAACGTTTTCATTACATGATGTTGGCCAATGAGAACTTATGTTATATTAGTTTAATAACGTATTTAAATTATGATTATGATGTTTCGGATAATCTGATTTGAGTAGTGAGAAATGGAGTTTATTATACATTTAAGGTTGGGTTGTTGATTGTTGCTCTAAGGTGTTTAGAGGGATCAAGTCTCATGAGGTTAATTAACAGAAATTCAGTCCTTATTAGATTTTTAATATGTCGTATTTATGTTGTTGCCTTGTTATGTATGTCTTTGATAGTTTAAGAGCGTTAACCAGTATTCCATATTTTAGAAGATAGCCCGTATGTTTATCCTATACACATTAAACGTTAGGATAATAAACGTTTCACTTTATTGCGTGATGTTTTCAAGTCTCCTACATGATTGATCCATCAAATAAAATTATAAACGTAAACTTACATAGCTTAACATTTTTTTTTATTACAACAGGATGTTTACTTGTTTAGTATACATTAAATTGAGTGAAAGTTGTTATTTTGATAAGGTTATACCATTCGTAATGTATTAGTTGTCTCATGTAATGAAAAGACTAATTGGCTTATTTAAAAAAGAAATAAATTTTACTTTTCGGGTCTTATCAGGTTGACCAGATAATCCGATAAGAAAAATAATTCAACTCTAAACCGACACGATAACAATATCGGGTTATCTCGTGCGGGTCAAACAAACCCGACTAGTTTTATTAACACGACCCTATAAGACCTTATCGGGTTTGGTTGGGTTCAAGTCGGGTCAACCCGACTCTACTTACACTCATATGCACGAGTATTGTAACTATATAAATATAAAAGATTTAATATAATTTTATAAAATTATTGAAATATTACTACTCGTTATATTATCTACTCAAAATTCAGTTAATTATAAAAAAATTAAAAAAAAAAAAAAAAAAAAAAAAAAGATCGGTAACATTTTTCTTTGTCTAATATAAAATTATTTACACTCTCTAAAATAAAACCAATCCGACCTAACCCTAACCCTATGTTAGACCCGTTTCTCGGGTAGTGGGACCCCACCCTAGATGAAGTTGACCCGAGCCTAAGTATGTTGACTAAGAGCATGTGGTTGTCTAAGGGCAAATGATTATAGTGTTAAGTGTTAGTCTGTTATAGCCTAGATGCGGCGCATCTAGGAAGTACATGCGGCGTATGGTGAAAAGGGAAAGTAGAACCGACTTGTTATAGTCCATGCGCCGTATTGGAGAATGAGATACGGCGTATATAAGGGGTAGCATGGATGCGGCGTATCTATGCAGATAGATACGGCGCATCGACCTTAAATAAGCAGAAATGACAGAATTGCCCTTGTAGCTAGAATCTTCCCCATTTATCTATAAATTTCCACACTCTCCTGTAAAAGAGAGTGTGTTTTCTGTGATTGTCGAACCAAGGAGAAAGGAGGGAAGATAGAGCTAGGTGATGGCTTATGATGGTGAAGATAAATGACCCATGTTTATGGTCTTTCTTAGCTATGATTATCAAGTAAGTAACCCTCCTCAAGTTAGTGATTTAAGTGGGAAATCATCATATGATGTGGGTATGATCATATGATGATTTGATTAGAATGATGATTATGTTTTGATGGGTTTTGATAACCCTTGTTATGTTATTATTGTTATGTTGTTAGGTTTTTATTATTTATGAAGGATGGTGAGGATGATGATGGAAGCTTGTGTTATTGATGATGTTCTTGATGTTATATAGCTTGGTTTGAGGTAAGTAAAATGATGATAGCATATGTTATATGGAATTCCATCATTATGTGTTATGTATGTTTATGGCTAGAAAGATAGCTTGTGTTATGCCTATGTGATGTCAAGATATGGCTTATGTGAAGATTGGATGCTAGGAGATAAGTTGATGTTATGTGCTAGTGATTATGTGAAGTAAGTGGTTTATGTATATGATGCATTATGAGGTTTGAAGTATAATGGTATGTTATAGTCGTTTTACTTACTAAGCGTTATCGCTTACGGTTTAGTTGTCTAACCGTTTTGTAGGTGCTTATGCTATGGCTTGGACGTAAGGATATATGGGCTAAGGCATGGTTATGCAATGTGGGTAGATTTGGGTAAGAATGTAGAGCTTAGGTAGATACCGAGCTCAAGTGTATAAGTTTGTACCCCCGCGAGTCAAGTTATGTTTTATAAAGTGTAGTCAAGTGGCAAATTGTATGCCAAGTGTTGTATAACGAATTGGAAGTCATTGGATGAGTTTAAGTATGTTTTATGTGTATTTGAGTGAAGTTAAAGGGGTGTTTGGATTAGTGTCCATTCGTACCCATTTTGGAGTCAAACGGGTCAATTGCCGTGTTTTATAGTTGGACATGGTTTCTAATGCTATATGAGTGTTTTGGCACAAGTGATGGGGTTGTATTGAGGTCAAAGTGGATTTTGTGGTGTATTGAGTTTCTGCAGGTCTTCCTGCTGATGTTCTGTGTCGAATGGGTCGATGCGGCGCATCTAATATATTAGATGCGACGTATCAGAAGTTAAGGTGATGCGGCGTATCATAAGCTTAAGGAGATGCGGCGTATCATTTCAGGTTGATACGGCGCATAGCCTCGCATCAGTAGATGCGGCGTATCCCTCAAAAGGATGCGGCGTATCATTGGTCAGAAGGATTGTCTGGGTGTGTTAATAAATTGTGTGAAATGTTTTGAAGAGATTGTTGAGTATATGTTCTTGCAAATGTTTTAAAGGGTTAAATGTTATAGACTCTGATATTTAAATGAAGAATTTGTATAAGTCCGTTTTAGTCAAACGTTTCCGCGTCAAAAGTCAAAGTTTTTAGTATAAGCGGGCACGGGGTTTTACCAATCCGACCTAACCCTAACCCTAAACCTGCCGCCGCCATCATCGTCTCTCCGGCCGTCGGCTTAGGCCGGCGGTCTGTAGAGACCCTCTTCAATCCTACTTCTTTGTAGATACTTTACCATTTCATTTTCAGTTTTCGATTAAATAAAGTTTTATAGGTCGTTCTTTTTGGCCATTTTTCGTATCATTTTCTCTTGGATCCTTGTGTTTATGGGTTGTTTTTGGTTCGGAATGCTCGGTGGATCAGATTGGTTGTTTTAGGGTCGAATGGTTTTAGGTTCAAGATGGCGAGGTCATGTGATGGCGAGGTCATGTGATGGTGAGGTCGTATGATGGTGAGGTCCTGTGATGGTGAGGGTGAGGTCGTGGTGAGGGTGATTGTCACACCCCAAAAATGGCGTAGCGGAATGGCATTCACGGGGTATGACCCCATAGTCAAGAACACAAGGTGTCACAATAGAGAAATACTAAATGTATAACATAAGACAGATAATCGTCGCAAACTCCCACAACCGGGATAAGTACAAAGATCCAAGATAAACATAAGTCTCAAAGTTTAACATCACTAGAAAATAACAAAATGCAACTTCATGAGATATAATCCGAAAGGGTCTTGTCTTAAGTCTTACTAAGCCAGGCTAGTACTCAACCTTCTAGTGTAACTTCAGTCTTAGCACCTGAAAATGGATACTCGAAAATGTCAACATAAAGTTGGTGAGCTCGTAGGTTTAGGAGTTAAACCGTGAAGCTGTGAATAATACGTAGGACATAGTGAAATGAATACCAATTACAAGCACATTATCAAATAGCAATAGTGTCACACCAACTGAACCTATAGTATTCCTCATACTCATAACTAATATCACGTGGGGAGCTACCCCGATAGATCTATCAACATGTGGGCTCTCAACAGAGAGTTAACAGTTGCATCAACTGAACCTATAACTTGTGGGCTCTCAACAGAGAGTTAACAATGGCGCAATCATGTACTCACAAAACAAACATGTCACGACATATAATCGCATCATCACACGTATATGTCCAAAATCATGTAAAACAGTAATTCACAGCATGAAAACATTTGTAAAGCATTGAGTACCATTTTCCCCCAAGGTAAAACACGTTAAAAGTGGGGCTACGAGAACTCACCTCAATTAAGCAAGCACAAACACAAATCTACAGAAGCAAGGTACTCATCAGCTCTCAAGTATCGGTACTCACGGACTCGGCACAACCTAATAATATAAACTCGCCTTAACATATATCTCCAAATGTAAAAGTTTTCAAAAGCTAATTATCCCCAACTGTGTTCCATTTCAATTCCAAAATCTCTTTCTTATATTAGTTACTAGCTTTTGGTATCAACGGGTGTGCAGTGGAGACACAACATGACTCAAGGGTACTCACGCCAAACAAATGACCAAAACGAATATGACTCACGAAACAATATCCCAATAACGAACACGCCAAGTTGTTGCAATATCCCAAACCGAATCTACTATTAAGACTCACGACCACCTAACAAGAACCAAGATCCAGTAATTTATTTAAAGTTTTAATAAGTTATACGGGCAAATTGACGGATGCTTATCGAATTCGACATTGATTCCACATAATCCTTAATCCCAATATTATTATAATAAAGTAATGTGTCTCGTTAAACATGCCCTCAAAACATTTAATAACTCTTATTTACTTCAAACTTTCCATTTATAACATATCATTTTTAATTAAAAACTTCCGTTAAATATTAAGTAACAAATGAGTTTTTGTTAATTAATATTCCCCGTTTTTAGCCGTTATTATTTATTTTCCATTTCTAGTTATACATACATTTCCAAACAAATATTTTTCGAGTTATTATCCGTTTCAAGTCACGAGTCCGAGTTATCATTATTCTCGGGTCAAATAATCAACCATAATAGTCCAATATCAATCATAAAGTTCTAGTATCTCTTTTGGCTTGTCGAGGCCACAACGAGACTAATAAGTCTCGGCGACTCTCGACTTGGCTCAAATCAACATGGTTCAATATATATAATTATGACAATAATGCCGAAATATCAATCAACCGCCAATAATATTTTTAACGGCCAAAAATCCTACGGCTCATTATCTACCAACTCCTCCCATTTAACGCAAACAACAACCACAAGAATATATCCAGGCCGAGACCCTAATGGTCTCGGCTCCATCTCTCGGCACCAAAAATAACCATATCGACCCCAAGTCTCTACTCGACATCAATTTCAACAGCCGCAAATTTATAACTAATATATAACAACACAAATCAAAACAATAATCAATCAAAAATCCAACCCATAATCTGCTGCAGCCGAGGGTTTTACCAAGCCCTTGGTTCGAATGAAACAGTCCACAATACGAAAAATAAAGATATACACGACTCCACAAGATTCAACTCAACCATAACGAAATTTAAAAGACCACGGCCGTGAGCTAGGGCTCACGGCATAACCTGGACAGGACCATTATTCGACACTACATAACCACAAGGTGATACCAAACAAATTTTTAGTGATTTTTAGTTAATAAAAACGTAAAACCCGTTCATTTTTAACACCCAATCGAAAACAAAACAGAAAATATAACTCGACAAGATCGAGTTGTTGCACACCGAGTCACAACCACGGGTGACTCGGTGTTACCCACCTTTAATACTCTCGGATATGAACGGATCTTGGTCGGAAAATACTGAGGTGGCGCGTGGTGATGTTGGGGAAAGGTTTTCGAGCGCGTACGGTGGTGAACGAGGATAAGGGGTTTAAAAGACGAGGTTTGGTGCTGGCGGTGTAAGAAAGGGAGAGGCGGTGGTGGTGTATGGTGGTCGCCGGATTGTTTGGCCGGAGAAGATAAGATAGGGAGAGAGAGAAAGGTCGGCTGTGTGGGATGAAATGAGATTTTATAACCCTAATGAGGCTATAAGTGTTGTTTATATATGCTTAGGACTAGGGTGGAACGCATGGTGTTCCTCAGGGACTGATATTGTAACTTGGGCGCGGGGTGGGAAGTGGCATTCGGCCAAACTTCATATAAAACGTATCCGGGATAGATTTAAGTACCGAGACATCTTCCCAAGTAACTTTAATGTGTACCACTGATTTTAAAATAATTTCCAATCAAATCGACTATAAATACGTCTATGTTCATTTAACGCGTCAAAATAATCAATATTTCTCGTATGTATTAGGTTTAATTGTGCCGACTCACAGAGTGCCTAGCTGGGTACACAGGGCATTACTCATCACATCAATAAAAGTTCATAATACATTACCAAAAATGGGGATAAAATACTCAACACATTCCAACAGTGATTGCAAGTGATGAAGTGCTTATTTTAAAAACGTAATGCGGTAATTAAATGTTCCCGAAATTTACCAGTTGTCACAGCCTCCCAGCCTCAGAAGAAACCCATCCTGGGTTTCAGTTCGAGTTACCCGATACGTTTGAAAAGAGATGAGGGTACTTTCGCTTTATCTCGTCCTCACGCTCCCATGTAAACTCGGGTCTACGCTTTGAGTCCCAATGGACTTTAACTATTGGTATCTTGCTACGTTTCAACTTCTTGATCTCACGTTCCAAAATTTCAACCGGTTTCTCTACGAAGTGTAACTTAGGATCTACCTGAATCTCTTCCAAGGGTATATGTAAGGTCTGATCAGCAAGACACTTTTTAAGGTTCGACACGTGAAACGTATCATGAACACCACTCAGCTCTTGTGGTAGTTTTAGTCGGTAAGCTACTGGACCGATTCTCTTAGTGATCTCAAAAGGTCCTACATATCTGGGTGCTAACTTGCCCTTCTTTCCAAATCGTACAACACCTTTCCAAGGTGACACCTTGAGTAACACATGATCACCAACACTGAATTCTAGGGGTCTCTGTCGGTTGTCGGCATAGCTCTTCTGACGGTCTCGAGCAGCCTTGAGCCTATCCTTAATTTGAATGATCTTCTCAGTGGTTTCTAACACTATCTCATGGCCTATCATTTGACTCTCTCCAGCTTCCGCCCAACCAATAGGCGAACGACACTTTCTTCCATAAAGTGCCTTGAATGGTGCCATATCTATGCTGGTATGGTAGCTGTTGTTATAGGAGAACTCGGCTAATGGAAGATGGGTATCCCAATTACCACCGAAGTCTATGGCACACGCCCTGAGCATGTCCTCTAGGGTCTGTATGGTACGCTCGCTTTAACCATCGGTCTGTGGGTGATAAGCCGTACTCATATCTAAGTGTGTTCCCAGAGAACTTTGTAATAATTTCAAAAAGTTTGACGTGAAGCGGCTGTCACGATCAGATATGATCGATATAGGCACACCATGTCTCGCCACTATCTCCTTGATGTAAAGTCTATCCAATTTGTCCATCGTATAATCTTCTCGGATAGGTAAGAAATGTGCAGACTTAGTCAACCTATCTACGATAACCCAGATCGTATCATGTCTACTACTAGTCCTAGGAAACTTTGTAATGAAGTCCATTGTTATCCTTTCCCACTTCCACTCGGGAATCTCCAGTTGTTGTAACAAACCAGATGGTCTTTGATGTTCAGCCTTCACTTTAGAGCAAGTCAGACACTACGTAGACAGATATGTCCTTTTTCATCCCAGGCCACCAGTACAAGACCCTAAGGTCATAGTACATCTTATCTGCTCTTGGATGAATAGATTACCTCATTGTATGTGCTTCGTTCATGACACGTCACCAGTTAATGGTACCCAAATTCGGTCTACAAAGTACAGTCCACCGTCGTCCTTTTTCTCCAGTTGCTTATCTAAGCCACGCATCTTCTCTGTGGGTGCATCCATATTCATAGATGCCTCTCCCTGAGCCGCTAATATCTTATCCTTGATACTCGACAGTATGGTTATACTCATGGCCTTTACTTTCCTAGGCCTGAGTCTTTCCTTCCTACTCAAAGCATCAGCTACTACGTTTGCCTTACCTGGGTGGTAGCGAATTTCACAGTCATAATCGCTAAAGAGCTCAATCCATCTCCTATGGCGCATATTCAACTCTTTTTGATCGAAGATGTTAATACAAATATCGTCCTAAAAACGTTATTTATATTTTACGATCTTTGCTATATTTTGTTAATGACAATTATAAAGTTAATCTTTAGCAAAGCATAAATATAAGTTAAAGTCTTTTACATTTATAGTAATAAGCTTTTAAAACTCATCATATACATGCTACATGATCACTAGGATACATGTTACATACATATATACATTTATACTATTTATATTTTAATTCTTAAAATGTAAATATATACATGACATCATGGCATACATCATTTAGATAGCCTGTAAGACTTAGCATAATATTTTGGAAAGATCTTCAAGCAATGAGTTGGATTGTGTAAGATCTTGGTAAGATTTGGTAAGAGCTAGCTGTCATGTCCCGGTGGACCCAAATAGCTATATAGGCGGAACCCAAAATTTGGGTCCGCCAAATCCGTGCCTTGTCTGGTCAGTTTTGCCTATAAATAGCAAGCTGATCATTCAAGGTCACTCATCACTTACATAGCATACATTGCATATACATTCTTTCTTACTTTACTAACCCATTCATTCATTCATTTCATTTGTAGAGATCTTTCTTTTGTAACAAAGAGATCAAGCATCAAGGTTCAACACAGTGTTGTAAACCTTTAGTATAGTTACTGTGTGATTCATTTGTAGTTCACACATCATTGTTTATACCAAACATTCAGTACTGATCAGTTAGTGTTTTAGTCCTCAAAACACATAGAGTGTCGGGAGTGGTTGTACCCTTGTAAAGAACTCGGTATCTAGCTTAGTACCGAAAAAAGGTTAAGCGATGTTGGGAGTGGTTGTACCCTTGTAAAGAACTCGGTATTTAGCTTAGTACCGGAAAAAGAGTAAGCGACGTGTAAAGGTTTTCTCCGCCTAGAAGGGAGCTTGTTTCTTAGTGAAGAAAAACTCTCGAGTTAGAGGCTCGAGGAGTGAAGTAGGGCAAGGAAGAGAGTCCTTGTAGACTGAACCACTATAAACATCCGTTTTATGGTTTGATTGTTCTTTCCTTACTTTCTTTACTTATATTGTTTGATTATTTGCATTAGTTTGAGATCACATTAAGTACTCAAAGCGAATAAATTTAAAAAGCGGTAAAAACTATTCAACCCCCCTTCTAGTTTTCCACAGAAGATATGTTGGAGACTCTTGTGATCAGTATAGATAATACTTTTCGTCCCATACAAGTAATGTCTCCATATCTTGAGGGCGAATACTACAGCTCCCAACTCCAAATCATGGGTGGTATAGTTTTTCTCATGAACCTTCAGTTGTCGAGAGGCATAGGCAATCACCTTACCTCTTTGCATTAACACGCACCCAAGGTCTTGACATGACGCGTCACAGTATACTACGAAATCTTCGGGTCTATCGGGGAGGGCTAGTATCGGTGCATAACATAGATTATCTTTCAACGTCTGAAAGGCACTCTCCTGTGCTTCGCCCCAATCGTATTTCTTGTTCTTTTGAGTCAGTGAGGTAAGTGGTTTGGCAATCTTGGAGAAATTCGCGATGAAGCGTCGGTAGTAACTGCCAGTCCCAAAAATGATCGGACTTCTGTCGGGGACTTAGGGGCTTCCCAATTTTTCACTGCCTCAATCTTGCTAGGGTCTACATGAATACCATCTTTGTTAACCACGTGTCCAAGAAATTGGACTTCTTGTAGCCAGAATTCGCACTTCGAGAGTTTGGCGTACAACTTTTCCTCCTTGAGTAGCTCTAGGATTATCTTAAGGTGCGTTTCATGTTCCTCTTTGGTCTTGGAATAGATCAAGATGTCATCAATAAATACGATGACAAATTTATCTAGGTATGGCCTGCATACACGATTCATCAAGTCCATGAAGACCGCAGGCGCATTTGTTAGTCCAAAAGGCATAACCGTGAACTCGAAATGACCGTATCGAGTTCTGAACGCGGTTTTTGGAATGTCATCTTCATGTACTCTTAACTGATGGTAGCCGGAACGGAGATCTATCTTGGAGAAGTACCGTAAACCTTGCAGTTGGTCAAATAAGTCGTCAATTCTCAGAAGAGGGTAACGGTTCTTAATGGTTAGTTTGATCAGCTCCCGATAGTCGAAGCACATCCTGAATGAACAATCCTTCTTCTTGACGAACAATACCAGTGCTCCCTGATATGTGTCTAAATACACATATATTTTATATTGTTTAACCCCACAAAAACGACCAAAAACACACAAATGACCATATAAATACTATAAATATCATTGAAATGTGTTTTTATGTGATTCAGATGCAAAATAATTGAAAACAAGTGAAAACGAACAAGTTTGCATAAATGGCAAGTCTAGTCCCTCGAATTTCAAAAGTTGTCAAAATTAGTCCCTGGGTTTGAAAAATGACATTTATGGTCCCCGGGTGTTTTAAAAATGGAAAATTATGTTTTATGGTCCTTATACTATTGAAACTTAACTAAAATGGTCCTTTTGATAACTTTGGTGAAATTACAGTTTCAACCCTTCAAGAATTCAGAAAATACAATTTTGGTCCTTGGGATTAAACTTCTACAAAACATACAGGATCCTATTAATAAACCAAACCCAAAATAAAAAAAACCCACCCAACCCTTTTTATATAAAAAACCCACCAATACCTCTGACCCGGTCAAACATTTCACCTCCTTCCCTAAACCATCTTACTGCCAAAAACCCAAAACCAAAACCACCATCTCCACCGCCTCTCCTGACACCATACCCTTCCTTTCATGTCCCCTCCACCTCCACAAGCAACCAAGAAGCATTAATTGCTCTAAAACCGCCTTTAGCCGCATTTTAGACTTTTGGCGCCAAAAGTGGATTTATACGGTTAGGATGAATTACAGAGAATTAAAGGTCAAGATGAAGTGGGAAATGCTCAGAAACAAGTGGGGAAGCTTTTGAAGTCACTATATATATCAAGAAGGAGCAAAAGAGAAAATCATCATGGATTAGCCATGGTCACCATAGTTGTAGTTTTACTGCTTATTTTTATTTCATGTCATGTACAAGCTTTCAGGTTCTTATTACATTTTGACAAATTGTAATATCCCTATTTATAGTCTTAGTTTCAATCTATCTTAAATTTCAAGTTTATGCTTAATTCATACCTTTAAATTCAAGTCATTTAGTTATTGTTGATTATGGTTGTTTATTGGACTCCATTAGCTCATGTAGGCTCCTGACAAAGCTTATAAGCTTTTAGATACATCAAAACAGTCATAATCATTAAAAAGGAAAATACTAAAAAAATCAAAGAAAACCAAAAATCTGTTTACTTGGAAGAACAAGCTTGGAGCAGGGTTAATTGTGGATTGCCTTGGGTATTAGAAGCTTATTGGTAAGCCTTTAGGTGTGATCTAAGTCCTTGATTTGTGGTTCATTTTGCTCAGTTCTAAGTATGGACACTCTTGTAAGCCATTTTTACCATTTTATGCATTTTACTATTTCAGTCATTTATTTGCTTTAATCTTGGTGTTTTTATGTTTCTGTGTTGTTATTTAGTCATATTATAGCTTAATATTAGTTACTTGTTCATTGGATTCATGGTTGCTAAAAATTGAAATCACACAGTTTGAAATACAATATTTGACAAATACATGCTTCCTGCTTGTGTTATTGATGTTTTGTGCTCCATGATCTCACATAATCATAATATTGTTTAAAATAGTTGCTTGTTCATTGGATTGGATTGTTGCTTTGAAACTCACTTTGACTGTCAATATGCATACTATTGATAATCATAGGTTTAAACTGTGTGACTACATGTTTAGGCTTAAAAAGGTTTGATTTGACAAATCATAACCTCTGGATTGGATATGATAGGTTTATACAGTCTTATGATGTGAAAAGCTCAATTTGGTTCCATTAAAGGGGTGTTTGGTTTAAGACATGTCATGGGTAAAAATGGGTCGTTTTGGTCCCTTACTGTTCATATGCAAGTTCCCTTAGTTTAATCTTAATTAAATAAGCTTATAGGAGGAGTTAGTAGCAGCTTTTAGCTTGTTTTTAAAAGGTTTCATGTTTTGAGTACAATTAGAATAAATTAAGCAATTTTACTTATCCTATAAGCTTCTATAAGCCATAGCCTTATAAGCCTTCTTATTTACCTTATTTTGTGTCATTATAGCCTATTTCAGGTCATGGTTAAGTCCCCTTAAGCCTTGTGCACAATATAGCTTAAAACAGCCCAATAAAAGCATAGCAGACTTAAAATTCGTATTTTGCATTCTGCACTGATTTTCTTTTATTTTTCATTTCTTCATATTAAGGAGTTAGAAGCTAAAATTTGGCACACATATAGTTCCCTAGCTTGTGTACTTCTCCATATTTTTAGTTTATTTTTTAGAATTTTTTACACCAGCTTTTCAGTAGCTTGAAAAGGGCTGTTTTTGCCCTGTGCAAACCGAAAATCAGCAGACATCAGAGGCCTTTTGGCTTATTTTGTGTTTCCTAGTGCTTATATCTGATCATTCATAGCTTATTTAGTGTAGCTTTTATCTTATCATTAGTTATTGAACTTATTCCATGTCTTTTTAGCTTATCACACAGCTTATAGCTTATTTAATACCAAAATTAGTTCTAATATTCTTATAACTAAACCGTTTTGATAAGCAGTCTTAATCTAGCTTATTTTTCATGTAAAAAAGTAAGTCCTTTTGTAAAAGTTGCTTAAAATTAGCTTAATATTAAGTTTGAAAAAAAAATAGTTTTAAAAAAAGGTCTGGGCTGGGTTCGAACCCCAGACCTTTAGGATAACAACACAACACAACACAGCCCCCTTCCAACTGCTCTGGGGCACCAGTTCCATTAGCCTTTGCAAAATCTATTTACTTATAGTAGTATTAGCCAAATAAGCTTAAGCTAACTGTTTAGCTTATTTCGGGCTTATTAATATAGCTTTTTCCAACTTTTTATTTTTCCTTTATTTCTTATTAGTTAAATTAGTTTCACAAAAATTTTCATAATTTTCTAAAATAGTTTAGTATTTTTTATAATTTAATTTAGTATAAATAGTTTTTAATTTATAATAATTAAATAAAAAGTCTAAAAAATAATTTTCTTTTTTCTAAAATTTTCTTTTATCATTAGGATCGTAAAATTGTAATTTTCATGTCCGTAGGCCTTTTATTTATCAAATCTCACTTTTTTATTTTGTACGTTTACGTTTATTTAAACTAAACGTACGTTTTAAATTCCTTTTACATTTTTAAGTTTCTAATTTCTAGTTTTTGTTCATATAGCTTATTTAAGCTATTGTCTTTTATTTCCTTAGTCCAATAAATTCATAACCCCTTTCCTGTTCAACATCACCCGATCACAGATTCGTTCTATTTCAGTTTACACACCTCGTTGGGACATAACGACCCGGGGATATATTTCTATACTCCCATGGATTTAAATCTTGCATTTTCTCCCTGCCTGGTTTGACTAGTGCTGTTGGCCATTCACAAGTGGTTGACCGTATTATTTACGACTAGAAAGGGAGAGATCACTCCCCATGGCGAAGAACTAGGTCGGATGAAACCTTTGTCTTGGAGTTCATTGAGTTGATTAGACAACTCCTCCATTTCAGTAGGTGCTAAGCGGTAGGGAGACTTTGCAACCGGCATTGCTCCAGGAATTAGGTCTATCCAAAATTCAACCTCTCGCGTAGGGGTAATCCATATTCATAGATGCCTCTCCCTGAGCCGCTAATATCTTATCCTTGATACTCGACAGTATGGTTATACTCATGGCCTTTACTTTCCTAGGCCTGAGTCTTTCCTTCCTACTCAAAGCATCAGCTACTACGTTTGCCTTACCTGGGTGGTAGCGAATTTCACAGTCATAATCGCTAAAGAGCTCAATCCATCTCCTATGGCGCATATTCAACTCTTTTTGATCGAAGATGTTAATACAAATATCGTCCTAAAAACGTTATTTATATTTTACGATCTTTGCTATATTTTGTTAATGACAATTATAAAGTTTATCTTTAGCAAAGCATAAATATAAGTTAAAGTCTTTTACATTTATAGTAATAAGCTTTTAAAACTCATCATATACATGCTACATGATCACTAGGATACATGTTACATACATATATACATTTATACTATTTACATTTTAATTCTTAAAATGTAAATACTGTAAGACTTAGCATAATATTTTGGAAAGATCTTCAAGCAATGAGTTGGATTGTGTAAGATCTTGGTAAGATTTGGTAAGAGCTAGCTGTCATGTCCCGGCGGACCCAAATAGCTATATGGGCGGAACCCAGAATTTGGGTCCGCCAAATCCGTGCCTTGTCTGGTCAGTTTTGCCTATAAATAGCAAGCTGATCATTCAAGGTCACTCATCACTTACATAGCATACATTGCATATACATTCTTTCTTACTTTACTAACCCATTCATTCATTCATTTCATTTGTAGAGATCTTTCTTTTGTAGCAAAGAGATCAAGCATCAAGGTTCAACACAGTGTTGTAAACCTTTAGTATAGTTACTGTGTGATTCATTTGTAGTTCACACATCATTGTTTATACCAAACATTCAGTAGTGATCGGTTAGTGTTTTAGTCCTCAAAATACATAGAGTGTCGGGAGTGGTTGTGCCATTGTAAAGAACTCGGTATCTAGCTTAGTACCGGAAAAAGGTTAAGCGATGTTGGGAGTGGTTGTACCCTTGTAAAGAACTTGGTATTTAGCTTAGTATCGGAAAAAGAGTAAGCGACGTGTAAAGTTTTTCTCTGCCTAGAAGGGAGCTTGTTTCTTAGTGAAGAAAAACTCTCGAGTTAGAGGCTCGAGGAGTGGAGTAGGGCAAGGAAGAGAGTCCTTGTAGACCGAACCACTATAAACATCCGTGTTGTGGTTTGATTGTTCTTTCCTAAATTTCTTTACTTATATTGTTTGATTATTTGCATTAGTTTGAAATCACGTTAAGTACTCAAAGCGAATAAATTTAAAAAGCGGTAAAAACTATTCAACCCCCCTTCTAATTTTCCACAATTGGCATCAGAGCTACGTTACTCAAGATTTTCAAAATATATTGTATTTTAAAACTTGAAACGATCAATGGATTTTGAAAACTACAAAGAATGGCAGTCTATGCAAAGACCACCACTATTTGAAGCAAATAGTTTTATTTATTGGAAAAATCGCTTTGAAACTTATGTGAAGTCAAAGGATATAGATCTATGGTACATCATTGTAGAAGGTGACCATAAACCTATAATTAAGGATATATCAAGCGGTCGGGATGAGGGTAGTTCTCTTACTCGCCACAGTGATGAGGAAAAGAAATTAATTGCCAAAAATAATGAAGCTAAAATGATACTTTATAACGCTTTACCTAGGAAAGAATACGAAAGAGTATTTATGTGTAAAACCGCTAAAGATATTTGGCAATCCTTAATTATCACTCATCAAGGGAACTCACAAGTAAAGGATAACAAAATTGATCTTCTTGTTCAACAATATGAACAATTTGCTATCCCTGAAGATGAGACCATTGATAGTGCTTTTGCTAGGTTTAATGCTATTGTTACTTCTCTTAAAGCACTTGACGATTCTTTTTCTAGTAAGAACTTTGTCAGGAAATTTCTTAGAGCACTTCATCCGAAGTGGAGAGCAAAGGTGACGGCCATTGAAGAATCCAAGGATCTTTCAAGCATGCCACTTGACGAGCTCATAGGAAATCTCAAAGTTCATGAGATGGTCATGGAAAAAGATTCAGAAATAGTCAAAGGCAAAAAGGAAAAGTTCAAGTCCATTACCTTAAAAGTTAGGGTAGAGTCAAGTGATGATGAAGAGTCTAGCTCAAGTAGCGAAGACGAAGAGTATGCCATGGCGGTAAGAGATTTCAAGAAATTCTTCAGAAGACGAGGAAAGTTTGTTAAACAACCTCGAGAAGAAAAGAAATCCTTCCGGAAAGACTGTGATGATAAGAAAGGCAAAATAGATAGGAAGTGTTTTAGGTGCGGGGATACTAGTCACCTAATTAGAGATTGTCCAAAGCCACCCAAGAACAATACTCAACGAGCCTTTATTAGTGGTGCTTGGAGTGACAGTGAAGATGATGACAAAGAGCCAAAGAATGACGAAGTTGCTTTTATGGCTCATGACTCTAACGAGGTACAATCTGACTCATCTTGCTCCTCTATTGATGATGACACCTTAGAAATAGAATATAACAAACTGTGTGAAATCACCCTAAAAATCATAAACAAAAATAAGTTCTTAAAAACCAAAAAGGAGTTTTTAGAAAACGAAGTTTATTGGTTAAAAGAGAAAGCTTTACAATTAGAAAAGGGTAAAGATGTTAAAGAAACATGTGTGTCTTGTCAGGAACTAAAACTTGAACTAGAAACACTTAGGACCACACATGAAGAACTTATCAAACAAAATTCTAAGTTTAAAAAGTTTGATAAAAATATTAGTCTAGTAGATGAGATAATGCAAATTCAAAAACTACCTCATGATAAAACCGGACTAGTTTTTATGAAATCAGGAAACTTGAGTAGTTTTAAGAAACTAGCCGTTAAAGTACAAGACAATGTTCCAACAAGTTCAGAAACCCACGGATCTGACGGAACCAAAAATTTGGTTTCGCCAGTATTGGCCAAAGGTTCCGCAGGTACTGTTGATGAACAGAAGGCTTGTACTTCGGACCGTACTGAATTTGTAAAAGTCACAAGAAAACCTAGCACTAGTACAACAGTTAAAAAACAGAAACTAGCCGTTGTTTTAGGATTAGGACAAGTTAAAAATGAGTTTAGGACTAAAACAATTCAACAAAGACCTAGAACTTCTATTCCCAAACGCCCCTTTCCAAAGAGTAACTACAACTCTCAACATCATTATCAAAATAGTTGGAACCCAAACATACCTAGAAACTATCAAGGTCCCAACTACATGCCATGGAACCTATATCCACCGTTTCCATACATGAATGAAGATAATGCTATGTTTAACCCAAATGGACCCATGAGATATTGGGGACCAAACGCTTGAGTTTTTCTTTAACTTAGGTGTGCTTGAAAGTCGGCTTAGAACCGGACGAGTGGATTAAAGATAGTGGGTGTTCAAGACACATGACGGGAAACAAAAACCTTTTCTCAACCTACCAAGTGTACGACGGAGGTAATGTTACGTTTGGTAGCAAGCTTAAAAGTAAAATCATCAGAAAAGGTACGATCTCTCATGACTCTCTCACTATTGATGATGTTGCTCATGTAGATAACTTAGGTTTTAACTTGCTTAGTATTAGTCAATTATGCCGTAAAAAGTATGACGTCCTTTTCAGTGAAAACGGAAGTAAGATACTTAAAAATGGCATAACCGTAGGAAAAGGTGTTTTGAAGAATAACGTTTACGTTATGAAATTAGACAAAACATCTAAAGACAAACTTTGTCTCACCTCCTTAGACGACAACTCAACTCTGTGGCATAGACGCTTAGGCCATGCAAACATGAGACTCATCCAATCTCTTTCATCTAAGGAACTCGTTAGGAACCTACCCAAGTTGAAATACGACCAACACTTTTGTGATGCTTGCAAAATTGGGAAACAAGTTCATAATAGCCATAAGGCTAAAAACATGGTGTCTACATCTAGGTGTCTAGAATTGTTACATATGGATTTGTTTGGTCCATCCGCTATACAAAGTTATGGAGGAAACTTCTATACTTTGGTAATAGTCGATGATTACTCTAGGTATACTTGGACTAAGTTTTTGAAAACTAAAAATGAAGCATTTGATAAATTTGAAATTCTAAGTAAGAAAATTCAAAATCAAATAGGAAATAGCATTGTGTCAATTAGAACCGACCACGGTCGTGAATTTGATAACGAAACCCAATTCAGAGCTTTTTGTGTTGCTAATGGCATAATACATAACTTCTCGGCTCCTCGAACCCCTCAATCAAATGGTGTAGTAGAACGTAAGAATAGAACACTCCAAGAAATGAGTCGAACAATGCTAAACGAACAAAATATACCACAAAATTTTTGATGTAACGCCGTAGACACATCAACATACATCCTAAATAGAGTTTTAATTAGGCCATTTTTGAAGAAAACACCATATGAGCTTTATAGAGGCAAAAAGCCTACTTTAGGATATTTTAGAGTTTTTGGAAGCAAGTGCTTCATTTTAAATACTAAGGATTACCTCACCAAGTTTGACCCAAAGTCTTATGAAGGTGTGTTCCTTGGATACTCACAAAATAGTAAAGCGTACATTGTCTTAAACAAAGAAACCTCAAGAGTCGAGGAATCGTTGAACGTAACATTCGACGAAAGTCCACCTCCCTCTAAGACATCACCTTTGGTAGATGATGACTTAGTTGAAAGTCAAATGGTTGAAAACCAAGAAAATGACAAAGAAGATGAACCCGCGGATAGGGAAATAGTCAACATCAAAGAATCCAAAAGTCATCAATTAGACAATGTCATAGGAGAAATTAATGAAAGAACATTAAGATCAAAAGTCCAAAACCAAAGTAATTTATTTTGTTTTATTTCAACAATTGAGCCCAAAAATATAAATGAGGCCATAAAAGACGAATCTTGGGTCGTAGCGATGCAAGAAGAACTTAATTAATTTGTTAGAAATGACGTTTAGATATTAGTCCCTCAACCTAAGTGTGAAACCATAATAGGAACAAAATGGGTGTTTAGGAACAAAATGGATGAAAATGGTGTAGTGTCTAGAAACAAAGCTAGGCTAGTAGCTCATGGCTACAATCAACAAGAAGGTATAGACTACGACGAAACATTTGCACCCTTCGCTAGGCTTGAGTCAATTAGAATACTACTTGCATATGCATGTGCACATGACTTTAAACTTTTTCAAATGGATGTCAAAAGTGCATTTCTTAATGGTTTTATTAATGAAGAAGTGTACGTTGCACAACCTCCCAGCTTTGCCGATTTTTAAAAACCAAATCATGTCTATAAACTTAAAAAGGCTTTATACGGACTTAAGCAAGCACCAAAAGCTTGGTATGATCGACTTAAGACTTTCCTAGTTGACCATAAGTATACCATGGGCCTAGTAGAGAACACTCTTTTCACTAAGAAAAAGGGATCACATATAATCATAGTTCAAATATATGTGGATGACATCATATTCGGAACAACTTGTCAAGAGTTATGCGATGATTTTTCGAAAATCATGCATGATGAGTTTGAAATGAGTATGATGGGGGAACTAAACTTTTTCTTAGGACTCCAAATTAAACAATTAGATGATGGGATATTCTTCAACCAATCTAAGTACATCAAGGATATGCTTAAGAAATTTGGTCTTGAAGATTCCAAACCCATGAAAACACCCATGTCCTCCGAAACCAAACTCACAAAGGTTGAAGAAGGTGAATCCATAGATAGCACTAAATATAGAGGAATGATTGGTAGTCTACTCTATCTAACAGCTAGTAGACCTGTTGGTCCCTTCACACGCTTAGAGTTAACTAGAAAGTTAATCTATTTGTGTTTATGACTAATACAATGTTATGATTAATTCTAACAGTTATAAAACGTGAATATAAAAACTCAAGATAATTTTCAACGTTTAAATTCTTATTAGAAATGAATCAAAGAATCTATACCCAAGTGTTTTGCGGAACAAACACTTGGGATTGAATAGACAAGGTATGGTGGTGTCTCCTATCTAAACTCAAGTTTTGCTTGAGTGGTAACAATGCGACCTCACTGAGCTATCTCAGGGATGCGTTACTCTTTGTAGGAGAGAAGTTGTTTTGCAAAAGTCTAAGCTTTAATTATACAAAACACACACAACTTCTCTCCTTCTCAATCTATTTATACACAAGTAAACTGAGTAAAAGTAATTAAAATATTACAAGTTGTTGAGCAAGTTGTTGAGCAAGCGTGTCTGACAATTACAACAGTAATTGTCATTTCCAAGAACCAATAGAAATGGCCTATTAAGTCTTTAGGAGTGGTTGGTCTGACACTCCAAGACTTTAAGCCGTCTTAGGAAGGATTTCTTCCTGACAAGATAAGATTTGATCTTATCTTAAATCCTTCCTAGATATTTCTGCCTTTCTTCTCAGGCACTTAGTTCTTCAGGACACGCTTCTCAGTTATCATTCATAATTACTTCATTGTTGTTGAGGAGACTAGGGTTCAGTGAGTTCTTGTCCAACACTCACTGAACCATCATCTTCTTCTTTGGCTTAAGTGCTACTTCAGGGAGTACCGCCTTCCTGCGTAGTGAATCCTTCTACTTGAATTCTCCTTAAGCATCCTGAAGATGACTCACTGAGAGGTTGTTCTCTCAGTGATTTGAATTGTTCTCGGTTTAAGTTAACACTTAGTTAATTTGTGTCCAAATCATGTTTTAAGTATTCTTTGGTTTTTCATGACCCAACAATCTCCCCCTATTTTGATATAAATTATTCCTAAGTGTTTTGATCAGTTATGAGTGAGTTAATGACTTCTACTCATACTGAATGTACTAGAATGTAAATAAGGACACTGAAATAATAAAAACATCATCTTATTGATATCATTACAAGTCCTAACAAGCTAAGTAAAAAAAGGGATAGTGGGGGTATTCAGGCAGATCTATCAGTTCAACTTAATACCAAGGGCTTCAAGCTTGGGCTTCTTTGACTGCAGCTCTTGTTGGTCAGGATGCTCATTGATTTTCCTTTTCAGATCTTGACAAAACTTCATATTTTCAGGACTCTTGAGTGGAGAGGCCATCATTAGAAAGCCAAGCATAGCTTTGATCCCTGACAAATCGATATCACTCCACCTTTGGAAGGCTTTGTCTCCGAACTCATCAATGAAGAACAGACCTCTTTCAGGTTGTTCAATGGCCATATTGTTCCTGAAAGGAACACCTTCAGGGAGAGCCCTATTGCAGTCAAGACCAGGAATCTTGATCTCAAGCTCAGCTTCAATCTTCTTTCTTTTTCTTGAAGAAGACTGAGAGGAAGCTGGTTGTGCTGAATCAAGAAGAAGAGATGGAGTGCCAAGTTCCTGAGGTGCAGCTGCCAATCTTTTGTACCTCAGACTCAAGGACTTCATCAGACTAGGGACCACAACGTTTGATTTCTTTGCTATTAATGGACCCAACTCATCCAATTCTGAGATCCCAAAGTCAGCGAATCTGAAGGGTTGATGAACCTGAAAGTCTCTTTTGTCAGCACCTCTATAGACAGTGACAATGGCAGGATTAGTGTTTCGATGAATATGAACATCAGTGATTGGTTCTGGCTTCAACCTGTTAGTCATATACCACTGATATTTCTTAATCCTGTTCTGCCTGATCTCTTCAGCCTTTTTATTCCTTTCCTCCCTTTTCTTCCTGAGAGTGATCATCTCCTCAGTCTGAGCCTTTACAAAGGTCATACCACCCTCTCTTCCTGAGAGATCCTTACCCTCAAGACCAATCTTCTCAGCTTCTTCATGAACAACCTTAATTATAGCAGGCTTGCTCACCTTATCTTCCTCCTTTAACTTCTTCTTTGCTTCCTCTTCCTCCAGATAAGCACTGAGTTCATCAGCTGAGAAGTGGTGAAGAACTCCATCAATATCATACGGGATCCTGGGTGGTGATTCAAGATCCTTTGCTACCGAGATCGGTGCTGGTTGAGGCTCAGGATCAGTGAGGATGCCTTTGCCTTTTTCTTGATGGGTGGAAGAAGCTTCAGGAATCTCCCCTTCAGTGTGAGAAGGAGGAGAAGGAGGTTGCTGGCTTGTGGAAACTTCAGGGACTCCAGTGTCTTTCTCCCCCTCAACTGTTGCTTGAGCCATGGTGATAGCAAGAGTTGGAGCCACAGGAGCAGCAGGACCCTTGAAGGCCTGATAGATCTCAGTCATCATTGATTTGATGTCCGAGGTGTCTTTTTGAAGAGTTGAGATCTTATCCCCCAGAGATGCCTGAGAAGCTTCGATGCCTGACATTCTTGACCCAAGAGACCATGCCAAGGATGTTGAAGATTGTGCCCAAGTACCCAGATGTTTTTTCTGAAGACCCAAGGAAGTCCTGATTGAGTCCAATGAAGAGTTAAGACCCTGAATATTAGAATCCTTCAGTAAGCTGAGAAGATCACTGAATTCAGCTGAATGCTTCTGGTAAGTCTCAGCAGCCTGAAGGACCTTCTTGTTAAGTTCTGGGTCATCCTTGACAGCTGTTTGAATAGTTCCAAGGCTTTTGGTGATGCCTTCAAGGGTAAGATTGAACTTCTTGAAATGAAGATCAATAGCTGTCAGGGAGTTATTGGTGTCAGAATGTATCTCGATCACATCATCATGAAAACTTTCAACATCTGCCTTCAGGTTGGCATAGTGAACAGCAGCTTCAGTGTGATGATCGAACATCTCTTCAGTGAGACCATTGTAAAGAGCTCTATTGGTCTTGAGTAGGAACTTGACCAATTTTCTTTCAGTGAGGGGAAGAGAGTCATCATACTTTTTGAGGATGTCCCCAGTATCAGAGGAATCAGAAGATTGAGAACCTGACTCTTCACTTTCGTGTGGAGATGACTGATGTGATTGTTCAGGTTGTTCAGATTGTACATCAGTTTCCATATCCTCACCTGCCTCAAACATTTCCTCTTCACTCTCTTCCCTGAGCTCTTCATCAGACTCGATAAGAGCCTGAAAGTCCCCCATGGACTCAATACCCAAAAATTCAACCGGCTCCTCTTTATAAAAAGACTCGCCTTTGGTTTGGCCAGGTCCTGACCCCGTTGTCATAATAACTGAGTGGGTTTGCTCAGCCTGACTAGCCATAATAACTAGGGTAACACCAGCCTGGCTTTTGGGGGCAGTTCCTGAGAGAATCGGACCGCCTGAGGGGTTTATGGGTTCCGTATCAGCGGGTTGTTTCTTTCCCTCTGAGTCTTTGTCCCCCTGATGCGTGCGTGCGTATGCTCTAATTTATACCCACGGTATGTCATTGTGGTTTTAGCAGTATTCAAGTTTTAAATTTATATTTAGCCGACTTATCAATAACACACACACTTTAACGAGCAGTGTACTCGGTCAGTATGAATATAATGGTAAGTAGAGTGTCGATCACTAAGAGTGGAACGTATTATCTAGTTATCCTAATCAGTATTTTAATATCTTAAGTTAGCTATACAACCTAATCTAACGCAAGGGGGTTCAGCCTGAGAGACTGGCACGGTTTGGTTGTGATTAAATATAAACTAAACTAATAAGCACGAATCAGCGAGTAGCACACACGTACACAGATAGATACTTGAGACAATAAGAAGACCTGTCCTGATAATTAAGTAGCTTGTCACTTGTTTTATTGCTAGTTTTATATGAAGTGTATAGTTCGATGCGACGCATCGAGAGTTAAACCTTTCTCGTTGGCTCTAATCTTATCGGCGAGTAAACCCTTAATGATCACTTATGTCTATCCTACTATCCTAGAAACGATAGAATAAATAGGCGAGGAAGGGGCATGGCGACCCAAGCAATGCTCAGCTAGACACAGAGGTTATCAATGCACTAATAAAAGTCACCAAAGACATCAACATATAAACTTTAATTAATGGGAAAGCAATTTTAAGGGGTGCCCATGGTTTTCCGCAGTCACATGGAATCGGCCCATCAATCCTGATGAATTAAAGTGTACTAATACAATAAAACAAAACTACTTAATGAATTGAATACATGCAGGACCTTCTTACAGCTCTTGTATCTTCGTTTAGGGTGTGTCTTGTTCTGCTACTTCGTCTGAATTCGGCTCAGGGTTTCTTCGGTCTTCGGTCTTGTTGTGTAGAATCGAACCCCGAAATTCGTCTTGTGGGAAACTAGAAGGGGGGTTGAATAGTTTACCGGTTTAAAAAACTTCTTTTAAAAATCTTGTTTTAAAAGTATGTTATTGGAAACTTTGATTCGAACTCTATGTGTAATCAAGCAACACCAATATGAACTACAAGCTAAGCTACGTAATAATAACAAATGAAAGTAAAGAGTAGAGTTGGAAAGATCAAACCGAGACAGAGGATTTATAGTGGTTCGGCTACGAAGCTCTTCTTCGCCCTACTCCACTCCCCGAGTACCACACTCGAGAGTTTCAAACACTATATCAACAACCTCCCTTCAGGCGGAGAAAACCGTACACGTCGCTTATCCTACTTCTGACACTAAGCTAGATGTCGAGTGCTAATCTTAGCTAGCACCAATCTACCAAGGTCCACGTGACCAAACACTCAAGCCCAATGGCTTCAAGAGATCACCAAGATCTCAACACGATCACAATGATCAACACTCACTTCACTCTACTCAACTAACACTAACCTAATGACCCTTGATCTTCTTGATCAATCACACAAGCCCAATGGCTTCAAGAGATGTTCACTATCTCTATAGATCACACTTGATCTTCACTCTTACTCACAAAAAGGAAATATACTTGATGTATGCTAAGATACAACAAGGTTGTAACAAGTGTTACAAAAACCTATCAACTACAACTCTAGTATCTTCTTGATTACTTGAGTTCTTCTCTTGCTAATGAAGAGAGATGACAACACCTTGTATCAACTTGGATACTTGTGTTCTTCTCTTGCTAGTGAAGAGGTATGAAGAGGATCACTTGAAGGATGATTGGATCACTCTTGAAACAAAGAAAAACTAATCTAAATGACCCTTAGAAGTGAAAGGTGTGAGAGGGTTTGACTAAGGGATTTTTCTGTGTGTGAAGGGTGCCTAAAACTGTGAAAGAGGTGGGTATTTATAGGCAAAGAAAATCTGAACGTTACAATTCAAAATGGTACGGACGGCTCCACTAAATGACCCACGGCTCCGTTAAATTTAACGGTACCGTGGAGCCGTGGTAGACTAGGACGCTCCAAATTTTGTCTTTTCTGGTGAAAACTTATTTGGGGGAGGTTGGAGCTGATTTTGGGGGGGAAAATAGCTGTTGTGATTTTCAAACTTATTTTTCCATTAAAACATTTCTTAATATTACAAAAATAATTTGTCATGTGTATTTTTGAAAAAAAATGTTTTGTCCCATTTAAAATGTGAATTTTCAAAACATGAATTCACTTCTTTGATCACTAGTTCAAGTTGTAACTTTGTTCAAGAGTGATTTGCGTAGAAACGGGATCTTCCGATTAAAAGCTTGTTAACGTTAATTTTAACGTAACGTGAGTTCACATTTTGTCATCCTCAAAACGTGAAGTAATCGAAAGATATAAATAACGTTTTTAGAACATTATTTGCATCAACAATCTCCCCCTTTTTGATGATGACAATATATAAACTCATTTTAGGTTAAAATTAGTTTTAACAAGTTTTTAATGAGTTTACTCCCATTTCTCCCCGTTTTTGTCAAATCAAAAAGGTGGTTAAGGCTCCCCCTTGATGTGTACTCCCCCTCATTTGGAGAACACAAAGGAATCGAGCAATGGATCGTGCTACAAAACAATGTTAGACGACAAATATACAATATCTAACAAGTAGCACATTAGACAAATATCCAACCACAAGAAAAATTATGGCTAAGTAGCCAAAATGAAAAGCCCATTACATAAACATAAATTAAATGTCATACATAAGTATGACTACATTAGGAAAGCAAATTAAACTAACAAGAAGACACATAAACTTCTAAAGTAACATGAGGCTTCTAGATTTGCTTCCAACTTCAAAAGGGTTCCTAGGTGTTTATTGGGAAAGACTAAACATGACTATGTTTAGTTGGATGGGCTATGTGGTGGTGGAGGTGGTAAAATAATGGGTCCTTGTGGTGGTGTGAGGAGGTGTTCAAGGTAGGAGAATTGAAGATTCAATTCATCTCTAAGGCCCATGATAAGGAGTTGGTTGTGGTGACAACAAGCACAACTCAAGGTGTGTGGTTGTAGGGGATAAAGGATGGGATGACCCATTAAAGGTTGAGGTGATGGTGATAGGGAAGATGATGATGTGTTGGTGGTAAGTTCAAAAGGTGATATGGGTGATAGGGCTAGTGTGAGGGCTAAAGGTTGTGGTGATGGTGAAGATGATGGGGTGAAGGTTAAAGGTGTGTTGGTTCTAAAGGTTGTGGAGGATGAGGATGTTGGTTTGGTTGATGTTGCCTTGGATGGAGCATGGGGTGTAGTGAAAGAAGATGATGATTTGGTTGAGGCTATGGGTGTGTATGTATCATCATCATCATCCAAGGTGAGATCAATAAAAATTGTCTCTTTGGTGTTTGGTGAGATTTGTGATGTGTGAGTACTCTTGATCCATTGATCAATTTGAGTGGTTTCATTTGTTGGTTTGATGTAGAATGTTTGCTTCTTGAATACCCTTGATCCCATGATGGTGATATGGTGAGTGTGAAGGTGTAAGGATGGGTGTAAGGATGGCAATGCATAATGTTAGCTTAAATAGCCAAAACATAAGCATGCAAGTTTGAAATGTTGGATTTGGGGATTTGGGTGCATGGGAATCAGGTTTTGGTTGCAGATTTTCTGGAAAAGATAGTCAAAAAGTGGAAGAGAATAGCAGTTTTCGTCTTCCAGAGGCACGACACCATTAAAGGTGCTACGGCACCACTAAATTTAGTGGAGCTGTGGCCTATTTAATGGAGCCGTGGGCTCTTTTGACCTTCTTTCTAGGTCTGCAGGTTTTAGGCAGCCTAAATGGGGAAATTTCTGGGGAATCCATTGGCTGCAAATCTCAAAGCCTCAAATTACTAAACACATAGAATTCCTAAAGCTAGTTTCAACTAGCAACTAACTTGATCATGTGATCATCTATGTATTTAGGCAACTATTAGGCATGCATGAATTCAAGTATTTTTAACATCTAGTGCATGTAATAAAATAAGCTATCATGCATGATTTAGGCAAGATAAACCAACATGAGGATTAATTAACAAGAGAATTAATCATGTTCAAGTGTTAAAAGGAAACACATCAAGCAAGTTAATGTATTAGGTAACAATGCCACAAACTATTAGTAGTATTTTAATCATAATACTTATATTAATAATACTACTTAAGTTATTTCCATCTAATCCTTTCTTTTCCCCAACTTCTTAATTTTGTTCCCAAGCCCTTTGATCGCCTTGCCGATGGACTTGAATCCCCCGATAGTTTGCTCATGCATCTCCACTTGTCTATTGTACATTGTGGTTTGCCTTCTCATCATGTGGGATAGATTTACCATCCCATTTTTGAGGTCGGTTGTACGTCGAAATGATGAGGTATCAAGGTTACGAAAGTAGGTGTCGGGAGAAGGGATTTGAGAGCTAGAAGTTCCTTCTTCGTTCACCTCATCATCGTCCTCATCCATGGGTTCAAATGATGATTCGTGACTGAAGGAGGAGGATGAATGGGGAATATCGGAAGTGGATTTACGACCACGTTTGGACCCTTTGTCCTTGCGTTGCTTTGTGCGACGTTGTGGTCCACCAAGTGGGTGCATAACCGGATTGACTAGGACATAGTCGACACTTTGAAGATGTGGGAAATGTTCCATGACCCACCTGAATAAACGAGTAAGCAACATGCCGTATGGCATGAGCTCATCGGACCGACGATGAATGTTGGCCATCCGTTTGACCATGTAGTATGCGAGATTGAAAGGTTCCTCGATACTAAGACAGTAGAGCATAAGGGCAAGACTTGTCGATACGTGATCACGGTTGCCCGCAAGGCTTAACACATTTTCACGTAGAAGAAGTTCCCAACTTCTAAGGTCGGGACGGAGTTCCCTGAGGTAGATTTTGGATGGGTCGAGAAAGACAACGGATCCATCACGTTTTTGGTACGTGTTGGCGACTCGAGGAATTTGGATAATTTGTTTGATTACTTCAATGTCTGGAATTTGGGTACTATAGGCACCTTCCGTCTCAACATTGTAGTAAAGAGACTCTAGAGAATGGTCGTTGGTGTATGCACACTGACCATATGAGGGAACACCAAGAATTTCACCAAACTGAGTGACAGACAGGGTGATATTTTGGTGTTGAATCCAAAAGTCAAGAAAGACGTTTCCTTCAGAGTCAGTGTAGGTACGAACACGACTGTAAAATTCGAGAACGAAAAGGGGACATATTTGATCGTTTATTGTGTATAAACAATCGAACCGAATAGAAGGGAAACAAGCACTGACTCTGTCTGACATGACATAAAGTGCATCGACTACACGCCCTTCGTTTATGTATCGTGTTAGCACTTTGGAAAAATAAGCCTTTTGTTCATCAGTGATGTTTGGGTTTTCAAGTGTTTCAATGATGTATTTTCGGGTTAATTGATAATCATTCCGAGGCATTGTTTGTCTACAAAAAAAATATTTTTGTATATGTTAGTTCGTTTGCATTTTAATAATTATACTTCTAGTGTGTGTGCCTAAATGCAAACAATGTGGAGGTGCGGCAATCTCGACTCTAAAATTATCCTAAAGAGATTACCCAAACGCTCCTAACTTCACTTTTGCTCAATCAAATATGTCGAAAAATACATATCAATTATGTACTTCGAGCCATATTTGAGAGTTCATGTATGCATGCAAAAACGTTTTTAATTTGCATCAACAATGTATGAAAAAGGTTTCATGATCCTAGACTTGTGAAGTTTTTAGAAAAATGATCGAATTGGGGTGTTTGGCAAATGTCTCAACATGGTGCCAACAAGCTTTAAGATTGAAAAGCTTTAATGCAGAACGTTCCTAATCTAATTTTAATCATCCTAAACATGATTCCATTACAAATAATCAATCATAATCCGAATTTAGTGATTAATTTCGGATTAGGTTTTGCAACATAAATGGGTTTTTGGAAATCCTAGGTTTAGGGAATCATGTGAATACTACATTGTCTAATCCTAGTCTTAATTTCACAAGGGTTTAACTAATTTTGAAAATCCCCAATTCGGATTTATACTCAAGAACAAATCCTAGACTCAAATTAAATGAAATTAAGAGTGATTTACTTACAATGAGTGATGTTGTGATTAGGATTTGTTGATTCCAATGCCTCAATCTTGATTTGTAAGAGTTTAGTTGAATTATGGTGTTATGGTTCGATTTTGACAGCAAGTGGAAGAGGTTTTGTGTGTTTGGAAAATTTGTGCAGAAGAAAAGAGTGACTGGGCGCGTTTTTCAGATGCACGGCTCCACGGTTCCACTAAACATTAGTGGAGCCGTGGCTCTTTAATGGAGCCGTATGTCTGATGGTCCAGTTTTTCTTCTGTTTTGACTTTTGGCTGATTAATCTTACTTATTTAGTAAGACTTTTTGACACGAGGAAAAGAAAGAAAAAAAGTTTATACCTAATAAACTTTTTGACGAAAGATGATTAAATGGGATGACCGGAAATGACCTTAGTGTTTCCGAAGAAATTGACTAAAACGTCATTGGATGAGGATTTACTTCTAGTATTTCCCGTGAAATAAATAGAAGTTATGAGTTTTGTTTAGGAGGATGACTATAATATTTCCCATGAAATATTTAATTAGTCGGAGTACGCGACACAAGGAATGACTAGATATTTCCCGTGAAATATTCATGAGTCATGTGACGAGTGAAAGATATGACTTAAAAAGTCATGAGCGATTTGTAGAGAATGACTTCAATGTTTCCCGCGAAACTTTCGAGAGGTCATAGAAGGGATGAAAGGTTATGAGGTATGACGTGACGGATGACTTTAATATTTCCGAAGGAATATTCAAATAGTCATGAGCGGGATGAGAGGAATGACTTGAAAAGTCATATGACGAGATCCGAGGAATGACGTTAATATTTCCAGTGAAATATTACGAAGTCATGGGATGAGGCTTAGGGAATGACTTGAAATTTCCAATGAAATATTCAAGAGTCATGAGTCGAGAATAGGATGGATGTTTGAGATGACTTTAATATTTCCAGAGAAATATTGAAATAGTCATGAGCGGGATATGAGGAATGACTTGAAAAGTCATATGATGAGACGTGAGAAATGACATTAATAATTCCAATGGAGTATTAAGAGGTCATTTGACGAGAATGAAAAGATTAAGGTGAGAAGAAATACTTTTCAAAGAAAAGATTTCTCATTCGACGTTATCATGACGGAGGAGATGTCTTTCCGCGGGGAGATGACGTACTTCGACGAGCTTCGTTCATGAGCAAACTATAGGATTCCCGGACAAGTCTAATGGCATCTTGACTGCTACTCTTCACAGGGAGTTGTCTCATCTATAGTGTTTGTTGTCATGCCTTTCCGGCGCTTGTGTACTCGGTTTCGGTCATGGTGACAATAAGAGTAGTTTGTTTCTTGGGGAACCAAGATGTTTGTTAATCAACCTATGAAGGTACAAACATTACTCATTATGTTTCAACCCACATTAACTCTCACATTATCAGAGTTGGTATAGAAACATTTTCTACATCAATCTCCTCAAGATATCGTAATCTCAAGTGTATAGTATCTTTAATGTATGGTATGATACATTAAACACTTTGATGTAATAAGTTTTGGGATACTTCTTACAAGTGGGCACAAAGCCAACACTATTCATGATAATGGACCTACTTGCCGTTAGGTAAACTACTTTACCTATTATGCCCCTAACCTAGTTATATCCGCGCACTCACCTTCTTCGTCTCTTGTGAGTTTCGCATTTGCAGATATGGGCGTTATTGTCAATAACGATTATTACTTAAACTATGTATCTCATACATATAGTATACATAAGTTTACAGGGATACTTCATTTAGGCAAGATTACGTATGTGCAAGGAAGTGAACTTGATTCACTTATCAATGCTTAATTCAAACTTGTCACGCATGATCTTCAAGCGATCATCGAACATTTCTGGACAAGTTGAATTTGGCATGATGAGATGTGAATAGAGTTTCTGTGTTATAGTGCCTACCATGTTAGATTCTAACTACACTATTTCATGCCAAACATTACTACTAACAAAGGGTGTTTTAAGAAAGCGTACATGTGCCTGAGGTGTTTGCTCTTAAAACTAGAAGACTAGGGTACCTTTGTTGAATGTTAAGCATGAAAGACACGACTTGACTATTGCGTCACCGGGTATGCTTGATAACGCATCATACTCCTTTTGTTATACTCCAAGGTTTATTTACACTCATGTTTTCCTAGCAAAACAAATATTCAAACATCTGGTCCCCAATATCTCATGGGTCCAAAGTTGTTAGAGTTAAACATCCTACGCATTTGTTGCGTTAGTTTAGGATGTGAGAATGGAGGACACATTTCCCATGGTAAGTAACTTTGTGGTGAACGATCATTCCAAGTTACGGGAAAGTTACTTGGATGATTTTGTCTTCTAAAGTTACCTCTCGGTAGAGGAGTTCTAGACCGAGGTTTGGGAGAGTTTACCTTTCTAGGTGGAGGAGTAGTTGACCTAGTGTCACGCTTTACAAATCCATGTTCGGGAGATGACAATGGTTTGTTAAAGCCTTTGGTTTCCTCTCTACTTGGAGTAGACACTCTAGTTCCATTTACAACTACTTGACTTGGTTTAAGATTTAAGTTACTTTTCAGAATTGACCTAGTTTTGTCCTCAGCACCACACGGTACCACTAAATTTAGTGGTGCCGTATGTATCTTTAATGGTGCCGTCACCTTCAGACATGGACTTTTCAGACATTACAAATTTTACTTGTTTAGTTCTACTTGTAGAAGCCTGATTTGGGTCAAATCCTAAACCCGAACGGTCATGTTCACTATATCTAATATTTTCAAGTATATCATTAAGCTTTTTAGTTCCTTCATCAAACCTAATGATTCTTAAAGCATTTTCTTTAAGTTTTTCATTTTCTACTTGAAGACTAATACATGACCCGCATCCTAAATCTACTTCCTTGTTTTTCTCAAGTCTCTTGACTTGATCATTTAGTTCTTAGACTTGTAGTTCTAGTTCTTTTAATTTTAATTTTAGCTTTGTGTTTCTACCTAAGATCTTAGTACTAACTACGCATAGTTTGTTGTATTCGTCATGTAATTCATTGTCATCTACTGACGAATTATTATCACTATAATAAGAAGAGTCGGAGTGTACCTCGTTAGAAGCTTGAGCCATTAAGCACGTTTCATCGTTAGGCTTCTTCTCTTCTTCTTCACCGCTATCACTCCAAGAACCTCCTACAAAAGCTCTTTGGTTGTTGGATTTTGGTGGCTTAGGACATTCTCCTATGAAGTGATTAGGATCTCCGCATCTAAAGCATCTCCTATCACTTGTCCCTTTTCTTTCATCATGATTTCTTTGGGATGACTTCTTCTCATCTCGAGATTGTCTAGGAAATCTACCTTTCCTCCTAAAGAACTTTCTAAAGTTCCTAACGGCTAGTGCGTACTCTTCATTTTCACTACCGGAACTCGAACATTCCTCATCACTAGACTCCTTCTTGGCTTTTAATGCTAGAGATCTAACTCTCTCACTTTTGCCTTTGACAATGTCGGAATCCTTCTTGGTGATCATCTCGTGAACTTTCAAGTTTCCTATAAGTTCATCGAGTGACAATGCCGCCAAGTCCTTTGACTCTTCTATGGCGGTGACCTTTGCTCTCCATTTAGGATGTAGAGCTCTAAGAAACTTCCTAACATAGTTCTTACAAGAATAACCTTCATCAAGAGCTTTAAGACTAGTGATAATAGTATTAAATCTAGCCAAAGCATTATCTATTGACTCATCCTCTGAAATGGAGAATTGTTCATATTGTTGAATAAGAAGATCTATCTTGTTCTCTTTGACTTGGTTATTACCTTGGTGAGTGACTAGCAAAGTTTTCCAAATGTCTTTTGCCGTATTACACATAAAAATTCTTTCAAATTCCTTTTTAGGCAAAGCATTATAAATCATCATTTTAGCCTCATTATTTTTGGCTAATTTCCTTTTAAGTTCATCACTTTGTTTATCATAAGAAACTATTTCATCCTTTTTAGTTTCCGGATTCTTTTGAATAGGTTGAAAGTCACCCTCGGTAATAACATGCCAAATATCAATGTCTTTTGATTTCACATACGTTTCGAATCTTGTTTTCCAATAAATAAAACAATCGGTTTCGAAAAGTGGTGGTCTTTGCATAGATTGCCCTTCTAAGTATTTGTCGGAATCCATTGATCGGTTCAAGCTTTAAAATACAATATACTTTAAAAACTTGACTGACGTGGCTCCTGATACCAATTGTGGGAAACTAGAAGGGGGGTTGAATAGTTTACCGGTTTAAAAAACTTCTTTTAAAAATCTTGTTTTAAAAGTATGCTATTGGAAACTTTGATTCGAACTCTATGTGTAATCAAGCAACACCAATATGAACTACAAGCTAAGCTACGTAATAATAACAAATGAAAGTAAAGAGTAGAGTTGGAAAGATCAAACCGAGACAGAGGATTTATAGTGGTTCGGCTACGAAGCTCTTCTTCGCCCTACTCCACTCCCCGAGTACCACACTCGAGAGTTTCAAACACTATATCAACAACCTCCCTTCAGGCGGAGAAAACCGTACACGTCGCTTATCCTATTTCCGACACTAAGCTAGATGTCGAGTGCTAATCTTAGCTAGCACCAATCTACCAAGGTCCACGTAACCAAACACTCAAGCCCAATGGCTTCAAGAGATCACCAAGATCTCAACACGATCACAATGATCAACACTCATTTCACTCTACTCAACTAACACTAACCTAATGACCCTTGATCTTCTTGATCAATCACACAAGCCCAATGGCTTCAAGAGATGTTCAGTATCTCTATAGATCACACTTGATCTTCACTCTCACTCACAAAAAGGAAATATACTTGATGTGTGCTAAGATACAACAAGGTTGTAACAAGTGTTACAAAAACCTATCAACTACAACTCTAGTATCTTCTTGATTACTTGAGTTCTTCTCTTGCTAATGAAGAGGGATGACAACACCTTGTATCAACTTGGATACTTGTGTTCTTCTCTTGCTAGTGAAGAGGTATGAAGAGGATCACTTGAAGGATGATTGGATCACTCTTGAAACAAAGAAAAACTAATCTAAATGACCCTTAGAAGTGAAAGGTGTGAGAGGGTTTGACTAAGGGATTTTTCTGTGTGTGAAGGGTGCCTAAAACTGTGAAAGAGGTGGGTATTTATAGGCAAAGAAAATCTGAACGTTACAATTCAAAATGGTACGGACGGCTCCACTAAATGACCCACGGCTCCGTTAAATTTAACGGTACCGTGGAGCCGTGGTAGACTAGGACGCTCCAAATTTTGTCTTTTCTGGTGAAAACTTATTTGGAGAAGGTTGGAGCTGATTTTGGGGGAGAAAATAGCTGTTGTGATTTTCAAACTTATTTTTCCATTAAAACATTTCTTAATATTTCAAAAATAATTTGTCATGTGTATTTTTGAAAAAAAAATATTTTGTCCCATTTAAAATGTGAATTTTCAAAACATGAATTCACTTCTTTGATCACTAGTTCAAGTTGTAACTTTGTTCAAGAGTGATTTGCGTAGAAACAGGATCTTCCGATTAAAAGCTTGTTAACGTAAATTTTAACGTAACGTGAGTTCACATTTTGTCATCCTCAAAACGTGAAGTAATCGAAAGATATAAATAACGTTTTTAGAACATTATTTGCATCAACACGTCTGACTTTGGGGTATTTATAGTTTCTGTCTGAGGGTTAGATGCGGCGCATAGAATAAGTAGATGCGGCGCATTGACTTAACTTCGCGTGGGGTCCAAGATTAATATATTCAGGAATATTCGTACACCGCCAGAAGATGCGGCGTAACTCCATTTCTCTATGCGGCGCATGTCCTTTGCCGTCTTGGATTGTAACTTGTGAAATCTTGATAGTGATGCGCCGTATGTAAGAAGTAGGATGCGGCGTATCTGGAGCAGAATGATCTTGATCTTGTACATTTCAGTAGACTCTTAACATCTTGCTTGTTTTGCTCCATAATTAGTCCAAAATCGCCAAGTTTCACATAATACTTGTTTTTACCTGAGAATTACAAAAGTAAACATTAACGTATCAATTCTCACAGATAATATAATAAAACAAGTCAAATAAATAGGATAAATGATGGTAATAAAATGTACTTATTTGAGTTCATCAAATATCCCCCCACTTGAACTTTACTTGTCCCCAAGTAAACCTTAGAATAAATCTTATGAAAATGTATCCTAAAAGATATTAGGATTTATTTTTATATTTAAGCATGTATTCGTTTTTGTCATAATTGCACAACCAAACACTTAACGAATTAGAAATAAAATAAAATATTTTGATAAAAGCAAATCTAATCGTTTAACTGTCCAGTCGTGACGAATATTCTATCATAAGCTTGGCAAGTATACGCATCTCCCCCACTAAAGCCAAGGAATAACAAGTCTAAAGCGGTAAAAAGGGGTTTTGTTGGTTAAGGGTTAATCATCCTTCTTAATCTCTATCGATCTCAAATTCCAGAAAAGGCGACAAAATCACAAATACATGATCGAATCCACGAACACGATACTTGCAATTGCTCAAATCCTTAACTCGAATAGGCTAAAAATAGGACCAAGTAATCTTCACCAATAATATTATATCAAAAAGGGCGACAAAATCATAAATACATAGCCGAATCCACGACTACGATACTTAAGATTGCTCAAATCCCTAATCTCAATAAATCAAAGGTTTAGATAAAGAATGATGTAGGGTATGGATAATATTTGGGATACAAATTGGTGTAAAATGAAAAATAAACAAAACAGATAAATTAAAATCCTAAGTGTGGTAAATTGCTTTCCCAACCATCCCATGAATAAGACTCATATCATTGAATAACTCACGCTTTAACACTTGAAACACACGCTTTAGGTAGACACGAATTATACTCAACAAGATCTCAATCAAAGAATAACCTTAGTTGGCGTTCCCATAACGGCCAACTCCCATTCAATCCATAAATATAATATATAACAAATAGTGGTGATATCGACCACTTAATACAAAACTTTACATAAGTTGGTTAAACAAACTTCCAACTTTTTCCTTTTTTTTTTCTTTTTTTTTTTCAACATATATGTGTAAAATTTCACAACTTTACTATCACTATTTTTCCGGATAATTTTTCCATACTTTTCATACTTTCAGAAATAACTGTAATAGCGAAAGTAGTAAACACACGAAAAATAAACTCAAAGATATACAATATTTACTTTCATACCAATTGCATTGTGCAATTTCCTGACTCAACCAAAGATAATGAATTACGCACGCGAACACAGGTAATGTATTATGCAAGTTTGAACCTTCTTAACACACCTGAGTTAAGAAGGTTCAAACTTGCATAATACATTAGTAGTTAGTAAAAATGAAACTTAAAAATTAAACTGAAAATCATCAGGTCAGTCGATACGCCGTATTTTATGGAAGAAGATACGCCGTATCGAGCCTGGAATAAGTACGAATCAGAATAAAAGATGCGTCGCATCCTTAACCAGGGATGCGCCGCATTAAAATAAACTGACAGAAAGTTTCAAAGTTAAAAATAAAAATGCAGAAAATTAAATAAGATATGACCAGTGCAGGCGATGCGTCGCATCTTAGGATTGAGATGCGCCGTATCTTCTGTGGGCCTGACAGACTCAATACAAAATCAGAAAATAAAATAAAAGATAAGCATGGGTTGCCTCCCACGAAGCGCTTGTTTTTGTTCGAGTCACGAGCCTGACTCCACCCTTATTTACTGTGTAATAGGGTGTTGTTCCCCCCACTTGGGATCAAGTGCGGGTGATAGTAGCAATAAACACGAAAAGAGTGTAAATTTGCTATTAAAGATGGAAGAAATGCATAAAGATCATACCTTGGCAATATATGTACATCTTCCCTATTCTTACCCGGTTTGGTTGATAAATTGGATGACTTGACCACTTCATCTGAAAGAGTAGTATGTTGAGGAAAAATGAGTCTCCTTTCTTCTTGGTTAGTCTCTTTGGTAGTAAGGCGTCCCTTGACTTCCGCAGAAGATGAGAAAGGGTCTTTAGCAAGTAAAAGTTCGAGTTCCTCTATATCCTTCATAGGATCGAAATCATCATCTTCATCAATCATAGCAATGTTTAAGAGCTCATCACCAAATTCTTCCTCGAGCTCCACCAAAAACGGGTTGATCACAGGTGCTTCATGTGCTTCAATAGGTAGTGTAATAAATTTGACCTCATCATTCTTTTGTTTTGCAACCTGTTTAGGAAAACTATCAAGATTATTAGTAACGGGATTAATAATATTAAATAAATTTGTACCACTTTGTGTTGTAAGTGACTCCAATTCATCTTGTGAATCTCCATCTTCAACTAGTGGTCTTGCAATTTCAGCATCGTCCCGAATTTCATCCTTAAATAAGTAATCCCAGATTTCTTCAAAATCCCTCGTTGGGTCAAAATCTGGCTTATCCGTTCCACACCTAAATACTTCCGTTTGTTGTGGTAATTGCGGTATGCTATCGTACGCAATAGCATCAAACTTATCAATATCAGAATACTTATTATCTTCATCCGAGGGAATATTATCATGGTGTTTTTGATATGATGAGAATATATCTTCCACCTCGGGTGGAAAATCACAAGTAATAGCACTATACACCATTGTCCCACATTTATCTTCATTTTCATCATAAGCAGTTTCGGATGAAGAAGCTTCTTTGAAAACAATTGCCAGATTTTCATTCAAATCAAACACTTGTGACTCTTCTTCAACTTGTACAATTTCCGAAGAAATAACATCATCAATAACTATTGCCGGAATCCTAATTGCATCAAAATCATATGACTCTCCTTCATCATCATCATTTGATAAAGTCCAAGTGTGTCGAAATGGCAATTTGTTTCTTTCTCTCCCTGACTTTTCCTGCTTCAATAACAAGTATTCTTCCATCGTGGGTTCTTTATCCTCGATGACTTGTGCACCATATCTTGCTCTTTCCCAATCGTAGATCCCATTATTGCTCAAGGTTCTTTCCTCTTCAAGTCTGACATATTCTTCCATTGTAATATCCGGATCGTCCATCTTCCTGAAATAAAACTTACTCGTGCAAAAGAAGAGTGAAACAATCAAAGTAAAATAAAAGTTGCTGATATCAGTAGACGATGCGCCATATCCAAAAAGTTGGATACGCCGTATCTTATTTCGTTAAAAATAAATCAGACTTTTATTCAGAAAATAGATACGCCGCTTATAATTTATAATGCGCCGTATCAGTTTAATTATCAAAAATCAACGTATCTAATTTTAGAAAATATAACCGATTTTTGATTTAGAAGATGCGCCGTATCGATAAAAATCGATGCGTCGTATCTGTTTAATAATTCGAAAAACTGTTTTTAATTTAAATAGAAAATACGCCGTATCTGTTAAAACAGATGCGTCGTATGGCGTTAGGGTTTAGAAAAATTTCTTATTAAAAACAGAATACGCCGTATCTTGGGGAAAGATGCGTCGTACTCGAATTTATTAAACGCGTTGTATTTTATAAAAATTAAACGCAATACGCCGTATCTATGAAAATAGATGCGCCGTATCGTTTGTATCAGCTCAGTACAACGATAGCAAAATACAGAAAAAACAGAAAAAATAAAAACAAAAATAAAATCAAACGAAAAGAAACAATAATAAAAGAAAATAAAAACACACAAAAACAGAAAATATGCAAAAAATACAACGAATGCAATTTAACTAATATACAATGGGGTTAGTGGTTAGAATCTAAAAATTAAAAAGAAAACCTAATTAAAATACTAATCAAATTAACAGATAATAACAATTCACTCCCCGGCAGCGGCGCCAAAAACTTGATGGGGGCGTGTTATGCTCTAATTTTTATATCCACGGTGTGTCGTTGTGGTTTTAGCAGTATTCAAGTTTTAAATTTATATTTAGCCGACTTATCAATAAAACACACACTTTAACGAGCAGTGTACCCAGTCAGTATGAATATAATGGTAAGTAGAGTGTCGATCACTAAGAGTGGAACGTATTATCTAGTTATTCTAATCAGTATTTTAATATCTTAAGTTAGCTATACAACCTAATCTAACGCAAGGGGGTTTCAGCCTGAGAGACTGGCACGGTTTGGTTATGATTAAATAATAAACTAAACTAATGAGCACGAATCAGCGATTAGCACACACGTACACAGATAGATACTTGAGACAATAAGAAGACCTGTCCTGATAATTAAGTAGCTTGTCACTTGTTTTATTGCTAGTTTTATATGAAGTGTATAGTTCGATGCGACGCATCGAGAGTTAAACCTTTCTCGTTGGCTCTAATCTTATCGGCGAGTAAACCCTTAATGATCACTTATGTCTATCCTACTATCCTAGAAACGATAGAATAAATAGGCGAGGAAAGGGCATGGCGACCCAAGCAATGCTCAGCTAGACACAGAGGTTATCAATGCACTAATAAAAGTCACCAAAGACATCAACATATAAACTTTAATTAATGGGAAAGCAATTTTAAGGGGTGCCCATGGTTTTCCGCAGTCACATGGAATCGGCCCATCAATCCTGATGAATTAAAGTGTACTAATACAATAAAACAAAACTACTTAATGAATTGAATACATGCAGGACCTTCTTACAGCTCTTGTATCTTTGTTTAGGGTGTGTCTTGTGCTGCTACTTCGTCTGAATTCGGCTCATGGTTTCTTTGGTCTTCGGTCTTGTTGTGTAGAATCGAACCCCGAAATTCGTCTGACTTTGGGGTATTTATAGTTTCTGTCTGAGGGCTAGATGCGGCGCATTGACTTAACTTCGCGTGGGGTCCAAGATTAATATATTCAGGAATATTCGTACACCGCCAGAAGATGCGGCGTAACTCCATTTCTCTATGCGGCGCATGTCCTTTGCCGTCTTGGATTATAACTTGTGAAATCTTGATAGTGATGCGCCGTATGTAAGAAGTAGGTTGCGGCGTATCTGGAGCAGAATGATCTTGATCTTGTACATTTCAGTAGACTCTTAACTTCTTACTTGTTTTGCTCCATAATTGGTCCAAAATCGCCAAGTTTCACATAGTACTTGTTTTTACCTGAGAATTACAAAAGTAAACATTAACGTATCAATTCTCACAGATAATATAATAAAACAAGTCAAATAAATAGGATAAATGATGATGATAAAATGTACTTATTTGAGTTCATCAGTCTCGGAAGATTATTCCTCCAATGTCAATTTTTGTACTCTCAAGGAGACTGAACAGCATCAATTGTTATGATGAGTTCAATTGTTCCGTAGAGGATTTATTTACACCCAGGACCTGAATGACAAATGTCATCAGTATCCTCCAGATAGGATGGAACCATGTTTTGACTACTGGAGCTTTCTCCAATAAGCCCCCAGCAGACGTTGTAGGACGTCTGGGGTCATGGGGTGCTAGAAAAATCAGTTCATTCTTTATGTCCTGATCAGTAGGGTTGGGTGCAAATGCTTCAGCAAAGTCAAGGCATGTGGCTTTGATGAAGGTTGAGTAGTCAAAGGAGAGGGTTCTGCTCCCATTCATCACCGTGAAGGTGATGATTGACTCTTTGGTGTCTTTGGGGCTGGTAGCCACAGCCGTGCACCAGAATTCCCTCAAATAGTCATGGTAGATGACTGAGGGGGTGTGGGTGAAAGCCTTTGCAAGAAAACAATTACGAAGAAATTTCATAACGTTCTTGTAGGCTGGGTAGTTTTGTGGATAAGAGAAATTTCCTACCACATTGTTCTTTGTTAGGTCAACGTCCCCAGTGAGGAATTCCACATTGGGGGCGTATGCTATAGCTTTAGAAGAAGCCATTTGTGGGTAAGTCTGGGTTTGACTAAGGTTTCTGGGTTTCTAAAGCTTAAGAATACACACACAATTTGTTTTTGAGAATTAAAATGGCAGAGTTTTGCTTAAGTTCTATAAAAACGTGTGTGTGTTTCTTTTGGTTGGGTTATTTATAGGGAAGTGGAGATGGGGGTGTTTTAGACATTTGAGCGATCTTAATTTATTCAAAAAGAATTATTGGAAATTGTTTTGAATAATATGTTTTGGGATC
Source organism: Artemisia tridentata subsp. tridentata (assembly GCA_021014915.2). Classification (NCBI taxonomy): domain Eukaryota; kingdom Viridiplantae; phylum Streptophyta; class Magnoliopsida; order Asterales; family Asteraceae; genus Artemisia; species Artemisia tridentata. Next base: position 242,704,869 of record CP139504.1, read on the forward strand.
CGCATTTAATGCCAACACTCCACTTTCCTGGTTTGGCGCAACAGTCGAGGTGAACAGTTGAGCAGTTCTGCAAAAGTGTAATTTGCAGAGATGAGTCATCACATATTTGTAATGTGATTGGAGAGGCATTTAATGCCAAGTGGGAATGTGGTGGCCCAGAGGTGGAAGCCAGAAAGGCAAAAAGAACAAATATTCTTGAATTAAATATGAGTTCAGTTACCAACCTCGGACATTTACTAACTAGATACTTAGAGCATTTAAGTCAGTATTTAATGTCTCTTTTCAGGACCCTGAATGACTTTTCATTCAGTGATGGTTTTTTCAGGGACTTGGGATTAGTCACTGATGATTCAGGAATATGGAATGATTCCTGAGCTACAAGGATTCAGGAACTTGGGTTTAGCTCCTGAACCCTAAAGATTTCAGGAACTTGGGTTTAGTTCCTGAGGTTGAGGATTCAGTGATTTGTTTTCACTGATGTACACATTGAGTCAGGGACCTGAGGTTTTAAGATTTTACACTTCAGTTGGAAGGATTCAATCAGTGGACTGATTCTCTATATCCAACATTCCTAATTCAGCTTTCAGCCTTGTGAAAGTTGGTTCATCCAAAGGTTTGGTGAAGATATGAGCTAACTGATATTCAGTAGGGATGAAGTGTAATTCAATGTCACCATTCATGACATGGTCCCTGATGAAATGATATCTGATATCAATGTGTTTTGTTCTCTGATGAAGAACAGGGTTGTTTGAGATTGAAATTGCACTTGTGTTATCACAAAAGATGGGCACCATCTTATACTGAATTCCATAGTCACTGAGTTGACTTTTCATCCAGAGTACATTTACACAACAACTAGCTGCTACAACATATTCAGCCTCAGCTGAGGACAAGGCAACTGATTGTTGCTTCTTAGCACTCCAACAGACTAGTTTCCCACCAAGTATTTGGCAAGACCCTGAGGTGCTTTTTCTGTCCATGTTGCATCCAGCATAGTCAGAGTCTGAGTATCCTTTGAGATCAAGTCCTGAGCACTTTGGATAGTATAATCCAAGGTTAGGAGTGCCTTTCAGGTACCTGAATATCCTTTTCACAGCAGTGATGTGTGATTCTCTTGGGTCAGATTGATATCTGGCACATAGACATACTGAGAATTGGATATCAGGCCTTGATGCAAGTAGATACATCAGTGATCCTATCATTCCTCTAAAGAGAGTTTGATTTACTGGTTTACCAGTTAGATCAGGACCAAGGTTGTTTGGGGGGACAATGGGAGTTTTGACTGAGGCACAGTCACTGAGATCATACTTCTTCAGTAGATTCTTTTCATACTTCTCTTGACTGATAGTGGTTCCTCTATCAGTCTACTTGATCTGTAGACCAAGGAAGTATGTCAGTTCTCCCATCATGCTCATTTCAAACTTCTTTGCCATTAGTTTTTCAAATTGTTTGCAAAGTTTGAAACTTGTTGAGCCAAAGATGATGTCATCAACATACACTTGTACTAGTATGACATCATTATTTGTCTTATAGATAAACAATGTGTTGTCTATCTTGCCTCTGACAAATTTTTTTTGGATTAAGAAGGCTGAGAGAGTCTCATACCATGCCCTGGGAGCTTGCTTTAGTCCATAAAGGGCTTTGTTAAGCTTACAGACATGATCAGGAGACTCATGGCTTTCAAATCCAGGAGGTTGCTGAACATAAACTTCTTCTTTCAGTGAACCATTTAAGAATGCACTTTTAACATCCATTTGGTATACTCTGAAGTTCATGTATGTAGCAAAAGCAAGGAAGATCCTGATGGCTTCCATCCTTGCTACTGGTGCAAATGTTTCTTCATAGTCAATGCCTTCTTGTTGATTATAGCCTTTGGCTACAAGTCTGGCTTTGTTTTTAATGACTATGCCATTTTCATCAGTTTTGTTTTTGAATACCCATTTCATGCCAATGACTGAGACATTCTCAGGACATTTGACCAAGGTCATTACCTTGTTTCTGTCAAATTGTTCCAGTTCATCATGCATGGCCTGAACCCAACTTGGATGTGTAAGTGCTTCTTTAACACTTTTGGGTTCAATTGTGGAAATGAAGTCCACAAATAGGCATTCATTGGCTGAGGCTGCTCTTAGACTAGCAGCCATGCTCCTGGTGAGCATGCCTTCAGTAGGCTCTCCAATAATATTGACAAGTTCAATGTCCTGAGACCTAGTCCAACTTTCCTGAGGTCCTGGATATTGATTTGAACTTGTGGAGGCCTGATTGGGTAGAGGGGTTGGTTCTGGAGTAGACACATGATCATTGATTGGATCTTGAGTGTCTACCAGATCACTGAGATTGTTTGGTTCTTGAGCATTTTGAACAGACTGATTAATTTCATCAGTGTTTGCATGTGCCTCAACAAACTCAGTGATGGTTGGGTTAGGTAGGTTGTGAGGGGTTATGTAATAGGAGAGGTTAGCATCATCTTGATACTGAGTAGAAGGATTGTTTTCAGGAAGATATTCATCAGGAGGATATCTTGAAGAGTTATCAATTCCTATCTCTTCTACTGAGGCAGTTGAGAACCTAATTGCATCAGTGCTCTCATCAAAGGTAACATGAAATGTTTCCTCAGTCTGCTGTCTCCTTGTGTTGAACACTCTGAAGGCTTTTGAGACAAGTGAGTATCCCAGGAAGTATCCATCATCAGCTTTTGCATCAAATTTCCCTAAGTGATCCTTGTGATTATGAATAAACACAGGACACCCAAAGACATGAAAGTAGCTGATGTCAGGGATTCTTCCTTTGAATAACTCATATGGGGTTTTCCTATGTCTCTTGACAATGATGGATCTGTTTTGTGTATAACAGCCAGTTTTGACTGCATCAGTCCAAAAATGGTTGGAAAGGACTGATCCACATAGCATTATCCTAGCAGCTTCAATGAGTGTTCTATTTTTCCTTTCAGCAACACCATTTTGTTCAGGTATGTATGGAGAGGAAAAGTTTTGGGAAATACCTTTCTCATCACAGAAACATTCAAGTTCATAATTTTTGAACTCAGTCCCATTGTCAGTTCTAATCTGTTTGACTTTAATGTCATTTTGATTTTCAATGTTCCTGACAAAGGACATGATTGTTTCAGCTGCCTGACTCTTTTTGATCAGGAAGAATACCCAAGTGTATCTAGAGTATTCATCCACTATGACCAGAGTATACTTCTCATGGTTAGTAGACCTTGGACTGATAGGTCCAAATAGATCCATATGGAGAAGATGTAGGCAGTTACTGATGGAAAAGTTGGTTTTGGTTTTAAAGGATGCTCTGTGATGTTTACCTTTTTCACAAGCTGAGCATGGTTTATCCTTTGAAAACACAAGTGATGGTAAGCCAAGGACCTTGTTTTGTTTTAAAAGATTGTTTATGTTTTTAAAGTTCAGGTGGGTGAGTCTCTTATGCCAAAGCCAGTTGAGTGTATCAGTGGCCTTAGCAAAGAGACAAGTTCCATCCTGAGTTAGACTGGACATGTCTAGTACATAAACATCTTGTCTTCTTGGTGCAATGAGGACAATCTCCTTATTTGCGTTGAAGATGGTTCCTTGCTTATCATCAAATTGAACTATGTATTTTGCATCACATAGTTGACTGACACTGATCAGATTGTACTTAAGACCATTTACATAAGTTATCCTAGTAAAGACAATACCATTGCAGTTTACTGAACCATAACCCTCAGTGAGACATGATGAATTATCTGCAAATATCACTTTGGGTCCTGGTTCTTCCACATATTTGTGCAGACACTCCTTAACACCAGTCATGCTCCTTGAACATCCACTGTCTAGATGCCAAATAGGATCCCTGGCATGCTTCTGCACAAATAGTAAACTGGGTCAGTTCTTTCTAGGACTCCATTTCATGGAGGGTTTGGTTTTGTAGGTCTTTATGAAAGTATTAATTGATTCATGGTCAGTGGTTGAGTGGACTGAGCTACCACATGTTTTGCATTTAGTCGCAGGGGTAGCATCAGTAGTCTGAGAGGATTGTTTATTCATTCCTCTTTTTGACTGAATGACCTTCTCTTTCCCTGAGGATTTCTGAGTGGAAACTTCCACTAGATTCACAGTGTTTGTCAATTTGACAATTCTCAGGATGATGGTCATTGAATCCACACAATGGACAAGGTGGAAAAGGCTTGGCCTTTTGCTTCTGTTTCTGCTTAGAATCAGAAGGGTAGTTCAGGCACTGAGCCTTAATTCCTGAAAAGTTTGACATGACTGAGCATTGTTTATGATCAGAGGTCCTGTGATCTTCCTTTTTGCAAATCATGCAATAAAGGACTCTATAGCAATCATCAGTGAGATGATTTGTATAGTTGCATAGTTCACATCTTTTCAGGGGTTTTGTGGGTTTGGGTTTGGTCTTTGAGGAAGTTGGTTTTTGTTCCTTCTTGGATTGAGATGGTTTCTCAGAAGATGCAATCTTCTCTCCCAGCTTCCTGACCATTTCAGCCAACTGATCAAATTTTGAATCAGGGCTTTGGGTTGATACTTCAGAGGGGACTGAAGTTGATGAGTCATCAGTATTTAATGAGACATCAAGGGTTGGTCTTTTCAGGATGGTTGTTCCCTTTCCTGATCTCTCCTTTGGAGAGTGTGGTGAGAAAACCATTGGTGGGAGGCCTAAGTTAGGTGCAGCACCCTGAAGGGTATTCAGTGGAGGAAGTGGTGGGTATGATTCTGATTCAGACTCATTCACAGACTCAGTATTGAGTTGTTCAGTGAGTTCGAGCTTACTGAGTTGTTCAGTAAGTCCAAGCATATTTTTCAAGGCCTGACTTTCAGGAAGCAAGATATTTCCAGTCTCAAAGTTTGGTAACTTACTGACTGGGTTGTCCCTGAAAATCCAGTCTTTAGACTTGGGAAGCATTTCTTGCTCAAAAGATATGTCAGCTGGAACAAAGTTTAGCTCATTGTGACACACATTTGGATCAACCATAAGAGGGTCAATACCAATAGTTTTCTGAGAGATTAATCCCACAGTGTCAAAAACCTTAGGGTTCTTCTTGGTCCAGCTTTGGATGACAGCCTTTTCTTTGTTAAGTTCTGTTTGAAGGGCTTGATTTTGTTTCAAAATCTCAGTGTTCTGAATTTGTAGAGTTATTGTTTCTAGTTTGGCTTGTTTTAGTACAAGCAGTTCATCTCTACTTTTATTCAATTCTGACACAATATTGTTATATTTTAAAAACAGGTTAAGCCTTTGTTCCTCAACAAACTTTAGATCAACACAAATATAATTCATGTAAGACTGCCAATCAGAATCATCATCCATAGAAAGTAAAGTATTTACCTTATTCATGGTGATGTTGACCCACTCTCCATTCCTAGCATGGCTTTTTCCCACAGCCACCTGATCCTCTTCAGAAAGTGCCATCAGTGCACTAACTCTTATTTCCTCATCAGAGGAAGCCTCTTCATCATCTCAATCATATGCTTCAGCTACTAATACCTTGTTCTTTGTCTGAATAGGTTTAGATGTTTGAGCAGCCTGAGGCAATATGGGGTTAGTTTCAAGAAGTGCAAGTTTAGCTTTGATTTTCCTATATTTTGTTTCAAAATCCTTTTGACCCTTGTTTTGAAATTGTTGGGTGGACTGAAACATTTTAGGTTGAAACTTGCTAGTTCCTGAGAATTTGTAAGAGGGTTCTGAGATAGTTTTAGAATAACAGTCCCTAGCAAAATGACCCTTTTTACCACATTTAAAGCATTCAGTGGTCTCATTTGCTTTTGGTTTTGTAAAGTTGGACTGATTTCTTTTGATGAAACGTCTTGAACTAGCAAGGAGTGCCCTTTCTTGGAATTCCAAGTTCAGGTCGTTCAGGTACTCCTCACCAGTTCTTTCATCAATTTCTTCTTCAGAATCCTCTTGAATATCCTGCACAACACCATTAGAATAGAAAGCAGTTGATATGGGTGTGGAGGTTAAGGCCTTTTTGGACTCAAGAGCTTTTGAGTCAGGGTATCTCCTTGAGATCAAGTTGTCTTCATAGACAAACTTCCCATAAATTTCAGGGAGCTCAAGGGTCTGAATGTTGTTAGCATTCCTCAGGCCTTGTGAGAAGTTGAGCCACTTCTCAGGGAGACTGTTGACAAAGCCAACATTTGTCTCATGCTTAGACAGTACAACACCATCATTTGATAATTCATTTATCAAGGTCTTCTATCTGGTGTAGGTCTGTGAGAGACTTTCAGAGTCTTTTCCTCTGAAAGTATTATACTCAAGTTTAAGGTCCATGACCCTATTTTCCTTGGTATCTGAGGGACCCTCAAAGCTGTTTACCAAGTCATCCCAAGTTTGCTTGGCTGTTAGACAGTTGATGACTGATTCCATTATATCGTCAGGAAGACATGATATAAGGATGCTTTTCAGGCGTTGGTCTTGATTGACCACCCTCCTCTCATCAATGGTCCATTGGGCCTCAGGCTTGTTTAGCCCTGTAGCTGTCTTAGGGACAAATGGGCCATCCCTGATACAGGTGATGTAGTAGGGTTCCATACCGGTAATGTAAAATCCCGAAATTAATATAATCCGAAATGACTAAAATACCCTCTGAATTTGAACTTTTAAGAACTTATGAATTTATATAAGTAACCTCGTGTGAACTTAACCTAAGTATCTAACACGCCAATAATTGAATATATGAACGTGATACGAATATTTAAGACTTATGTTATACACAAAATAAAATCCTACAACTTGAACCTATGCTAGTCGACCCATTGATGTGTTTTGTACACACATATTTTCGGCCCATATTGTGAAATAAGAAGGCATTTAACTTGATGGATCCTAGCCCACAATAAACCCATTCACTCCTTATTTGGCCCATCAAAAAAAAGAACATGGCTTTCTCCTTTTTGTTATAACCGAACATCACAGCAAAACAACCAAAAAAACCCTAACTCTCTAAAAAGTGTCGGCCTCTCCTTGTTGCTGCTGCCCTTGTCGATCTGTTGCTGCAGCCAAGGAATTTTGTGTGTTCTTGTTCAATCCATATCAAGGTAATCATGTTCTCATGTTTCTCAATCCATTCGAACCATTAAAACAACCCTAATTCGGCCTCTTCTTGTGTTTCTTGTGTTTCTGCCATCGAACCAAAAAAGGAGGAAGGAGACCCCGTGGTGATTTGATCTCGTGTGTTCTTGTCCTTCGTGTAATCTTCAAGGGTATTGTATCATCTTCCTCGTTCAATCCTTGTCATATTCTTGTTTTGGTCCTTGTCGATTTGTATGAAAGATTCACATAAAATAATAAGTTGAAAACCCTAAAACTTAACATGTATAAATCGAACCATGTGTATATATGATGAATTTATTCATTTTGATTATGTTAAGACCAGATGTAAATCGACCTAGACATGTTATGGACTCATCTATAATCATTTTGTGTTAAAAATTAAAGGTTGGAATGACAAAACTCTAAGTATATGCATGAAATTATAAAACTGCTACTGATCTGGAAATTTATCCGAATTTAATCGAATGTAAATAAATGATGTGGAGGTGTTTTTAGGTGGTTTTTGAGTCTAGAAACAATTTCAATGAAATAGCTTTCTCGGAAAATTGACCTTGTATTTTTTTGAGGTCGGGAAGGCACTTTTTTTCTAATTTATGAGATCGGACGTCAAAACTGTATTTCGGGTTACGAAAATTCACCTGTAGCTTATGATTTTTAATTTGGAATCTATAACAATTTATGACCTAAAATTTCTGCAGAATAATATTTGGAATATAATTTAGTTGTTGTGATTTTTGTGGATTTTTATAAGTTATTTTGATGGGGCTGTGAACTGCTTACTTTTCGTATGTTAAAATTTATCAGTAATCTGGACGACTTGACTAAAAGGATTTTTGGACTATAGTTATGCTTAATAATAAATTATGGAAAAATTAGGATAAGTTCTTAAGACATCTGGGTACGTGTTTGAATTTTTGGGAATTTTTACTTTGAGTTCTTATAAGGATGAAAAATCGTACAAAACAGGTCTAATTTGTGTGTAAAATCTGTGAAAAGTTTTAAGGATATTAAAAATGTGTAAAGTGTTTATTTTTCAAACTAAAGGGTCTAAATTGTCATTTTTCTAAAACTAAGGGAATTAACTGATGAAAATATGTAACCTGATAATATTTACATTTTACACCCTAATCTTATCATAATGACACTATTAACCCTAAACTTGTTATAAGTGCATAATAAACCCTAAAATTATATAATCAACATTATGAACCTTGAACTAATATCATTATCACATTTGAATACTTAAACTTATGATATTCTAAATATGGGAACCTACTAATTCTGGAAACTTACTAAGTCAGGAAACCTGATAAAAACAGAAACCTGCTAAAAATAGAAAGTTACTTAAAATGGAAAGATAACGAAATCTGTAGATTGGAACCAATAGTAATTCTATCTTTTACTCCTCTAGGTCCGAAGAAGGAGGATGACTGATTTTCCTGTCAGTGTTTGTTTTGTGATTCTGCTTACTTGGTTAATAAGGTACAGATATTCTACCCTTTCTCAGTAAGGGTGTCCTTCTCATGACCTTTTGATCTTGATTCACTATAGGGTTCCCTAAGCCATTGCTATGTTCCCTTATACTTGGATTCGTTCTTCATGTTTCACTTACATCTGTCTATATTGGTTTGATTATGATCTGAGTCTTATTATTTGGGGCTTTCTTATTTAATCTATGCCTTTGCTATGCTTCCCTTGATTTGTGAACCTTGATAATTGAGCCTTGCCATGTTTCTTGATACTTGATATGACTCGTTCGTCACCCTGTAACATAAATATTTGAATCACTTGATACTTTGAAGGATTATTTGATTTTGGTAACTAGATGTGTAAACCTTTCTGAATTATATATGAAAATGTGTGAGAAAAGCTATTTTAAAAAGATGCGATACTACTTTTAAATGGAAATTACTAAAAGTTTTAAGAAAGCTATTTTTAAGACTATTCTAAATATGAAAACCGTTTTGAAAGACCATTTTTATGAAAACTATTTTGTAAGATCATTTTTATGAAAACCAATATTGAAAGATTGCTTAAATGGACTCTTAATAGAAACCTTTTTAAATGAGTTGTTACTATGAAACTTTGATTAAAAACCTTTCTGATATTGACCTTCTGATATTGAACCTTCTGATATTGAACCTTCTGATATTGAACCCTCTGATATGAACTTCTGATATGGACTTTCTGATATAACTGAAATGGAAATTGGACTTGAATTACTTAATATGAAACTGAACTGGATACTTGGACATTTGATACTTGACCATTGACCTACAGTTTGAGACTACGAGCCATAACTAGGCATGAGGGTTTCATGTCCATGTCATTGATGCACCGATGGCATGACTCTAGGGTAGGAGAGTGATGTCCTATCCCGTCCCTAACTTGATTTGATTTGGTGTGTTGAGCACGTATTTGGCCACCTGGGGCGTATGGATGCATCCTAGATCTGTTATCTGTATTTGAATCTGTTATATTATCTGTTATATCTGGTGACTGATGGTGTGTGCGATACACGTCTTTCACATATCTGGGAGCTAGCTACTCCACCCATTGGAGGTATCCCCTCACCCTGTACTTGGTACCGAGGACTCCCCTCCGTACACCTTGATTATTTGACTTGATATTTGATTCTGTTTCTGGGCTCGTAGGGGATTTCTGTTTCTGTTACCTTATAACCTTGTACTTAGTATTCCGAAGTCACCCCTCCGGATACATACTTGACTTGACTTGATATGACTTGGGCTCGGGTTGGGATTACTGTTCCCTTTACTCTTATCTATTGTAACTGTTTCTTAATTCCTGATATCTCTGCATAACCTTTATTTTCTTTCCTAACTCTTGTTATACCTTGCATTGTTTCACTTACTTCACTATTCCTTCATTTCTGCTTGTTATCGTTATATCTGTTCACTGGGCTTTTTAAGCTCAGCCGCATTTCTTTTCCTGCGGCAGGTTTTAGTTTGGAAGCTGGGTATGAGTGGAGAGTATCTTGGACTTAGACGACTATACCTTGATAGCCATCCTGGATTAGAGTTGACTAGAAGAGCTTTTATTTAGACTTAGTGTTATTGTACTTCTCATTTGTAACCTTGTAGTTCCAGATTTTCCATTGTAACTATTGAAATTTAATTGTATTGTTTATGTCATATGCTTGTGTTTGTTCTGATATGAAACCATTATTGTGACATCTTTACCCTTGTATTTATACACATGTAAACTGAGTAAAAGTAATTAAAATATTACAAGTTGTTGAGCAAGTTGTTGAGCAAGCGTGTCTGACAATTACAACAGTAATTGTCATTTCCAAGAACCAATAGAAATGGCCTATTAAGTCTTTAGGAGTGGTTGGTCTGACACTCCAAGACTTTAAGCCGTCTTAGGAAGGATTTCTTCCTGACAAGATAAGATTTGATCTTATCTTAAATCCTTCCTAGATATTTCTGCCTTTCTTCTCAGGCACTTAGTTCTTCAGGACACGCTTCTCAGTTATCATTCATAATTACTTCATTGTTGTTGAGGAGACTAGGGTTCAGTGAGTTCTTTTCCAACACTCACTGAACCATCATCTTCTTCTTTGGCTTAAGTGCTACTTCAGGGAGTACCGCCTTCCTGCGTAGTGAATCCTTCTACTTGAATTCTCCTTAAGAATCCTGAAGATGACTCACTGAGAGGTTGTTCTCTCAGTGACTTGAATTGTTCTCGGTTTAAGTTAACACTTAGTTAATTTGTGTCCAAATCATGTTTTAAGTATTCTTGGGTTTTTCATGACCCAACAAGACCCGACATTATGTTTAGTGTTTGTCTATGTGCACGCTTTCAAGAAGATCCCAAAACACCCCATCTTGAAGCCATCAAACGTATTTTTAGATATATCAAAGGCACTACACATTTAGGATTATGGTATCCCAAAGGAACGGGAATTGAAACCATAGTGTATGCTGACTCAGACCATGCCGGTGACTATGTTGATAGAAAAAGTACAAGTGGTATTTGTACTTTTGTTGGACATTGTCTTACCGCATGGTTCTCAAAGAAACAAACGACATTAGCAATTTCAACAACCGAAGCCGAGTATATGTCTGCAGGAAAGGCGTGTCAACAAGCACTGTGGATGAAACAAGCTCTCGTTGACTATGGAATTGAACTCAACGACATTCCCATTCTTTGCGACAACAAAGGAGCTATCGACCTTAGCAAAAATCCAGTCCAACACACTAGAACCAAACACATAGAAATATGTCACCACTTCCTACGCGACAATGTTCAAAAGGGAAACATCTCAATCGAGAAAGTATCCTCAGAGGACAACATTGCCGACATTCTCACAAAACCTCTTAAGAGAGCACCCTTTAACTTCCTTAGACTTGGTTTAGGATTAATGGAACCAAATGTGTAGTTAGAACCTTAACTTGAACCTTAGATTAACCAAACACGACAATAACCAAAAATCAAGCCTGATCCCGCGAAACCAAATGACAACAAGGACGGATCCCTTGTTTTGGTTCCGCCAGATCCGCGAGTTTCCTGAGTCAGTTTTTTAGTATATTAAACAAACACCCTGTACTGTGTATCACATTCCCCCAAAACATACAAGCTACTGGAAGTCGACTCAAAATAAACCAAACTCCCAATTTAGGTCATCCCCTTCAACCAATTTGTGATTTTAACCTCTGTAAGTATCCTAATCATATCTACATTCCTGATCTGAGTCTAGGATTTCTATTTCATGCACAAAATCAAAACTTGGGGTTTATGCATATTTCTTGTAAAATCATGAAGCATTTTTACTGAATTGCATAACAAATCATGTCTTCCTTAGTTAGGAATTGCATATCATAAGGCATTATCATAATTCATCAAAAACCCCATGAGAATTTTTTATAAAAATCTTCTCACGACTAGGAAAAACGGTTTTTGCACATTGTTCATACAAATACAAAACGTTATGTTTTAAACATCACTTGCATACTGTCTCTTGAATGCTAAAGGGAATACCTAACTAATATGTATTTTCGGGTAAATTCAATCGTAGATACATTGAAGTAAGAGCGTTTGGGTTATCTCTCATTTTGTTATAAAACTTGCATAAACGAAATTTTGATGCATCAAAAGGAGTCGAGATAACCGCACCTTCACATTGTCCCCATGTAGGCACACACTAGAAATTTATATACGTATTTTTGATAGTTTTAACTAAACTATGTAATTTTCGTGTCTAGGATAACAACATGCCTCCCGTGACATAATATGATCACAAAGAAACCCTCAAATACCTACCTCAACACCATAAAACCAAAGGACTCTCTAGCGACCAAGTCAAAATCTATAAGGCTTTAGAAAAACGTTATGTTCACGAGGGTAGAACCATAGATCCCTCATTCTTAGAAGGAACCAATATCCGTGAATAACTAGCCACCATCCACTTTGATTGCCTTCTAGATATAGATGAACCCATAATTCCTAGATTTGTGCTAGAATTTTATGCTAGCGTTGTTCTTAGTTCAAACGACTATGGTCTCATGAGCATCCACTTCAAAGTTAACCAACATGAATTCACCATACCTTTAAACCAATTTGCGGAAGTCCTAGGAATTCCGGGTCAAGACACTTGCCTTTATTTCGACAAATGGTCATTGTCAATCTTAGATTCTCTCCATGATCGTATTCATCCTTATGACACACCACTAACCCCAAAAGAGACCATCCGTGATCATCTCTTCATACCTAGGAGCTCTCACACTAGGACAAGTCGAGGTAAAGAGGTTGATAAAGACCCGTTTGGCATGGAGCTAAATGAGCTTAGGCCTCAATTTAGAAAGTTGGAAGAGGTCCTTAGAGCTAACGTGTTGTGTACCATAGGAAATAGGGATCACCTAAATGCAAGCCTTTGCTACATGCTCTTTTGTGTGTCCACCCATCAACCATTCAATTTAGCCTACTATATCGCCAAAAGAATGGCCGATATTCCGGTTTTGGGAACCACCACCATGCCTTACGGGATGTTTCTTACTCGTCACTTTAGAGCTTTTGCTCCCATTCCTCCAAATGCTAGAGTTTTCGTTCCCGACTACTCTGAAATTGAACATACCTTTGTACCTCTGAGTGAGCATAGAGTAGTCGTGTCAAGAGGGAAACGTGCTCATCCTCCAACCTCATCATCATCATCGGTTAGTGAGGATGAAGGTTTACCCAATTCTAGGATTCCTCTACCCGAATACATGAGTCAACTTCCTTCCATCGAGAACCAATCCGAGGAGTTCCGACAAACAAGAGGAATGATGAAGAATATTGGACGTTGGATCATGAAGCTTAACAAGAAGCTCAACAAGAAGTGAGGATTAGGGAGTGTTTGGTATAAGATAATTTCAAACAATGAAATGATGAATTGTTGTGTTTTTAGGATATTATGTTAGTATTTAACATTTATGTGAACTAACGTAACAATGCAGGAGGATAACACTTGATGTTATCGATTTTTCGTATTTAAGCCACCGTTTGGCTTAACCTACTTATATGGTAAGTTCATTATCCTTGGTTTGATTTATATGTTTACATGTGTTAGAACCTGTGTTTTTGTGTTTAATCAATCATAACTAAGTAGTTACATATGTTTTAAGATAATTTTCGGGAATTGAACGGGTTTCGGGTATTTTTACATGCCCTCTGTTAAGAAATTCCATCTGGCGGATATGGCGGAACCAACTTTTGGGTTCCGTCTGTTGAATACTTTGGCTCCGCCAAATTTAGTCCAGCGGATTCTACGAAACCAAAATCTTGGGTCCGCACTTGTTATCGTTTGGATCCGCCATTCAAACAGTAACTTTTTCAAATTTCCCGTCTAATCACGCTCCTTAGATTATTGATTCTAGTTCTTAGGTTTATTCCACTGATAATTAAGCATATTAGGATCATTTAGGCACACTTAGAACTATAAGAAATCCATTTCCCACCAAAATTTGAAAATTCAAATTTTCATCCAAGTTACTTTTCTGTAACAAGCAAGGAACCCTCAATTTGGTTCCTTGCAATCCGTAGATCAATCAAATCACTAGAATTTCACTCACCCATGCGTTTACTGCACATCTTCACACTCTTGCTCAATTCCAATCTCTATGGATTGACTTTGATAATATGACAAACCCCTTTTTCTTGTTCCAAGTCATTGGAAACCAACATCTCTTTATGAATCAACATCCAAACACATTAATCCATGACACTTAGAGCCTATAAATTAGAAGCTTTAGATAATCACAATTCACATCTTCACCTTCATACCACCTTCTTCCTCACAATGTCTAACTCAAACAACTTCTCAAAACCCAAACCACACAGAAGGACAGCAAGAATAAGTGTCAGACCATGCTGGTTTATCAATCCCAACTTAACTCCAACACCACCTATCATCATCACCACTTCACCATCTACTATAACACCCGTGGCTACGACACCACCATCCGCTCCGTCACCTACTCAAGTGACAAGATCACCACCCGCCGTGGCTAACACACCACCACCCTCACCATCTCAAATGACAAGATCATCATCACCTCCTTATTCACCCAACCTTCAACCCAATGATTTATTTGCCACACTCTAAGCCATTGATGAATCAATGTGGATCAACCAACCAAAAACTCAAGGCAATGAGGAACTTGATCCTCTCTCCGCCTCTTCAAACATATTGGACTCTTACCTACGTGATACAAAGGATTTAGAATCCATTTGGTTTGCCTCCATCATGTCTTCATCAAATCCAACCAACCCTCCACAATAGATGCTAGAATCCTCTCTAGTGTTTTTCCTTTTATAGGACCTTTTAGGATTTTCTTTAGGATATTTTCTTTTTATGTTATAACTCCTTGTGTTTGTGACTTTGATCACAAACAATTTTCAATGGAAGGATGTTATGTGTGTGTGATCACTTATTTGGCATTATATTTTGGTTGGATTGAATTACTAACACTTGCATTATTAGATGGTTGGTTTGAACTATTAGCTTGGTTTGACCATAGTATACTTACTTGACTTTTTTAAGTCAAACGGGTTGAACTACAATGTTTGGTTGAACTCATATTACTTAGTTGGATTATCTACAACTAACATTTGTTTTATAGCACTTGTCATCCTCGAATCATATACGTTGGTACCCTAGCAACGGGGAGTATAGATCGAGGGGGAGCATATCATGAACTAACCTTTATTTTGTAGCATTTTTCATCCTTGAATCATATACGTTGGTACCCTAGCAATGGGGAGTATTGATCGAGGGGGAGCATATCATGTACTAATCCTTGTTTTGTAGCATTCATAATCCTTGAATCACATACGTTGGTACCCTAGCAACGGGGAGTATTGACCAAGGGGGAGCATTACATACACTAAATTTTGTTTTGTTGGATCATTTATGCATCATAACCTTGGCACTCCAATTAGGGGGAGTACTATCCAAGTGGGGGCTTTTAAGTTCTCAAAATCCATGCATTATACTTGGTAATCCAAATTAGGGGGAGTTATCACCAAGGGCCATTTACCACATTCCGCTATGCATTTCTTCTTTTTGTTTCGATAAAAAGGGGGAGATTAGATTAGATTAAACTCATACATTGCATACATGTTTTATGACAAAATTGATTTTAAAAGACTTCAACATTTGCATAAAACTAGTTTTAATCTATATTTTTAAAAGACTTACACTTTACTTATTCCTTTGCTTAAAAATAAAATTTATGTTTTGTCATCAACAAAAAGGGGAAGATTGTTAATACAAATATCGTCCTAAAAACGTTATTTATATTTTACGATCTTTGCTATATTTTGTTAATGACAATTATAAAGTTTATCTTTAGCAAAGTGATGAAGCGAAAAGTGTACCGCTTTTAAGGGGTCATTTAAGCCCTAAATCGTATTTATTTGATCAAATATCGCCCTAAATCGTTCATTTTGTCATTTTAGGTACTTTTGAGGAGAAATCTGGAAAAGGAGGCATTTTGGACGTTTTTGGAGCATAAAAGTGAAGAAAACGGCAAAGTCTCAAAAATCGGCTAAAAGTTACCTTTGACGGCGTCACATTTAACCCCAGACGGCGTCATGCCTTGGCAAGAAAAGTTGGACGTGAAATTTACTCATGATAAGCCAGTGAAAATAGCATGTGAATTCTGACGGCGTCACGCTTTAACTTGATCAAGGGCGTCACGGCTTAAATCAAAAGGGGACGGCGTCACGTTCAAGGTTCGACGGCGTCAAGCCTTGATAAGCCAGAATGGATTTTTGAAGAGCTAAAGAGGGACGGCGTCAAGAAGGTCATCCGGGAACCCTAGAAGCGGCGAGGTGACGGCGTCACACTCCATAAGGTGACGCCGTCAGATCCAAAAATCTATATATAGTTTTCTAATTTTTTGTCATTAGAGGAGAGCTTAGTGTGTGGAATTTTGGGAGAAAACCCTAAGACGAATTTAGCTTCTTTTTCAAGGCTTTTTGCCTTGAGATCTTCCATGTTACATTGAAGATAAGTTATCAATTAATCATTCAATATGTCTATGTGTTGTTTGATTCTATCTTGTTCTTGTCTTTTGATTAACATGTTAGGCTAAATTTATCTTGTGTTTGCTTAGATCTAATGAAACCTAGCTATTGATTATTGGTTATTAGTGTGTTATTAGTTGTATTGGATGATTGTTTATCTATGTTAGGCTTAAGAAAACTGGCTAACTTCCTATTCGGTAACTTGCTTGAACGTCTTAAGAAACATGAACCAAATGCGTACTAAAGGTTTTTATGGTTGTATTTAATGCACAAGTGAATTCTAGTGATCCCATGTTAGGAGCTTCCTAGCCGGCTCGACATAGGAGTGAAGTAGGAGCTTGTAGAGTTGGGGAAGTAAGTACGCCACCCCACGAATGGTATTAAGGAATACACCCGTCATCCACGCGACTAATACACACTAATTAACCGGTAAAAGATAGTTAGGGAGTAAGGAAATCTAAGTAAACACATTTATCTACACATAAGTTTCTCACCACATTTTCATTTTTGTTATTTTATTTTATTTGCATCCGTAGTAAATTTGGGTTAGTTGACTAGCAACTAATTCCGCCCACTCTTTCAAACCCGAGATTTTACTTGCTTTCATAAAAAATTATAAAAACATAAAAAGAATCTTCCTCAACCCTTAGACCTAATTAGAGTAGTCTTTCACACCTAACGAACACTATTCCCTGTGGAGAACGATCAATCCCCCGTACTTACCACTACACTATACTACATCGGTCAGGTACACTGCCTGGTGGGGTTGTAAGCCTCTTGAGATCCCTCGAGAGGTAAAACCTGTTGTAAGGTTACAAAACCACGCATCAAGTTTTTGGCGCCGCTGCCGGGGAATAGTTATTGTTTAGGTTGAATTTTTATTTCTATTAGGTCTACTCACTAGATTCCTTTCTAGTGAGATTTTTATTTTATTTTTCTAGGTTTTCTTTAGTCTATCTATTTTCTTCGTGTCTTTGTTCGTAACCATTACCATTCAACATCATGGAAGATGGTAATATCCTTAACCCCCACAACCCACCACCACAACAACCACCACCACCTCCTAGAGCCCGTACTTTAGGAGAGTATTCCCGTCCTAGCCACCATGGCTATTGAAACACCATTGAGCTCACTCAAGGAGCCAATATCACACCCTTGCGATCCGACACCATCCGGTTGGTGCAAAGCGGATGCGCATTCTATGGACTTCGTTCTGAAGATCCTAATCAACATCTCAAGGACTTTCTTAAAATCGTTGATTCTATAGACCTTGATGTTGCCACTCGAGAGACGACCCGATTGCGTCTCTTTCAATTCTCTTTGCGGGATCAAGCTAGTCAGTGGCTAGAACGTCAACCCGCAGGATCCATCACCTCTTGGGATGATCTCACCACTCGTTTCCTTGCTCAGTTTTTCCCACCGGGAAGAACTACCAAGCTAAGGAAGGATATCTTGATGTTTGAACAACGTCGAGGCGAAACCCTCTACGGGTCATGGATTCGATTCAAGGACTTACTCCAAAAAGTCCCTCATCATGGCATAAATCTCTGGCTTCAAATCCAAATCTTCTATGACCATGTTGATTACCACACCAAGCGTGCCATCGATCGAGCCGCCGGGGGCAGATTGCGCGACAAAAGCGCCGAGGAATCATGGGAGATCATTGATGAGCTTGCATCCGACGATGATGAATTATGGCAAGTCTCCCACGACGTGCGCTCGGCAGTCAAGACATATTCATCACCCGATACAGCCAATCAAATCACTGAGGAAAGCGTTAGTGAACTTGAGAAAAGGGTTGCATATCTTATGGAAAAGCAAAAGAGACCCTTAAGTCCACAAAAAGCAACAATTAACTCAGTCTCAAGCGTTAAGCAAACACCATTGTCCGAATCACCCCTTAGGGAAAATGCTAAACCCTTCCATAAGCACGCTCAACCCAACTCACCACCTCAGGAACTTAGTCCAACATTCGAAGCTCGAATGAGAGAGTACATGTCAAAACACTCCGAACGGTTGGCAAAATTTGAGGAAGCCGTCTACAAACAGAAGGAGGAAATGGAAGAGAAGATGGCGGAAATGATGAATCTTTTGAAAGAATACACAAATACAAAAGCCCCTGCAAAAGTGTTGGTGAGGAATGACGCTGATGTTCCTAACACTAAATTTGTCAAGGCCACCTCCGTCGTCCAAGAGGGCGGAAATGATGGAAGAGGGAAATCCATAACTATGGAAGTTAACAAAATTGACCTCATCCCACTTAATAATGGAAACACCAATTCCTACAAATGCGATTCCGACAAGGGAGAGGAGGCGCCCTCTGAGGAGCGCCAATTGGTTGAACCGCCAGTATCACAACAAGTGAAGCATTACTTGAAGCACGAAATAAACAAGGAGACCATAAACGATTGGGTGAGAAACTATCGACGTACTCATCTACCCAACAAGGAGTCCAAGAAGGTGGAACCGGATGATAAATCTGACACATTACCCGGTGGGCAATTGTATGAATGCCTCATAGGACAAAAGTTAGTGGAAAAGCAGAAATTCTACGGGATCTTTGAAATACCATGCAGCATTGGAAAACACAAGTATCTGGATGCGATAGCTGACCAAGGTTCCGACGTAAATTTGATGCCTTTATCCGTTTATGTTCAGTTAACCGATGAGTTGCCATCCATCACCCATACTAAACTCTCCTTTGCGAAACATTCTTATGAGTATCCGTTAGGAATTGCAGAAGATGTGTTGGTCAACGTTGCCGGATTCCTGTATCCGGTCGACTTCATGATCATTGAGAGAAATGATATGAATATGCCAATAATCCTTGGGGCACCCTTTCTCGCTACCACTAGGGCACAAATCAATTACGAAAATAGCACCATCCAAATGAAGAAGGGGAAGAAAACAATAAACTTCCCAACGATTCCACGACATATACGAGATGTTGCTCTGCAGAAGAAGATGGAGGCTAACACTAATATAGTCCGTGGTAATGTTCGAGAGAAAATTCTTGCATGGGAGGCAAGGATTAAGAGTTATATGGAAAATGAGATTAGAGAATGTAAGGATGGAAATAACGATTATATTGAGGCTGATGAGCAACCCAATAACCCCGTTGAATTTACAAAAGGAGACTCAGTGCTCCTAAGGCATTCAGAAACAGAAGCACCTACCAATGAACTAAGTCCCTGGTGGTACGGACCATTCACAATTAAAAGTTTACACCAAGATGGGATAGTAAGCTTGACCAGCAAAGGAGGAGGTGAAGTAACTGCGAATGTCGAGCGATTGAGACACCACCACCCTGATAACAAGGATCATATCTATCAGGGATACGTCATTATGAATGATGGAATCACGTAATGTACGTGACTTTGAGTCTAGCTACAAGACTCGTTAATAAAGAAAACCGCTTCTTGGGAGGCAACCCAAGCTTTATTTGTTTTATTTGCTTTGTGTGTTTATTTATTTGTTTGTTTGATTTTATTTGTTTCCGTATGTGTGTTTAATTTTTATTAGTATTGATTCATGTTCAAAAGTAAATTGTGAAAATGCTTTATTTTGTTTTTAACTTCGTCTTAACTACATATAAAGGTATTTTGCAAAAGTTAAGTGTAAGGGAAATCTAAATCGGTTTATTAGAACACAAATGAACATGAATCATAATAATACTAAATTAACATACATATTAGTGTTTGTTTGAGTCAAATGCTTGTATCGAGTCATAATGATGTTTTGCAGGATTTCCAGGAAGTAAGGTAAAGGTTTTTCCAGAAATTTTCCGGAAACTTAAAATGAAAATTTTTGTCAGGTCATTTCTGACGGCGTCAGGGTTTATAACCTGACGGCGTCAGATTTAATTTTCAGAAATTTTTGAAAGTTTTTTTTTTAAAAAGTTTTTATTAAAATCTCCAACTTATAATCTCCAGGAATCTGCAAAAAGTTATCATTCCACAAGCATTATATCCTTATATATAGATTTTTCCCGCCGATGTTATGCAGGTTTTCGTGTTTGTTTTCTCAGGTTTAACAGGTTATTTTGGACAAGAAGATGTTTATGGAATCAAGCTTATGGCGATGCATTAGTCATGGAGCTTCAACATTACCTTGGAGGAAGATCTAACCGTGTAACTTCATTATCCACCGAACGAATCAGGGGAGTATTTGATTTCATTCCTTTACTTTTTTCTTTTACATCTTGTTATTTGAACATTGGGGACAATGTTCATCTTAAGTGTAAGGGGAGGGTAAAAGTACGATTTTAGAGAATGCTCTTACGCTTGATTTTTGTTTGTTTAATAGTAGATGTGTAATAAAACTGAGATAAATACCTGTTAGGGCAATTTTAGTGCCAAATTTAAAATTTTTTACAACATATAGGAGTGAAACTTTGATCTTAATGAGCGTCTCACGGATAGGAGTTATATGACTAGCACAAAAACCGTACCACTAAAAAATTTTCCACCCCCAAATATGTGAGGTTCGCCCCTAGAATTGGTAGGAAAAGCATTTTGCTATGATGTGTGTACCGGTAGCACTTAGATTCTAGAACTTGCGTTAGGACCATTCCGAAGCCACAAGTGAGACTACATTCGTGTAGTTAGATTTACTACATGATAAGAGGCATTAGGATTAACCCATTGTTTTACACCTGTGTTTTTGTTATAATTACTTTGGCTACATTGGTCAAATAATTCTCCCACACCCTTTGCGTTGTACTCATTTTTAGTACACGATACCCCTAGTACACCCCTCAGAGCCTATCTTTTCGTTTCGACCTTTAAGCATTTTACTTGAAGGAAGAATTTGTTTACACCCCACTTAAATGTACACCCAAATCGCCTTAGCCTACCTTGTATGCACTCATTTTTAGTGCATTATTGTTACAACATTTGTTTAAACCCAAGTTAATTATCTAGTTGATTACATGGTTGCTAAGTCGAGTCATATCCTTGTACATATTGTTTTGGGACGATTGGGACTCATGGGTAAAGTACTAGTGTAATGGAGTAATGGGGAAGAACATCATTTATTACCCCCATATGTGCTAAATAGTTTAAAAAGTACTCCAAGTGTTTTGATTATCTTAATTCGAGTCATTAGAATGGTTAATTGTAAAGTTATGTAAAAGTTCAAGTGTAAGGGGAATGCAACGCCCCTATGATGTATTATTTTGGATGGTAGGGCAAAAGTGTATGCAAAAAAAAAAAAAAAAAAAAAAAAAAAAAAAAAAAAAAAAAAAAAAAAAAAAAAAAAAATCGAAAAATCAAGAAAAATACAAAAAAAATGAGAAAATGAAAAAATAGAAAAAACATACGGACTACCATCCCGTTTCATTTTATTTTTATTTTATGTTTTTGTTATTTTGTTTTTAGCTTAAGATTGAGTCGAGTCTTGGCTTAGCAACATTGTATAGTACATGTAATTAATCAAGATCTTTAACTCGCCACCAGTAAAATATCCCTTATCCAACAAAACCGTGTTTTCCTTTTCCCTACACCTAACGTTATAACCCATTTAAAAGCCCTCTTTGATAGTTTATCTTTGGTGCTTACGCCTAGTGGAGGAGGTTTTCGATCCTTTCCCAAGCCTATGGTAATCTATTTGCTATGACAGGTAGTGAGAGATATTATCCGTTTCCATTTATGAGATTTATTTTGATGACACTTGAGAGATGTGAGTATCTAAACACTACTTGTGAGGTGCTAGTTTGTAATCTCCGTGCTCATTATGATTAAAGTGAAACGATTATTTGTTGTAGTTACTTCTATGTTAGCATTAAATGACCCCTAACTTGTATTTTGATTAGAATAAAAGCGCATTTGCTTGAGGACAAGCAAATCTGAAGTGTAAGGGTATTTGATGAAGCGAAAAGTGTACCGCTTTTAAGGGGTCATTTAAGCCCTAAATCGTATTTATTTGATCAAATATCGCCCTAAATCGTTCCTTTTGTCATTTTAGGTACTTTTGAGGAGAAATCTGGAAAAGGAGGCATTTTGGACGTTTTTGGAGCATAAAAGTGAAGAAAACGGCAAAGTCTCAAAAATCGGCTAAAAGTTACCTTTGACGGCGTCACATTTAACCCCAGACGGCGTCATGCCTTGGCAAGAAAAGTTGGACGTGAAATTTACTCATGATAAGCCAGTGAAAATAGCATGTGAATTCTGACGGCGTCACGCTTTAACTTGATCAAGGGCGTCACGGCTTAAATCAAAAGGGGACGGCGTCACGTTCAAGGTTCGACGGCGTCAAGCCTTGATAAGCCAGAATGGATTTTTGAAGAGCTAAAGAGGGACGGCGTCAAGAAGGTCATCCGGGAACCCTAGAAGCGGCGAGGTGACGGCGTCACACTCCATAAGGTGACGCCGTCAGATCCAAAAATCTATATATAGTTTTCTAATTTTTTGTCATTAGAGGAGAGCTTAGTGTGTGGAATTTTGGGAGAAAACCCTAAGACGAATTTAGCTTCTTTTTCAAGGCTTTTTGCCTTGAGATCTTCCATGTTACATTGAAGATAAGTTATCAATTAATCATTCAATATGTCTATGTGTTGTTTGATTCTATCTTGTTCTTGTCTTTTGATTAACATGTTAGGCTAAATTTATCTTGTGTTTGCTTAGATCTAATGAAACCTAGCTATTGATTATTGGTTATTAGTGTGTTATTAGTTGTATTGGATGATTGTTTATCTATGTTAGGCTTAAGAAAACTGGCTAACTTCCTATTCGGTAACTTGCTTGAACGTCTTAAGAAACATGAACCAAATGCGTACTAAAGGTTTTTATGGTTGTATTTAATGCACAAGCGAATTCTAGTGATCCCATGTTAGGAGCTTCCTAGCCGGCTCGACATAGGAGTGAAGTAGGAGCTTGTAGAGTTGGGGAAGTAAGTACGCCACCCCACGAATGGTATTAAGGAATACACCCGTCATCCACGCGACTAATACACACTAATTAACCGGTAAAAGATAGTTAGGGAGTAAGGAAATCTAAGTAAACACATTTCTCTACACATAAGTTTCTCACCACATTTTCATTTTTGTTATTTTATTTTATTTGCATCCGTAGTAAATTTGGGTTAGTTGACTAGCAACTAATTCCGCCCACTCTTTCAAACCCGGGATTTTACTTGCTTTCATAAAAAATTATAAAAACATAAAAAGAATCTTCCTCAACCCTTAGACCTAATTAGAGTAGTCTTTCACACCTAACGAACACTATTCCCTGTGGAGAACGATCAATCCCCCGTACTTACCACTACACTATACTACATCGGTCAGGTACACTGCCTGGTGGGGTTGTAAGCCTCTTGAGATCCCTCGAGAGGTAAAACCTGTTGTAAGGTTACAAAACCACGCATCACAAAGCATAAATATAAGTTAAAGTCTTTTACATTTATAGTAATAAGCTTTTAAAACTCATCATATACATGCTACATGATCACTAGGATACATGTTACATATACATATACATTTATACTATTTACAATTTAATTCTTAAAATGTAAATATATACATGACATCATGGCATACATCATTTAGATAACTTGTAAGACTTAGCATAATATTTTGGAAAGATCTTCAAGCAATGAGTTGGATTGTGTAAGATCTTGGTAAGATTTGGTAAGAGCTAGCTGTCATGTCCCGGTGGACCCAAATAGCTATATAGGCGGAACCCAGAATTTGGGTCCGCCAAATCCGTGCCTTGTCTGGTCAGTTTTGCCTATAAATAGCAAGCTGATCATTCAAGGTCACTCATCACTTACATAGCATACATTGCATATACATTCTTTCTTACTTTACTAACCCATTCATTCATTCATTTCATTTGTAGAGATCTTTCTTTTGTAACAAAGAGATCAAGCATCAAGGTTCAACACAGTGTTGTAAACCTTTAGTATAGTTACTGTGTGATTCATTTGTAGTTCACACATCATTGTTTATACCAAACATTCAGTACTGATCAGTTAGTGTTTTAGTCCTCAAAACACATAGAGTGTCGGGAGTGGTTGACCCTTGTAAAGAACTCGGTATCTAGCTTAGTACCGAAAAAAGGTTAAGCGATGTTGGGAGTGGTTGTACCCTTGTAAAGAACTCGGTATTTAGCTTAGTACCGGAAAAAGAGTAAGCGACGTGTAAAGGTTTTCTCCGCCTAGAAGGGAGCTTGTTTCTTAGTGAAGAAAAACTCTCGAGTTAGAGGCTCGAGGAGTGAAGTAGGGCAAGGAAGAGAGTCCTTGTAGACTGGACCACTATAAACATCTGTTTTATGGTTTGATTGTTCTTTCCTTACTTTCTTTACTTATATTGTTTGATTATTTGCATTAGTTTGAAATCACATTAAGTACTCAAAGCGAATAAATTTAAAAAGCGGTAAAAAACTATTCAACCCCCCTTCTAGTTTTCCACAGAAGATATATTGGAGACTCTTGTGATCAGTATAGATAATACTTTTCGTCCCATACAAGTAATGTCTCCATATCTTGAGGGCGAATACTACAGCTCCCAACTCCAAATCATGGGTGGTATAGTTTTTCTCATGAACCTTCAGTTGTCGAGAGGCATAGGCAATCACCTTACCTCTTTGCATTAACACGCACCCAAGGTCTTGACATGACGCGTCACAGTATACTACGAAATCTTCGGGTCTATCGGGGAGGGCTAGTATCGGTGCATAACATAGATTATCTTTCAACGTCTGAAAGGCACTCTCCTGTGCTTCGCCCCAATCGTATTTCTTGTTCTTTTGAGTCAGTGAGGTAAGTGGTTTGGCAATCTTGGAGAAATTCGCGATGAAGCGTCGGTAGTAACTGCCAGTCCCAAAAATGATCGGACTTCTGTCGGGGACTTAGGGGCTTCCCAATTTTTCACTGCCTCAATCTTGCTAGGGTCTACATGAATACCATCTTTGTTAACCACGTGTCCAAGAAATTGGACTTCTTGTAGCCAGAATTCGCACTTCGAGAGTTTGGCGTACAACTTTTCCTCCTTGAGTAGCTCTAGGATTATCTTAAGGTGCGTTTCATGTTCCTCTTTGGTCTTGGAATAGATCAAGATGTCATCAATAAATACGATGACAAATTTATCTAGGTATGGCCTGCATACACGATTCATCAAGTCCATGAAGACCGCAGGCGCATTTGTTAGTCCAAAAGGCATAACCGTGAACTCGAAATGACCGTATCGAGTTCTGAACGCGGTTTTTGGAATGTCATCTTCATGTACTCTTAACTGATGGTAGCCGGAACGGAGATCTATCTTGGAGAAGTACCGTAAACCTTGCAGTTGGTCAAATAAGTCGTCAATTCTCAGAAGAGGGTAACGGTTCTTAATGGTTAGTTTGATCAGCTCCCGATAGTCGAAGCACATCCTGAATGAACAATCCTTCTTCTTGACGAACAATACCAGTGCTCCCTGATATGTGTCTAAATACACATATATTTTATATTGTTTAACCCCACAAAAACGACCAAAAACACACAAATGACCATATAAATACTATAAATATCATTGAAATGTGTTTTTATGTGATTCAGATGCAAAATAATTGAAAACAAGTGAAAACGAACAAGTTTGCATAAATGGCAAGTCTAGTCCCTCGAATTTCAAAAGTTGTCAAAATTAGTCCCTGGGTTTGAAAAATGACATTTATGGTCCCCGGGTGTTTTAAAAATGGAAAATTATGTTTTATGGTCCTTATACTATTGAAACTTAACTAAAATGGTCCTTTTGATAACTTTGGTGAAATTACAGTTTCAACCCTTCAAGAATTCAGAAAATACAATTTTGGTCCTTGGGATTAAACTTCTACAAAACATACAGGATCCTATTAATAAACCAAACCCAAAATAAAAAAAACCCACCCAACCCTTTTTATATAAAAAACCCACCAATACCTCTGACCCGGTCAAACATTTCACCTCCTTCCCTAAACCATCTTACTGCCAAAAACCCAAAACCAAAACCACCATCTCCACCGCCTCTCCTGACACCATACCCTTCCTTTCATGTCCCCTCCACCTCCACAAGCAACCAAGAAGCATTAATTGCTCTAAAACCGCCTTTAGCCGCATTTTAGACTTTTGGCGCCAAAAGTGGATTTATACGGTTAGGATGAATTACAGAGAATTAAAGGTCAAGATGAAGTGGGAAATGCTCAGAAACAAGTGGGGAAGCTTTTGAAGTCACTATATATATCAAGAAGGAGCAAAAGAGAAAATCATCATGGATTAGCCATGGTCACCATAGTTGTAGTTTTACTGCTTATTTTTATTTCATGTCATGTACAAGCTTTCAGGTTCTTATTACATTTTGACAAATTGTAATATCCCTATTTATAGTCTTAGTTTCAATCTATCTTAAATTTCAAGTTTATGCTTAATTCATACCTTTAAATTCAAGTCATTTAGTTATTGTTGATTATGGTTGTTTATTGGACTCCATTAGCTCATGTAGGCTCCTGACAAAGCTTATAAGCTTTTAGATACATCAAAACAGTCATAATCATTAAAAAGGAAAATACTAAAAAAATCAAAGAAAACCAAAAATCTGTTTACTTGGAAGAACAAGCTTGGAGCAGGGTTAATTGTGGATTGCCTTGGGTATTAGAAGCTTATTGGTAAGCCTTTAGGTGTGATCTAAGTCCTTGATTTGTGGTTCATTTTGCTCAGTTCTAAGTATGGACACTCTTGTAAGCCATTTTTACCATTTTATGCATTTTACTATTTCAGTCATTTATTTGCTTTAATCTTGGTGTTTTTATGTTTCTGTGTTGTTATTTAGTCATATTATAGCTTAATATTAGTTACTTGTTCATTGGATTCATGGTTGCTAAAAATTGAAATCACACAGTTTGAAATACAATATTTGACAAATACATGCTTCCTGCTTGTGTTATTGATGTTTTGTGCTCCATGATCTCACATAATCATAATATTGTTTAAAATAGTTTCTTGTTCATTGGATTGGATTGTTGCTTTGAAACTCACTTTGACTGTCAATATGCATACTATTGATAATCATAGGTTTAAACTGTGTGACTACATGTTTAGGCTTAAAAAGGTTTGATTTGACAAATCATAACCTCTGGATTGGATATGATAGGTTTATACAGTCTTATGATGTGAAAAGCTCAATTTGGTTCCATTAAAGGGGTGTTTGGTTTAAGACATGTCATGGGTAAAAATGGGTCGTTTTGGTCCCTTACTGTTCATATGCAAGTTCCCTTAGTTTAATCTTAATTAAATAAGCTTATAGGAGGAGTTAGTAGCAGCTTTTAGCTTGTTTTTAAAAGGTTTCATGTTTTGAGTACAATTAGAATAAATTAAGCAATTTTACTTATCCTATAAGCTTCTATAAGCCATAGCCTTATAAGCCTTCTTATTTACCTTATTTTGTGTCATTATAGCCTATTTCAGGTCATGGTTAAGTCCCCTTAAGCCTTGTGCACAATATAGCTTAAAACAGCCCAATAAAAGCATAGCAGACTTAAAATTCGTATTTTGCATTCTGCACTGATTTTCTTTTATTTTTCATTTCTTCATATTAAGGAGTTAGAAGCTAAAATTTGGCACGCATATAGTTCCCTAGCTTGTGTACTTCGCCATATTTTTAGTTTATTTTTTAGAATTTTTTACACCAGCTTTTCAGTAGCTTGAAAAGGGCTGTTTTTGCCCTGTGCAAACCGAAAATCAGCAGACATCAGAGGCCTTTTGGCTTATTTTGTGTTTCCTAGTGCTTATATCTGATCATTCATAGCTTATTTAGTGTAGCTTTTATCTTATCATTAGTTATTGAACTTATTCCATGTCTTTTTAGCTTATCACACAGCTTATAGCTTATTTAATACCAAAATTAGTTCTAATATTCTTATAACTAAACCGTTTTGATAAGCAGTCTTAATCTAGCTTATTTTTCGTGTAAAAAAGTAAGTCCTTTTGTAAAAGTTGCTTAAAATTAGCTTAATATTAAGTTTGAAAAAAAAATAGTTTTAAAAAAAGGTCTGGGCTGGGTTCGAACCCCAGACCTTTAGGATAACAACACAACACAACACAGCCCCCTTCCAACTGCTCTGGGGCACCAGTTCCATTAGCCTTTGCAAAATCTATTTACTTATAGTAGTATTAGCCAAATAAGCTTAAGCTAACTGTTTAGCTTATTTCGGGCTTATTAATATAGCTTTTTCCAACTTTTTATTTTTCCTTTATTTCTTATTAGTTAAATTAGTTTCACAAAAATTTTCATAATTTTCTAAAATAGTTTAGTATTTTTTATAATTTAATTTAGTATAAATAGTTTTTAATTTATAATAATTAAATAAAAAGTCTAAAAAATAATTTTCTTTTTTCTAAAATTTTCTTTTATCATTAGGATCGTAAAATTGTAATTTTCATGTCCGTAGGCCTTTTATTTATCAAATCTCACTTTTTTATTTTGTACGTTTACGTTTATTTAAACTAAACGTACGTTTTAAATTCCTTTTACATTTTTAAGTTTCTAATTTCTAGTTTTTGTTCATATAGCTTATTTAAGCTATTGTCTTTTATTTCCTTAGTCCAATAAATTCATAACCCCTTTCCTGTTCAACATCACCCGATCACAGATTCGTTCTATTTCAGTTTACACACCTCGTTGGGACATAACGACCCGGGGATATATTTCTATACTCCCATGGATTTAAATCTTGCATTTTCTCCCTGCCTGGTTTGACTAGTGCTGTTGGCCATTCACAAGTGGTTGACCGTATTATTTACGACTAGAAAGGGAGAGATCACTCCCCATGGCGAAGAACTAGGTCGGATGAAACCTTTGTCTTGGAGTTCATTGAGTTGATTAAACAACTCCTCCATTTCAGTAGGTGCTAAGCGGTAGGGAGACTTTGCAACCGACATTGCTCCAGGAATTAGGTCTATCCAAAATTCAACCTCTCGCGTAGGGGTAATCCGGATAGATCGTCGGGAAACACTTCCGGGAAGTCTCGAACGACTGGGATATCTTCTAGTTTCTGTTTGTCTACTTTCATGCTCATGAGATGTTTCACGTTTTCTTCATGTCTCTCCCCATAGACTTTGAGTAACTCACCGTTAGGTAGTGGTATTCGGACCATCTTCTCATGACACACTATTTCAGCCTTATTCTTTGACAACCAGTCCATTCCCACAATCACGTCAAAACTTCCGTGCCCAAATGGTATTAAGTCGATGCTAAAGGTATGACCTTCTAATTCTAGTGTACACCCGCGAATGATCTCATTTGTTTCTACCTTTTGACCACTTGCTATTTCAATTTTGTAACTAAAGTCTAGTCTACCGGGTTCCATATTCAACAGATGCATGAATTTAATGGAGACAAAGCTATAATCGGCACCAGAATCAAATAGCAAAGTAGCATAGTGGTCGTTTAAAGAGAACGTACCCATCACGATGTTCGGGTCCTGGCGTCCTTCCTCAACGTTCATCACGAGCTGGGTTACCATTGTTTCCACCATTCACATTGTTTCCACGGTTCACATTGTTTCCACGGTTTGCATTGTTCCCATCATTTGCCAAGGTCTGATTCTGGTTGTTTTGCACTGGTGCCTGTGTCCTACCCAACCTAGGGCACATACTATGAAGGTGATTTAGACTTCCACATTCATAACAAGTCTTCGGGTTAACGTAATTCACTGGTGTCACTTGCTTAGCTGCTGCTCTACAATCTTTTGCCATATGCCCAGGTCTCTTACAGTTAAAGCATACCACCTGGCATGGCTTAGTCTCTGGATGATGGTAGTTGCATTTAGCACACATAGGGTAAGGACCCTGATACTCCTTCTTGACGGCACCAGTTGCCACAAATCCTTTTCCCCACTTAGCTTTCTTATTGTTACCATTTGCACCATCTTGCTTACTTGGCTCATTCACGGCCTTCCTCTTCTCACCACTCTTAGACAATGTCCCATTCCTGATCATCTCATCCGTCTGGGTTGCAGATTTCAATATCACGCTCTGGATAGTAGCAGGCTCAGTCGCTTTCACCATTCCACGAATTTCAGGGGCCAACCCATAGATGTACCTTTCAATTCTCTTGGATTCAGGAGTGACCATATGAGGTACTAGTCTAGCGAGCTCATGGAACCGATCCGTATAAGCCGCATGACCAGTTCCCACCATGGTGTGATGGTAGAACTCATGTTCCAGTTTATGCATCTCATTATTTGGACAATACTCCTCTCTTAACAATGCCTTAAATTCATCCCAACTCATCCCTATGGCAGCTTCTCTGCCCTTACCCTGAATTTGCATATTCTACCAAGTCAATGCTTTTCCAATCAAAGAACAAGCAACATACTTCACCTTCTGATGACTCGCACACTCACTTATGTCAATCACTGACTCCATCTTCTCGACCCATCGAGTATAAGCTATCGCACCTCCATTGCCATCAAAGTCCACCGGTTTGCACACGGTAAATTCCTTGTAAGTACATCCTTTGTTACCATTGTTGTGGTTTCTATCATTGACGTGATCACTTCCACCGTCGTTGTCCGCTTGATCGTTCCCACTCACGTTGTTCCCTTGGTTGCTGATATGGTCGCCAACTTGGGTGACAATGGTGGGTAACAGTTCCCGTAGTTGTTGGGCGATAATGGTAGCAACATCAAGAGTCTCATTGCTGGCATCGTCGCTTCCCGTGCCGCGACCTCCTGCCCTACCTCCTCGTCCACCAGTCCTTCCACCCCTCGGTGGTGGAACACCTCGGTTAACTCGAGTCGACCTTCTTGGAGGCATGATTCTACAAAGTAGGACATTGGTAAACGTTAGATAGGAGATAGGTAAGATAGGTCGGTATACGTGTCGTGTAACTACACTTAACTTCCTATCTGACAATCCATGACTTTGATAAGTCCATGCCGCATCATGTTATCGTAAAAACGTTGGCCAGGCGTTTTTAAGATAGCATCATGCTGCATTTGCTTATCATCATCACTTCGTGTCATACCATACACGTAATCGCACACGTGATTTCTATAATGCATATGGTTCAAATCAACATGATTCAATATATATAATTATAACAATAATGCCGCAATATCAATCAACTGCCAACAATATTTTTAACGGCCAAAAATCCTACGGCTCGTTATCTACCAACTCCTCCCATTCAACGCAAACAACAACCACAAGAATATATCCAGGCCGAGACCCTAATGGTCTCGGCTCCATCTCTCGGCACCAAAAATAACCATATCGACCCCAAGTCTCTACTCGACATCAATTTCAACAGCCGCAAATTTATAACTAATATATAACCACATAAATCAAAACAATAATCAATCCAAAATCCAACCCATAATCTTCTGCAGCCGAGGGTTTTACCAAACCCTTGGTTCGAATGAAACAGTCCACAATACGAAAAATAAAGATATACACGACTCCACAAGATTCAACTCAACCATAACGAAATTTAAAAGACCACGGCCGTAAGCTAAGGCTCACGGCATAACCTGGATAGGACCATTATTCGACACTACACAACCACAAGGTGATACCAAACAAATTTTTAGTGATTTTTAGTTAATAAAAACGTAAAACCCGTTCGTTTTTAACACCTAATCGAAAACAAAACAGAAAATATAACTCGACAAGATCGAGTTGTTGCACACCGAGTCACAACCACGGGTGACTCGGTGTTACCCACCTTTAATACTCTCGGATATGAACGGATCTTGGTCGAAAAATACTGAGGTGGCGCGTGGTGATGTTAGGGAAAGGTTTTCGAGCGCGTACGGTGGTGAACGAGGATAAGGGGTTTAAAAGACGAGGCTTGGTGGTGGCGGTGTAAGAAAAGGAGAGGCGGTGGTGGTGTATGGTGGTCGCCGGATTGTTTGGCCGGAGAAGATGAGATAGGGAGAGAGAGAGAGAGAAAGGTCGGCTGTGTGGGATGAAATGAGATGTTATAACCCTAATGAGGCTATAAGTGTTGTTTATATATGCTTAGGACTAGGGTGGAACGCATGGTGTCCCTCAGGGACTGATATTGTAACTTGGGCGCGGGGTGGGAAGTGGCATTCAACCAAACTTCCTATAAAACGTATCCGGGATATATTTAAGTACCGAGACATCTTCTTGAGTAACTTTAATGTGTACCACTGATTTTAAAATAATTTTTCCAATCAAATCGACTATAAATACGTCTATGTTCATTTAACGCGTCAAAATAATCAATATTTCTCGTATTTATTAGGTTTAACTGTGCCGACTCACGGAGTGCCTAACTGGGTACACAAGGCATTACTCATCACATCAATAAAAGTTCATAATACATTACCAAAAATCCGGATAAAATACTCAACACATTCCAACAATGATTGCAAGTGATGAAGTGCTTATTTTAAAAACGTAATGCGACAATTAAATGTTCCCGAAATTTACCAGTTGTCACAGTGATGTCGTATGATGGTGAGGTAGTGGTGATGGTGAGACGTGATGATGGTGAGGTCGTGGTGGCTGTGAGGTCTTGGTGGTTGTGAGGTCGTGGTAATGGTGAGGTCATGGTGAGGGTGATGTTGTATGATTATGAGGTAGTGGTGAGGGTGAGGTCGTAGTGATGGTGAGTCGTGATGATGGTGAGGTCGTGGTGGCTGTGAGGTCGTGGTGGTTGTAAGGTAGTGGTGATGGTGAGATCGTGGTGGTTGTGAGGTAGTGGTGATGTGTGAGGTGTGGTGGTATTGTGAGGTCGTGGTCTGTGTGAGGTAATGTGATGGTGAGTCGTGATGATGGTGAGGTCGTGGTGGCTGTGAGGTATTGGTGGTGTGAGGTCGGGGTGGTTGTGAGGTCGTGGTGAGGGTGATGTCGTATGATTGTGAGGTAGTGGTGATGGTGAGGTCGTGGTTTGTGTTTATGGTTCGTTGTACGGATGAGGTCGTTTAGCAAGGTTCAAGGGCTACTATTTGAAGTTGTGGTTCTTGAACAATTGAGGGTATTTCTCCATCAACTCTTTCTGCGTCTCGTTATGCCACCACCCCATTCGATATTATGGTTCAAATTGGTTTGTTTGAGATTTCGGTGAGTTTTGTACAAGGGTCAAAGTTGTGGTCGTGGTCGTGTTTGGTTTCCATTTGTTTCATACTTCTTACAGGGTGATTGCCCTTGAGTGGTTAGCGTTTTTGGGTTGAGATGGTTGAATTTATTCTTTTGATTGTTTGGTTATTCACGATGTTTATTTTAGGGTCGTTGTAATGATAGGGTCGTGTTGGTCAAGTGTTTCATCGATGTACTTTCTAACTTCTTGCTAATTTGTTTTAATAAAATTATTGCCTTTCTAAAAAAAAAAAAAAAAAAAAAAAAAAATCAGTTAATTATAATTACTACTCCCTCCGTCCCATATTAAGTGTCCACTTTTCAAATGCACAAAGTTTTAGGAAAGTGGGGCCAACTACACTCTCCACCAATCAAATATCACTATTACCCACTAAAGTCTCTTCTCATTGGTTGAAAATATTCCCTGGACACTTAATTTGGGACATCCCAAGATTCCATTATGGACACTTAATATGGGACGGAGGGAGTATTTGTCTAAGGGGCTGTTTACTTTCTGCTTAATGTCCTGTTTGGTAACAAAACTGGCTGGAAACAGAAAACTTTGGTGTTTCTTTTTAACTTATTGCAAAAGAGAATCCTTAATGTGAAATGGGGCAAAATTTGATGCTGTTTCTATCCAGGACGTCTTAATACGAGTTTTTTCCCGAACTAGTGTAGGTGGAAAAAATAAATTCGAAAAATTTAGAAAACTTCGAAAAAATTTATAAAAATTCAAAAAAAAATTAAAAATTCGAAAATTTTATAAAAATTTATAAAAATTCGAAAAATTTATGAAAATTCGAAAAAATTTATAAAAATTTTAAAAAAATTCGAAAAATTTTAAAAATTCAAAAAATTTATAAAAATTCAAAAAATTTATAAAAATTCAAAAATATTTATAAAAATTCGAAAAATTGATAAAAAATAAAAAAATTCGAAAATTTTATAAAAATTTATAAAAATTTATAAAAATTCAAAAAATTCGAAAATTTTATAAAAATTTATAAAAATTCAAAAAAACTTACAAAAAATTTGAATTTTTTAAAATTTTTTTCGAATTTTTATAATTTTTTTGAATTTTTAAAAAATTATAAATTTTTACAAATTTTTTGAATTTTTAAAAAATTATAAATTTTTATAAATTTTTTGAATTTTTTAAAAATTTTAATAAGTTTTTTCGAATTTTTATAATTTTTTATAAAATTTTCGAATTTTTTGAATTTTTATAAATTTTTTGAATTTTTAAAATTTTTCGAATTTTTTTAAAATTTTTATAAATTTTTTCGAATTTTCATAAATTTTTCGAATTTTTATAAATTTTTTCCACCTACACTAGTTCAGGAAAAAACTCATATTAAGATGGTCAATTAAGCATAAAAAAGAAACAACATATAGCCACACAGACACTAACTAAAAACAGGACATATATATCCACACAGACACTAACCAGAAACAGGAAACATCCCCTAAATCTCGTGCAGGTTAAAAAACTAATTTAGCTATAGCGTTTAACGAAATATATGAAAAATTGTAACTAGAATGGTTTCTATGGTACACAATAACCGATGCAGCTCACACCATTCGAATGACTAGTTGTTACCCCTATCTAAAAGAATAGTAAATAATGTCAGTTGACACGTCTCAAACACGTAACCACCACTACCCAATTTATACATCCCAAAACCCAACAACCTCAAACTCAAAAAAAAAAAAAAAAAAGAAAAAAAAATGTCATCGCAAATCATCGAATCTGATCGGGAAACAGCCGAAACTTACACAGGGGAAGAGATATGTAAACAAAAAACGCAAGCCCTTTTAACGAAATTCAACCTCCCAAAAGGGTTGATCCCAATGACCGACGTGACCGAAGTGGGTCACAACACGGCCACTGGGTTCGTATGGGTTCGCAGGAAGAAGAAAACCCAACATTTGTTTCGTGAAATAGGTCGTAAAGTATCGTATGATGTGGAAGTGACTGCTTTTGTTGAGGAGGGAAGGATGAGGAACTTGACTGGTGTTAAGAGTAAAGAGCTTTTGATTTGGGTTGGGATTTCGGATATTTTTGTTGCTCATAATGACAAGATTACTTTTGGGACTTCTTCTGGCTTGTCTCGTACGTTTCCGGTTTCGGCTTTCCAACAACTCGATTAGTCACTTTGACTATTATTGTTTGTGTTTTAGAATGCGATGTTTGGTTATTTTTTAATGAATTTCAACTATCTATTTACAACTTATGATTAACTTACTTTTTGGGTTTCTCAGCTTAATCACATTTGATAAAGTCAGCTTATCAACTAAATATTGTAAGTTCAAATAAGCAGTAAACTCATGCCAGAATTCTGAGAAAAGTGAGCTTATCGGCTTTTTTTGAGTTTCGATTTTAATAAGCTGATAAGGCTAGGAAGTATGCTAATCCACAAAGCCACTATGTATCTGTCTTTAGGGGTTATTCTAATGCTATGTTTGGATTTGGTTTTGAATAAACTAGCAGTGTTTGATTATTGTTATGAACGATTTTTTTTTTTTTTTTTTTTTTTTTAAAGAATGACAGCAATTATATTTAACACAAAAAAAATATTGTTATGAATGATTTTATTGCAAGTATACGATTGTGTGTATGCTAATAAAATGATAGAAATGGCAGAAGTGCATTGATATAGTTTATAAATAAAAGAAAAAAATATTCAAAAGGAAGATCAGATGATGTAAATAAGTTATTTTGATTACAATCTGATTGTCTTGTATTTCGAAGAAGTCGATAATTGAGATGATAATTTCTGTATTGCAATGTTAGGGGTTGGTAAGGCCTGTTTGGGTGTGAGGTTCTGCAATTCTGTATATGATAAGTTGTTAACATGGTCTTTCATGAGGCTTTGTTTGTATTTAAAGTTGGAATGGTGAGATGATGGATGGTTTAAGGTTTGGAAACAGTTGGATAATTTAGGTTGCAAGGGAATGACAAAAGTGTGTTTATATGGTTTTTTTATCGGTAAATGATTAGTAGTCCCTCTTGTAAGTACCGTGTTCGTAATCGATTGTAGGTTTCTCGGATTATTGGTTCGGCATTTTATTGAACCCAAAATAGATTGTTGGTTAATCAGTTAACACTCTGTTCTTAAAAAAAAATTAAAAAGAAAGTGAAAGTAAAGTAGTCTTTCACTCTAAAAGTGGCGTGAAAGTTTTGAAAGCAAAATCTCTTCACTTTTACCCATTTACTTTCACTTTCATTCCTTAAAAAAACTTAAATCAAGCCGGAAGAGTGTTGCAGAAAGATATGCACTTCCCCTTTACAACATAGGAGGGGGCCTCCTTCCTAAAAAAAAAAAGCTTTTCCGATTGCCTCAGCCCTTATCTCTTAAAGCTACGGCATCCCACCGATCATCGGCTCTGCTAGTTGGCTTTGCTATCAAGGCATAGCATTCTATGGACTCTTCCTCCACGTCCAGAACACAACTTTTATCACTTTCACTTTCTTTCTACCTTTTTACTCAACTTGAGAACACAATGTTAGTCATTTATTCAGTTTAGGGGTGAGCGCGGTACCGGAAATGATCCGGAACCAAGAGAACCGAGAACTGGACCGAAAAGCATGTTTCGGTTCCAGTTCGGTTATCGGGTCTTGTCCGGGTATTTCGGTTCTAAGGTAGAACCGAGAATTTCTAAAAGACACCCAAAGTTCAATTTTCATGTTTTTTTGCACGCATTTACGCCTAAACCATAAAGATATTGAAGGGATAACATACATGGCAAAATATTGAACAAGAACAATTAAAGTTAAATGAACTTGTGATGTCGTTCGTGTGGTGTCTCTATTATTATTATTTGTTACTCTACAACAAATACGAAGCGATTATTTCTAGTATCTTAAATAATTGCTTCAACTAAACATTATACCTTGCAAAAGAAAGACATTGAACTCTGCAAGAACAAGAAGTTGAGACAAAAAAAAAAAAAATAGATATCATGCTTATTTTAAGCATGTGCATTTAGAAGTAACTCGTGCTTTACTTTTTTTATTTACAATTCCGTGCAAATATCTTAATTTGATATATACTGATAATAATAATTTTAAATAACAACATATATGTTGTATTTTTTTTATATAAAATATAAAGTATATGAGGTATAAAGTCTAGGAGGTAATTATTAAAATTTATAAAGTTAATAAAAAAAACATGAAAACTAATAATTATACTTAAGTCCATATAATTTATTTAAATTTTGACAACTAAAGTTTTATTAATTACCCATTTCTTTTTTCTTTTTTTTTTTTTTTTTTTCTTTCAAAATTGACGTATGTATTTTTATACATATTTATTTTGTTTGATGAAATATAGATTAATTTGATCAAATTAAAGCCAATTTTGACTTTTATTGATCAATATAAATAGTCCTACGTAAACATAATGATGCACTCTCATTGATCCAAATAGTTTTTCAAACTTCTTTTTTCACTTTTTGAAAAACTATAACAGATATATTATATGTTTTGAAGTTTAAGGGCACGTTTGGTTTGTTGGTTGGTTTAGGATTTTGATTTGGATTTAGTTTTAATGTAAGAGAAAGTAAATAATTTTAAATATTAAAATGTGTAAAAATAAAATTAATGTGTAAATATAAAATTATTATCTTTTTTTTGAAAACAAGTTACCTTTTTGATAAATCATGTGGCTAGAAACCCATTAAAGTAAAACTATTATTGACTTTTGTGAATGATATGAGCAAAAACAAATATAATGTTCCCCAAAGGTTTCAAGCACTGTTGTACACAACTCAAACCAAACAATTTAATATAAAACAAATCCCATTCTTTGATTCTATGGACCCAATCAAACGAGGCCTAAATATTTTCTTTCTTTTTTTGAAAGGCATCAAATTTATATTACCAAAAAGGAAACAATAACAACACAAAGGAAACAATTGAACAAAGTCCACCTTGGGAGCGGCCTAAAGGACCCAATAAATATCATCAATTTGCAATTATTTTTAGGGTGGAGTTATTCAAGCCCCCTATTTTTATTATTCAACGCCCCCCCCCCCCCCCCCCCCCCCCCCCCCCCCCCCCCCTCTACTATTATAGGTACTTTGTGTCTTTTTTTTTCTGTTGCTTTCTCCTTCTTGTCGGCGGCTACACACAGAAAACAAAAACCACAATTTGATGCCATTTACTGTACGCATATGCCATTTAGTTATAATAAATAGAACTTTGGGCCTCATCCAACTTCGGTCCCTTATCTTGTGCCTTAATTCATTTACAGTCCATGTGATTCTTTTTCTCTACTCATGCGTATACCAACACATAAAGTAATGTTTATTTTGTGTGTAATGTTTTTTTTTTTTTTTGTAATGTTTAGAAAAATAATTTTTTTAGAAAAATATATTTTTTTTAATTTTTTTTATGTCGAAATTAATTTTTTTTAGAAAAATAATTTTTTTTTAATTTTTTTAAGAAAAATAAATTTTTTTATTTCGAAATTAAATTTTTTTAGGAAAAAAAAAATTTAGAAATTTTTTTTTTAATTTTTTTAAGAAAAATAATTTTTTTTATTTCGAAATTAAATTTTTTTTGAAAAATAATTTTTTTAGAAAAATAATTTTTTTAGAAAAATAATTTTTTTTAAATTTTTTTTAGAAAAATAATTTTTTTTATTTCGAAATTAAAAATAATTTTTTTTAGAAAAATATATTTTTTTTAAATTTTTTTTAGAAAAATATTTTTTTTTTTCGAAATTAAATTTTTTTTTCCATTTATTTTTTCTGAAATAATTTTTTTTAGAAAAATATTTTTTTTAATTTTTTTTAGAAAAATATTTTTTTATTTCGAAATTAATTTTTTTTCCATTTATTTTTTCTGAAATAATATTTTTTAGAAAAATATTTTTTTTTTATTTCGAAATTAATTTTTTTGTTATGACAATGTATTTTTTTATTTTTTATTTTTTATAACTTTTACAACTTTTTTTATTTTTTATAACTTTTACAACCCATTTTTTTTATTTTTTATACTTTTACAATTTTTTTTTAACGTCCCATAAAAAAGAGAGGTACAAAACAAAAATTAAATACTTTTTTTTTTGGAACGGCAATTTTATTCAACAAAAAACACTAGCAAGAAGCTAGAATTACAAAGAAATAAGATTCGGGTTTTTTAACCAATCTATCCAGCTAAACAAAGCTTTACATCTATAGCGACACCAATAAAAAGATCTAGACACAATCTCATCGAACAACATCGCCTTCAAAGGAATTTTAGAACCGAAAAGAAGCTTATTCCTATACAACCATAAGTGCCACCACATAATATAGAACACACCTTGAAACATAGATTTCTGCTTGGATGAAAACCGCAACGACAACATCCAATCTTCCCACTCGGCATACGAATCAACCTCCACATAGTTTACCTCCCACCAAGTCGATATCTTTCTAGCCAACTGCCTCGCCAAAGTACAACTGAAGAACAAGTGCTTGGAGGATTCAACACCATTATCACAAACCGGACATACTATAGAAGTTATGTCAATTCCACGCCGCGAAATATTAAGTCTAGTTGGAAGCGCATCAATCTTTATTTTCCATGCAAGAACGTTCACCTTGATAGGAACATAATTTATCCACCTTGTCGAAGAGTCCACCACCGGCAGCCGACTTTCATCGAGTCTCTTCCGAATAGAAGCCACAGAAAACTCCCCCGAACTTTCCAAAGACCAAACCCATCTATCTGAACAAGGGACACAAGTGACCGTACTAACCAAATCTACCAAGGCTTTATACTGCGTTTGCTCAATACCATCCCGAGCCTTACGACGAAAAGAAGAATCCAGGCTCTCATCAGCCAGCTTATTACTAACCTTGACCGACTTATGAGATTCTAAAGCAAACATACGCGGATACTCTTGTTTAAGAGGCTTATCTCCAATCCAAATGTCCTCCCAAAACACAATCGAGTCCCCATTTCCCAATTTCAACCGCATAAGATCCAAGACTTTGACACCTTGATTGTTCAAGACATTTATTTCTTTTACTATATCCATCCAGCAAGATCGAACTCCACCCTTCGTTACCTTACCAATCTTTCCATCGTTCCCATGAATGGCCTTAATAACTCTTACCCATAACGAAGTTGGTTGGGTCCGAAACTTCCATACCCATTTAAGCAAGAGACCTCGATTTAGAGCATACAAACTTGAAACACCTAAACCCCCTTTCACTTTTGGCGCCAAAACACTATCCCATTTAACCCATGTAGCCTTCTTACTGCCTAATTCGTGACCATTAAAAAATTTACTACGGATAGCCTCCAACATGCGCAACACACTTAAAGGAACTTTAAATATGGACATATGAAAAATAGGAATCGATCCAAGAACCGATTTAAGGAGAGTTAATCTACCTCCAATTGATAGCGCATTCATCTTCCATTTAGAAAGCCTTGATGTTACCTTATCAACAACCGCTTTCCAAGCTTGAACTCTTGACATATGACATCCGACTTTCGTACCTAGATAGGAGAACGGCGTATTAAGGATGAGACACGAGTTTGCAGTAAGAAGTATTGGCCACGTGATGCATGCCAAAAAAGGATAAGAGAGAAGAAGTTTCACTTTGGTCAAACATGTTGTCATGCTTTGTGATGCGACAGATGGGACCAATTTGCAGGAGGGCTTGTATAGCATGACCCTTATTTTTATTTCGGTAATGGAATAGGCATGTACGTAGGTTGAGGTTTTAGGCACATGTATTATAATCTGCATTAATTGAGTTGAGATCAATATAGATCTCATATTTTTTAACCATCCATTTTTCATCTAGATTAATAAAAAACCATTTTTCACTATTTTTTTAAAACAATATATCTTGCAAACGATAAATCTTCAAGCTACGAAAAATACACCATCGCGACGAGAATTAAATTGTCTATTTATAGATATGCGTTTCTCTATACTTTCGACGAACTTTTTTTTTTTTTTTTTTTTTTTTTTTTTTTAATTTTCGCCCAGAAAAATCAGTATGATTTGTAAAAATCACATGTGCTTCGTAAAAATCAAATCACATGTGATTTTTACAAATCACGTGTGATTTTTCTGGACGAAAATTTTGAAAAAAAAAAGTTATTTGAAAGTATATAATAATGCATATCTATAGAAAGATAATTTAATTCGCGTCGTGATTGTAAGATTTTTTTCGCGTAACGATTAACGGTTTGCGAGATATTTAATTTTAAAAAAAAGGGTGAAAGTTTATATTTTTTGTATCGATAAAAAAAATAAATGGTTATGATTGGTTCATTGGATCTATGACAAATATGAGATCTATATTAAACTTTTGCCTTCGTTAATATTGTATACTTGTAGTTCTTGACATTAAGAAGTAACAACCATTTGTTCAACTGTCATCACTTTAAAAGGCTATATATAAATCACATGCGAAGTCAAACACTCCCCAAAACTCTGCCTAGTCCAGCTTCCAATTTTCTGAGTATTCTGCAACAAGTATATCCTTTCGTTAGCATTCGTGTTGCGATGTTTAGAAGATAATGAAGATGAATTCTACTAAAAGTTAGCGTCTAAAAATATGATCACATAACTCCTAATTTAATAGGTTTTGGTATGCAATTTCTTTTACCCGTATGAGTTGTTAGAAAAAGAAAAATATATAACCCGAATCGACCCATTTACAAGTCAATGGGTTGAAAATTGCATGATCTCTTTTGCAAGAAACAAAATCAGATATGTGGTACCTGGGCATCGTGGTAATCGAAACTCTTGCCAATATGACATCAGTGACATAGTAAACTCTTGTTGGTATCAGCCCAGCAAAGGTTGCACAATTATTGGTTTCATCACTAATAGCTCATTGTTATGTTAGTAGGAAGTGATGCTAATTCTCTGAATTTGCAAATACAATGCACCCAAATGTCAATTCTAACCATACTTACTAGGAAGTATTAGGGTTTCCACGTTAGTGTTTGAGGATCTACTCGTCCAAGTTTACTGCACTGCGCAATGTATATCAGTGTCCTAATCATTTCTGCAGCAAAACTTGTTTTAAAAAGAAAGTGTTATATGTCGAAAGAAAGATGAACTTACACTGCAAGGAAAGATCCAAGAATTATGCTCCGGTTAGAAGCTGAGGCTCGTATATTTCCTTGTCGGAGTCTAATCCTGGAAATTGTCCAATATCATGTCCCTGCAGAGGTTTGAAATCATCGTGTAACCCAACAGCAAACTCATCTGGTCTTGTGCCACCACTTCTTAGATAATCTGCAGTCTGTATAAGAAGAAAAACCCGGCACTATGGAGTGAATTTATTATGAATATTATTATTACAGTACACATGATAAGAAATAGACAGGCGGATAGCTGGATCCTTCCACATCAGTACCTAGCACATATAATACAATTCAAGTTTGAAGCTCAAACCGTAACTACATTGAGCATGAGTTTAAAAGTGGCACTTTTGACTCATTTACTGATAAATGGGTCGATATGCTGTATTTTATCTCAACTGGAAATAAATTAGCCAAATGGGAAACGTGTCAAACGGGTTAAAAGTTTCCCAAAGCTATTCTTAAATTAGCACAACCACCTAAACTGTTTTACTCGGAAAAGTAATTTGCTATTGTAAACTAATGAGTTTGTAGTCATATTAATGTGTTTATAATTAATAGAACTTTCAAAAAAGGCCAAAAACGTGCTGGCAGATATTCAACCCGACCAGGCCAGTTTAAACAGGTACAAAAAAAATCCATGTGACCCATTGCCAAACCCGTTTGACCCTTTTCCCATGATAAATCAAGAAGATTACATGATTTCCAAGAGCTATTCCACTTAGGGCTGCAGCCTCTAAACTTGAACCGAGTAGCCAATCACCACAGATGCCAGCTCTTCCAAGTGGATCAAAGATGCAGGGAATACCAGGAGTATTTGTAGGAAGAGCTGCACCCCTGCATAGATGTTTAACATTAATACCATCATTATTAGTATTACCTTACACAAGTTATTGACCACTGAAAACTCATACCACAATTGTACGCGGGAATATATTGGTGTCTGAAGTGAGGAAGTAGGTAATCCAAGGGCATTCTCGACACCTGCAAGCATCAATTCTTTCACCTTCTCTGCCGTGACACTCGGAATATTCTCCTGATAAAACATCACACACCAGGAAGCAATTCACTAATTTGCCATAAGAAAAACATGAAGAAAAGGGGAAAAGAGAAACAAATGAAATTAAATGTCAATTTGGCAGTCACGTATGGACTGTTACGTGTTGTACAATGGAGTAAGTATTACTATAAGTAAAAGCTAGACAGACCTGTGGAACTTTATTGCGCTTTCCAAAAGAAGCTGTGCTGAAAAACGTCCAACAATGAGGTCCTGTTTTCTGAGAATTAAATAATTTTTGTGTGTTGTTTCCCATCCATGATACAGATTCTATTCCTTTCACAAAAGCCCCCTCAAAGGGAACTGCAGCTGCTGCAGCTGGCAAAGGAAGAGGATCTTCAAATGCAGCAAGAAGAGCCCATATAGAACTTAGTTCCAGTCTCTGTAAATGAT
Organism: Artemisia tridentata subsp. tridentata; assembly: GCA_021014915.2. Lineage (NCBI taxonomy): Eukaryota > Viridiplantae > Streptophyta > Magnoliopsida > Asterales > Asteraceae > Artemisia > Artemisia tridentata. Next base: position 242,749,073 of record CP139504.1, read on the forward strand.
CAATCAACGTCCACCAACAATAAATGAATAAGGCTAGGTAATAGAAGATGAGGGGATAATTTTGTTAAAAAATAACTTGAAGTTCAAATATACCTTCATTTGTTTCGCAATAAGTGGTAATCCCGATGAAGAAAGCAACCGGTTAGCACATTTTCCTGATGATGATACAAGTATACTGTAAGAAAAGTATTTAATTTATCAATAAAAAAACTGGATCCAGTGACAGTAACATCTGGAGATTTTACATATCTAGTTACTGAAATTATGTGTAACTACTTGAAAGGTATAGGTACTTTGGATATCCATGATACAGATTCTAAATTTTTATGTGTCGTTTCCCATCCAACATTTATACAGAATTATGTATAGGTTATTGGATATCCAGTATACAAGGGGCGTCAGGATGTGCACATTCAAGGGGTGTTTGGATGTAAATATTACCATTATGTGCAATAACAATGGCATCAAACTGTCCACGATGTTTTCCATTCTCACTCAAGTGCCACATTCCGTTATATGGCTCAAGAGAGCTTATCCAGCAAGGCCGCACTACCTCAATCATGGAACTCTGAAACAAATTAAAGATTCCAGCTAAGCAATAAACAACTATATAAGAGAGCGGCAAAAAGAAGGGAAATCATGATAATTTTAAAGGTTACAACTATATAAGGGTAATGATGTAGACTACACTTAACTTACTCTGAGTTAGACATATCAAGATTATGGCGTAGACTACACTTAACTTACTCTGAGTTAGACATGTCAAGATTATGGCTATTAACTTCAAAAGTCAAAAATTAAGATCAAAATAAAAATCTCTTAATACGATATGAGAAGATACAAACCTAGATGAGCCTTATTTAAAGGTAATCACAGAGTAATGGTTCAAACCTCTAGCTATTTAAAGCTTGCTGACCCATTCAAACCCTAACTAGCCTCATTTAAAAAGATTTGGTCAATAATCAATTATATACTAAACATATCCTACCCTAAAGCAACAATTTCTCGTATCATGTATGTTTTCCTGGGATTCCTCAGCATTAATTTCCCTAGTGTCATTGATTGGAGGCAGGCCTTCCTCAAATCCCTTGCTTATTGGATTTAAAGGATACACTGAGGATACTAGGAGATGGAGTTGAAACGCACATAACCACCTCTAGTGCCAAAGCCTAAAGGTTGTTTCATTGAACTGTCCGTGTCATTAAAGTGATTTGAAGTCCATATTCATGTACTGTATTGAGACTGCGATGTAAGTTACATCTGACTTGATTTCAGTACACAAGTTACTATTGAGATTGAGATATAAGTTACATATGACTTGCTATTTCAGTATACAATTTGATGCTTTTTTATTTCAGTACACAATTTAATGTTTTTTTAATAGTTGAAGCCTTTAAGGTAAATAAATTGGCTAGGCTATGATCATTATCACACTATGTCAAGTGCGGCCTATAGTTGAGGTGTGACATTAGATTAATGTATATATTTATGTCATATGTCATCATAAAGGCCAATGAATCAGTCGAATTGATGGTACCTGAGAAAGTAGTGAATCAGCAAGGGTACGCATTCCGTTGACAGCTATATATCTAGGAGGGGAAGACGAAAAGGGGAAGAAATGACCACCAGGTTGAAGCTCTCCAATGACTCCTGGTGACTCCCGAACTAAACTTTTCTTGGACCATTCATCAACCAATTCGGAAAACAAAGGGTTACTTACAGTAAAGAATTGAGCTGCATGGTCAAATATCATTGATTGTTGCTCATTGCCGTTATCAATCATTCTAGTCCCCATTCTTCCCCCAAGTCCATGAATTCCCTGAAAACAACACCACATTTTTTAATTATTACTAAAAATGTACTAACCACACACAAATACTTGTACATGCTTTAGAAGGCTTTTCTGGAGTGTTTAGTTAAGGGGGTGTTTGTGTTACCCGTCATGTAAAATTTGAAGAAACTCATAAGCCTACATTTTTCGGCTTATGAGCATTTTCAAATTTACATCAGGTCATAAAGAAGGTAACACAAACACACCCTAGAAATATTCTATACCATGGCAAGGAGCTTTCAAGAGCCTTTTTTTTAGTCATTTTACATTTTATAATCAAAAATACAACTACGTTACCGAACGCTTTTGAAAAACAAACAACTATTGCTTGCAACTACTGCTACCAAACATAAAAGTCATTATAATTAAAAAAATTCTAACAAAGATTTTTTCTTTTATAAATATAAACACCTATTTGAATGAAATGAGGAAAAGGGGTGTTACGTACGGTATCGAAAACAGTGGAACGAATTCCTCGTTTTTCTAACTGTAGAGCACAAAGAAGACCAGACATACCACCACCAACAATACCAACAACAGGGTCATGGTCATCATTAATTGGAGCAGTGAATGTGACTTGTTCTTGTTTTAATGTTTTTTTCAATATTGATTTCCTTGAGCTTCCATACTTTCTGTTTTTCTTCTTCTTCTTATTAGTATTTGCTCCATCCATTTCCATTTTACATATACTAACAAATTTGTAGTTGCTAATAAAGGGTTTTGGTTTTAGAAATGTGAAAGATGAAGGCAAGTGGGGAACAAAAGATGACGAACAACAACAACAACAAGAAGAAGAAGAAGAAGAAGAAGAAATCATCTTCATGTTCATAGTGGTTGGCTCCTTGTGGATAAGAAAAACCAAGCTTTGCTTTGCCAAATTTTCCAAACTTTTATGTTTGGTTCATAGTATGTGCGGGTTTTATTGGGTTTAAGGCTAGGCACTATAGGTTCATTTTTATTTTGAACAACAAAATTAAAATTCATTAATAGTAAAACACGTTACATAATAATTCAAATAAAATTAAAACATTACAATAATAATTAAAAACTTAAGATTATTTGAGTACCAAACTTTTTTTACGGGATTAATCTCCGCCCTTCATCTTTATTTGATCTAATGGATAGGATTAATCCCAACAATTTAAAAAATACGCTTTCATCATTTTTTTTTTCAAATATTAATATCTTTCAAACCGTTAATCGTTAAGCGAAAAAAAATATACCATTACGGCGAGCATTTAATTATCTTTCTATAGATAGGCACTTCCATATACTTTCGACAAAATTATTTTTTTTTTCCTGTTTTTCACATTTTTTTCTCGTTACTGAAATTTGTTTGAAAAAATCATATGTAATTTAACACTAATATCACATGTGATATTACATATTATATGTGATTTAACACTAATATCACATGTGATTTTTCATGCAAATTTCAATAATGAAAAAAAGACGAAAAAACGAGAAAAAATGTAAAAAAACGATTTTTTTGTCGAAAGTATATCAAAGTGCCCGTCTATAGAAAGATAATTAAATGCTCGTCGCGATGGTGTAATTATTTTCGCTTAACGATTAACGGTTTAAGAGATATTTAAATTAAAAAAAATAGGTAAAATATTAAAATGCTTTTAATATCAACCATTGATTTAATTTTAAATGGATAGTAGGGATGAATCCATTGGTGTTGGGAATTAAATATTCTGAAGTTAGAGTATCTAAGATAAAGGTACTGCTAGTTCAAAGTCAAGGTACTGCTAGAACAAAAAGGTACGGCTAGTACAAGATCAAGGAAGGTACTGCTGGTTCAAGTTCAAAGGAACGGCTAGTTCAAAATGGTACTGCTGGTCAGTGAGTCATCCTGCTGCTGAGTGGATAAGATTGAAAATATATTTATTGTATTTTGGTCAACAATATACGGTAGATAATATCTTACCCTATGTGCTTAGTTAACAAGTTGTGTACATAGATACATGTTGTATCTTATGTACTGACACTCAAGATAAGTTAACCAAGTAAGTCGGCTAAGACTTTAAGCAATATTGTAATAGATCTCTTGGACTATAAAAGAGATCTTAGACTTGTGTTTTAGTGTAAGTTGTCAAGTGTCCATGCATATGTGTTATTGTAAGAACATATAACTGTTAGATAAGAACAAACACAAATATATCACAAGTTAGAAAAACTTAAGATTCAAGGTTGTAACACTAGTGATATTTCAAGATCACTCGTATTATTATCATTAATAATATTGAATCGTTTGGTGATAATCTTCATGTGTTCATTACTAACTAACAAACATAACAATTCCATTTCCATAACATACACAACCTTCTAAGTTTGGTTGAGTGAATTCCGCTCACTTAATCATTTTAACACAACATATCATACACACAAAGTCACAAGGTTTAACCACCTTAACCGTGTGTCCAGGATCCAAGCAAGTGGTATCAGAGCTAAGGCTGATATTGTTGTTTTTAGAAGAAACAAGAAATGGATGTACAAGATGTTCAAACAAATGTTGCTGCAAAGTTGCCCATGATCAAACCAAACGAGTTTGAGTTATGGAGGATGAGAGTTGAGCAATATTTTATGGTTCAAGATTATGCTCTTTGGGACATAATTCAGTATGGTGATTCCTTCACTCTAGGCTATTCAGATGTTCTTGTTGAAGGGAAAACAGTTAGAAAAAGAAATACTGGACCAGTTTCCAATGATGAAAAGATACAAAAGAGAAATGATCAGAAAGCAAGAAACTTGTTGCTTATGACCATTCCTGGTGAGCAGATGCTATCTTTTAGCAAATATCTTGATGCAAAAACTCTTTTTGAAGAGATTTGTGCATGGTTTGGTGGTAATGAAACTACCAAAAAGACACAGAAGACATTACTAAAGCAACAATTTGAAAACTTTACTGCTTTTAGTAATGAGTCTCTTGATAAGCTATTTTCAAGACTACACAAGCTTGTAAGTCAGTTAGCTGTGTTGGGTGTTGAGACAGAGAAGGAAGATCTCAACATGAAGTTCTTGAAAAGTCTACCTGATGAATTCCATACTCATGTTATTGTCTGGATGAACAAACCAGAAATTGAAACAATGAAACTTAATGATTTGTTCAATAACTTTAAAATTGTTGAACAAAGTCTAAAGAGGGGTGGAAATTATGGTACTAGTTCTGGGAATGCTGCACTCTTATCAGTTCCTAGTGTTAGTCATTCAGAAGAGGTAGATGAAGTTGAAAGTGTTTCTAATGTTACTTATGGTGGTCCTTCTGCTAGTTTACAAAAGGATATTGCTGGACTTGGAGATCCAACATTTTATGCCTTTATAACCAGTCAATCTAGTGGTTCTCCTCTAAATCATGAAGACCTTGAGCAGGTAGATGGTGATGATTTGGAAGAGATGGATATTAAGTGGCAAGTTGCTTTACTTAGAAGAAAAAGAAGAAAGTGGAATGTTTTAACTGTCATAGGTTGGGACACTTTGCTAAAGAATGTAGAAGCCCAAGGAAGCAGGATAATAGGAACACATGGTATAAACAAGAGAGGAATAAGGAAGTACTGGTGGAAGAGCCAAAGGCTATGCTGGCTATTGATGGTATTGGATATGATTGGAGCTCTATGGCTAATGAAGAGGATGCACCACCAAATGCTGCTCTTATGGCCAATGAATTTGCTCTAATGGCCTCTTCTGATTCAGAGGTAGATACCATTCCTACTTGTACTAATTCATGTCCTAATCTTAAAAATTATGAAGACATTAAAAAGAGATTTGATGCTTTTAGAGAAGAGTTAATTGATGCCCTTCATAATTTAGCTAATTATAAGAGGTGTGTAGGAGTTTTAGAAAAACAAATACAACATTTTAAAAAGAATGAATCTACGTTTACTGATGACTTAAATGCTTTAAAAAGAGGAATAGCATTTAGAGATGAATTACTTAATGATCAAAGTAAACGTTTATCTGAAGTCAAAAATGAGAAAGAAAATGTTAAGGTTACTATAGATACTTTAGCACATGCCTCAGAAGGAATGAATAAAATTTGGGAAGCTCAAGTAATTGATAAAGCTAATTCAGGTGTAGGTTACAAAACTGTCCCTCCACCATATAGAGGTGTTCCTTCACCTCCAGGTGTTGACCTAGCACATACAGGTTTAGCTGAGTTTCAAGAACCAATCATGGAATATGGTTCTAAGGCTAGTAAGAGTCTTAAGGTAGAAAAGATAAGTAAAAGTTTAGATAAAACTTTACTTTATCAGGACAAGGTGTCCTTTGCTAAGAAAGGAGAAACTATAGTTGTTGAAGATTGTACAACTGATAGTGATGATGAAGAAGATCAGGTTATGTCCAAACCTGAAGTGGTTAAGAAAGTAGGAACAAGTGTTCCTAAGATAGTCAAACACAATACTGATAGGCCTAAATCAAACATTAAGCATGTTAGGCAACCAGTTAGATATTGTGAACAATATAGAACCACCAACAAGCCCAGAGGTAACCAAAGGAATTGGAACAACCTCAAGTCTAACCAATTAGGTGATGACTTTGCTTTTTATAACAAAGCTTGTTATACATATGGTAGTTTTGACCATCTTGCAGCTTTCTGCAACCAATGGGTATCTGGGTATGAAAACAATAGGGTGAACTACAAAAGGCAAACTCCTCAAACTCACTTTCACTCTAACACTCATAGAACAAAGCCCAGAACAGTCTCAAACAAGTCTGGACCAAAAGGTCCTGCTAGCACAGACAAAAAGGTACTGCCAGTACAAATAGAAGGTACGGGTAGAACAAAAGGTACGGTTAGACCATTGATGACTGTTAACCCAAAACCAACAGCTAAGGATGCAAAAACAACTTTCAAACATGCATCTACAACTGTTCTAAGGCCCATTCAAACAAAGGCAGTGGTCCATAAACAAATTTGGAGACCAAAGAGTTCAACTACAAAGTTAGCAGACTCTGCTGCTAAGCATGTGGTTCACTCTGCTGCTAAGGGAAAAAGGGCAAATGTTGTTAAGGCCTCAGCATGTTGGATTTTCAAATCCAATGTTGCATCAACTGTTCTCAAAAGATTTCACTTCATTGATGCAAGAGGCAGATCCAAGTCAGTAATGGCTTGGATCCCCAAAAGAAACTAACACTCTTATTTATGTGCAGGAACATTCAAGTGATAACCAAGAGGATCAAGGATACTCAGATAGTGGATGTTCAAGGCACATGACAGGCAACATGTCTTATCTCTCAGATTTTGAAGCTTTCAATGGAGGATATGTTACCTTTGGAGGGGGTGTTCGTGGCAAAATTTCTGGTAAAGGTACAATCAAAACCGAAAATTTAGATTTTGAAGATGTGTACTATGTAAAAGAGCTAAATTATAATCTTTTTAGTGTTTCACAAATGTGTGACAAAAAGAATAATGTTCTTTTCTGTGAGACTGAATGTCTTGTACTTTCTCCTGATTTTAAGATGCCTGATGAAAGTCAAGTACTTCTTAGAATTCCTAGAAAGGGCAATATGTACAGTGTAGACATGAAGAACATTATTCCTAAAAAGAATTTAACTTGTCTTGTTGCAAAGGCCACATTGGATGAATCAATGAAATGGCATAGAAGGCTTGGTCATATTAATTTCAAAACCATAAATAAAATTGTTAAGAATGGTTTGGTAAGAGGTTTACCTCACAAAAGATTTGAAAATGATCAAACATGCATTGCTTGTCTAAAAGGCAAACAACACAAAGCCACTTGTAAGCCCAAGATTTTTAACTCTATCAATCAGTCTTTGTTTATGCTTCATATGGACTTGTTTGGACCTGTTTCAGTAATGAGCATAATGCATAAGAGATATTGTCTAGTTATTACTGATGACTATAGTAGATTTACATGGGTTTTCTTTTTAGCCACTAAGGATGAGACATCAAGCATCCTTAAGGACTTTATTACACAGATAGAAAACCAAGTAAGCAAGAAAGTAAAAGTCATTAGATGTGATAATGGGACAGAGTTTAAGAATAGAGTTATGGATGACTTCTGCAAACAAAAAGGTATTAGGAGAGAATTTAGTGTTGCTAGAACACCACAACAGAATGGTGTAGCTGAAAGAAAGAATAGAACACTAATTGAAGCTGCTAGAACAATGTTAGCTGATTCTAAGCTACCAATAACCTTTTGGGCTGAAGCAGTCAACACTGCTTGCTATGTTCAAAATAGAGTTTTAGTTATTCAGCCTCACAATAAGACATCATATGAACTCTTTAATGGAAGAACTCCTGCAATAGGATTTCTTAGACCTGTTGGATGTCATATAACGATTCTCAATACCTTAGACCATTTAGGAAAATTTGTTGGTAAAGCAGATGAAGGTTTCTTAGTTGGATATTCTCTTGTTAGCAAAGCTTTTAGAGTTTATAACTTAAGAACTGAGAAAGTACAAGAAGAACTACATGTGGAGTTTTTAGAAAACAAATCCAATGTAGTAGGTCAAGGACCAAAATGGATATTTGATCTTGAGTATCTAACCAATTCTATGAATTATATACCTGTTGTTGCAGAAACTAATAATTTTTCAGGTTCACAAGCAACAAATGAGGCAGAGTTAGAGAAGGATCAAAATGATTGCACAATGCCAATATGGTCAAATGCAAGTGTGGAATCAACTTCAACAAATGATGTATCTTCTTCTAGTAAAGCTACAGGAGATGTTGAAGATGACAACAAGGATGATGGAACAAAAGAACAACTAATATTTCAAATGTTGATGGTACTGCTGAGACAGAGCAAGGTACGGCTAGTACCTATAAAGGTACTATTGGTACATTTGGAGGTATAGCTAGTTCATTTGAAGATACTGTTGGTCCTTCAAACTCAAAAGATGCAGAGTTCCAAGAAGATGAGGTGGATTTCAACAATCTTCCATCAAATTATCAAGTTCCTTCCACTCCACAAACAAGAATTCACAAAGTTCACTCCCTGGAACATGTGATTGGAGATATACAGTCAGGTGTGAAGACAAGACAACAATTGATGTCTTCAGACCAACAAGGGCTTCTTGATGCCCTTTATGCTTCAAAACAGCATGAGCTTTCAAACTCTTGCTTGTTTGTATGTTTTCTCTCACAAGCTGAACCAAAGAATATTCTGAAAGCCCTAGATGATTCAAGCTGGTTAGAAGCTATGCAAGAAGAACTTCTTCAGTTCCAGATTCAAAAGGTTTGGGTGCTAGTTGATTTACCTACAGGTGTGAAGGTAGGGCCGGCAATTTTGACACGAAACCTGTTAACACGACACGACACGACCTGTTCTTAACAGGTTCGTGTTTGACCCTTAACAGGTTTCGTGTCTTAACAGGTTTGACCTGTTAAGACCTGTTAATATTCGTGTCTTAACAGGTCACGACCTGTTAACCTGGTAAGACCTGTTAACAATCTAATATATATATATAATTTTTAAGAAACCCTATCTCTTTCCTATCCGCCTCCCCTCCCCTATCTCTTTCTTATTCTCTTATCCAAACCCAATCGATTATTCTCTTATCCAGACTCTCAACTCATCGCAAGTCACCCAAACCCAATCGATTATTCATCCCGATTCGTGACTTCATCCGCTTCGTGACTTCATCCTCTTCGTTTATCTGGTAAATCGATTTATATTATATCCTATTTTGATTTATAGATCGGTAATGGATCTATTTTATTCTTACTCATTATTTTATTATACATAAGATCTGGTTGTTTTTATTTTGTAATCGTTATTTATGCTGCGTAAGTATTGGATTTTTTGTTTTTTGTTATTGGTTTGTTTTTGTGTCACTTGAGTGTTGATGATTTGTGTTTTGTTGTACAGGAAATATGAAGAGATTACCCCACCGCATACTGAGGGTTTTTGACTTGTTTAACAGACGATTTACCAAGGTTGCCCAAGACTACTATGAAGTAAGCTTTGCTGATATATTGCTGATATATATATAGTCTGATATAGAAGTAGTTGGTTGATATATATATATATATATATATATATATATATATATATATATATATATATATATATATATATATATATATATATATATATATAGTCTGATATAGAAGTTGTTGGATTCTGAATTTCAGTCAACAATCCCGACTCACTTTAATGTGTACTTTGCTGTCAATAATGTGTTGTAGTTGGTTGATATATATATGGTTGATTTATCACAGGTTTAATATATGTATATACTGATGTATAGTTGTATGTTATAATAAGATCAGTAGGCTTTTTTACATATCAGTAGGCAAGCCTAAGGTAGTTAATTGGGCTTACTGAACAGGTTATAATAAGATCAGGGTAGAGGGTTGAGAACTGATATAGGCCTTAGTTCTGATATAGTCTGACATTATTTGTGCTTACGACTGATGTTAACATATATGATATATATTATGTGATGATAAATATAAGACTGAAAACTGATATAGCTCTTTTGGTCATCTATATAGTCAGTAGGCAACACATCAGTAGGCAACACATATGTAGATAATATATATAAATGAATACACAAAGACTCGCTATTTGAAGTGCAGTTTTGCTGTTGCGCTAGATTGATGTAAAAATATAACATCCTTGGACACCACATTTTTTATTCTGTTATCAGTCCTTAATTGAATCACTGGACCATGGTCCCTTCCTCAAAAGAACCATATATATATTTGCTGAGATTTAATGGGAATTGTTTGAATTGTTCCAAAAACATTTTCTAATATTTACTCTTTTGACTTTTCAGGTTTAAAATAGAAGATACGAGTAAAGGCATCGGAAACTCGGAATTGTAATATTAGTTAAGATTTTGTAATAGCAGATTTGTAAGATTTGTAATAGCAGATTTGTAATAGTTAACATTAGTTAAGATTAGAAGACTTTTAATAGCTTTTGTTAAGATTTGTAATAGCAGATTTGTAATAGCTTTTGTATTGTTTAGGATTTTTTTTTAAAGTTTTAGAAGACTTTTATAATATGCATGTTAACAGGTTTCTTAACAGGTCTTAACAGGTGCACCTGTTAATTTTTGTGTCGTGTTCGTGTTTGAGAAAAATGACACGATTAGTTAACAGGTCGTGTTCGTGTTTGACCTTAACAGGTTCGTGTCTTAACAGGTTTGTGTGACCTGTTATGCCAGCTCTACCTACAGGTGTGAAGGTAATTGGCACTAGATGGGTTTTTAAGAACAAAAGGGATGAAAGAGGAATTGTGATTAAGAATAAGGCTAGATTAGTAGCCCAAGGGTACACACAAGAAGAAGGGATAGACTATGATGAGGTTTATGCTCCAGTAGCAAGGATTGAGGCAATTAGGCTGTTTCTAGCTTATGCTTCATTTTTAGGCTTCACAGTCTACTAAATGGATGTCAAGAGTGCCTTTTTATATGGTACAATTGAAGAAGAGGTGTATGTTTCACAACCTCCAGGCTTCATTGACCCATTACATCCAAACAAAGTGTACATAGTAGTGAAAGCTCTATATGGCCTTCATCAGGCACCAAGAGCTTGGTATGCAACACTAGCTTCCTACTTATTAGAAAATGGATTTCAAAGAGGAAAGATTGATCAGACACTGTTCATCAAACAGCACAAGAAGGATCTTCTGTTAGTGCAGGTGTATGTGGATGACATTATCTTTGGATCTACTAGGAAAGATATGTGTTTAGAGTTTGAAAAACTTATGCATGATAATTTTCAGATGAGTTCTATGGGAGAACTCACATTCTTTTTGGGTTTGCAAGTTAAGCAATCATCTGAAGGCATATTTATTAGTCAAGACAAATATGTTGCAGATATACTTAGAAAATTTCAATTTGCTGATTCAAAAATAGCAAGCACACCAATGGACTCTGAGAAGCACCTTCTGAAAGATGAAGATGGAGAAAGTGTAGATGTACACACTTACAGATCTATGATAGGCTCTTTGATGTACCTTACATCATCTAGACCTGATATCATGTTTCCTGTTTGTGTTTGTGCAAGATTTCAAGTTACTCCAAAGGTTTCTCATTTAACTGCAGTCAAGAGAATTTTTAAATATCTCAAAGGTCAACTAAGGTTGTGTAACACCTAAAATCTGAAAAGTATGTAAAATGACCAAATTGCCCCTGCACGTTAAAAATTTAATTAAAGGCTTATAAAGTATCAAAACAATTCCAAACTTCTGGCAATACACGAGATATGTTACCAAATAATTTTAACGACTTCATTTAACATTTATACAAGTGATAAAATTACTAAAATACCCCTATTAGCACCGAATGGATTTATATGTAATATTAAGTTTATTTAAATGAGGTAAATATGACAATTATGGAATGAATCAATCCCCATAATTTTGGCTAACCTAATCACGAAATTCCTGGTCCTTCTCCCCCCATTTGACTTGGTTTATCCATTTTAAAACTCAATCACATCATCTCTTTTGTAAACCTAGTTGCCGCAAGAAATAAAACACACAAACAATTTTCTTTAGCCTCCATTCGACCTCCCTAAATCCCTAAGCCATTTTTCTGAGTTCAAGCATCATCTAAAGAGTACTAGAAAAATATTTGTGAAGGTGTTCGTCGTACGAATCATTCTTGGTGGATTTCTTTCTATCGCGACATCATAAAGAGGTATAATCGTTTATAATTACTTCGGCCATCACAAAATTCGTTTCTCATTTTTGTAACACTCCTTATAACGTATAAAACCTAGGAAAAATATTGTTGGAGCTGTTCTTGGTCGTTTTCTAATTTTGAGGAATTATTTCCTTTCGAGCGTCTAGAAACAAGGTATATTCGTTCATAAATCCTACGACCTTCCTAAAATTCGTTGGCTATTTTTCACATGATCCTTATGTCGAATATGCTCTGGGAAAAATGATTTCAAGGTCCGAAGGTCGTTCGTGAGGTTGCGGTGATTTTTGGCTCGTTTTGGTGTCACACGTATAAAAGAATTCGTTCAAGCCATTTCATACGTTCAAAACTCTTTGGGGTATTTTTCTCAGACTCTATATGTTATAAGAACATCAACTAAAATGTATACATAAATCCATGCACGTTCTATGAATTAAACGAGATTATAACCATGAAAACACATAAAACTTGTGTAAAATGTATTATGATTGATATGGACTGTATCTATAATTTATTCACGTGTATTATAATGTCATATGATCTGGAAAAATATTGGGAAGAATTATCATGGCCTAGATCTAATTATTTTGAATTAATTTATATAATCATATTTTGTTTAAAACGTATAAAAGGATATAGAAAATTCGTACGAGTTGAAATCTGAGAATTAGGGTTTGTTCTTATGATTATAATTAATGTTTAATGATGTGGTAATGATTGAAAATGGTTTGGAAGAATTAGGGTTTGATTTCATGGATTTAAAATGGTTAACGAGTGGTTTTAAAATGTCTAGGGTAGGTTTTGTAACTTTTAAAACTCGTGGGTTATTTTTAGAACTTATTTTGGAATGTGTACTTTCTGTATAAAATATAAGTTGAGGGGGTCTAGGGTCATTTTTGTATTTTAAAGGATTAAAATGTATTTATGTCTTAATTATGATTCGAATTGTAATATAATTAATTAGAGGGACTAAACATGTAATTTCTGGAAACTTGGTGCTGTTTTGAGTAATAAAATATATTTAGGGGGTTATGTGCTATTTTGGTAATTTAATGGATTAATATGAAATTGTTAGTAATTAAAGATTGAAATTATAAGTTAAAGGACTAAATATGTAACTTTGATAACTAGAGGGACTTAATGTGTAAATTATAAATACTTGAGGATACATTCGTATAATATGATAAATTAAGTAATCATTGTGTAAATTTGATAAGTTAAGGGTTTAATATGTAATTATGAATATTTGAAGGTTTAAAGTGTAACTGTTATAATAAAGGGGTATAAAGTGTAATTTGTGAATTCTTAAGGACTAAGGGTATAAATCTGATCAAAGATACTTCAATTCCAATTAATAATGATTTAACCAAGCTATACTATCCAATACTTCTTAATATGGAAACTTTCTAAAAATGGAAACCTGCTAAAAATAGAAAGTTACTTAATATGGAAATGGGATCTTTAGTAATCATGTCTTTACCCCTCTAGGTGTGAAGAGGGAGTAGTCTGTGCTCTTGATCATCTTATTCAGTATTTTCCTTTGTCAGCAATAAGGTACAGATATTCTGCTTCTTTGATAAGAGGCCTTCATTCTCTGATTATGATTCGTATTAGGGTTCCCTATACCATTGCTATGTTCCCTTCATTCATGAACTCCGATCTTTTGAACCATCATGATATTGAACCTTTTATGATTATGAACCTTTCATGCATGAACCTTTAATTATGAACCCTCGACCATGAACCTTTGCTCATGAACCTTGCTTATGAACCTTGCTTATGAACCTTTGCTTATGAACCTTGCTTATGAACCTTGCTTATGAAACATGATTATGAACTTATGAAACATGATATTGACCTATGCAAGTAAACTAAAAACATGATTCATGATACTTGACCTTTACCCTCAGTTTGATACTACGAGCCACTCACTAGGCATGAGGGTTTCATGTCCATGTCAGTCGATGCACCGATGGCATGACTCTAGGGCAGGAGAGTGATGACCTGTCCCGTCCCTGCATGTTATGTTTATGATTCATGTTTACGTAGAGGCAGATTATGGCCACCGGGGGCGTATGGATGCATCCTAGATTTGTTCATGTTCATGTTATGTTATGTTATTCATGGTGACTGATGGTGTGTGCGATACACGTCTTTCACACTCCGGGAGCTAGCTACTCCAACCCATGATTGAGGACACCCCTCATATTTACAGGATACCCATGATTGAGGACACCCCTCATATTCACAGGATACTAAGAGGTCTCCCCTCTGCATGTTTACGATTATGATTATGATTATGATTCATGTTATGTTATGGGCTCGTAGTGGATTTCTGACTTCCTTTACCATGTACCCTTTTACCTTTCCTTATGATACCATGTACTCTTACCTTTCATCTTGATACCATGTATTCATGCTTCCACACTCTTTTACTCATGTAAATTATACATTATACTACTGCTTGTTACGTTATATCTGTTCACTGAGCTCTAGTAGCTCAGCCGCGTTTCTTTTCCCGCGGCAGGTTTTAGTTGGAAGCTGGGTAAGAGTGAAGAGACTTTGGACCTAGAAGACTTTGAGTAGAAGCCATTAGAAGAGATGTACTTATGGATTTGATAGACAGCTTTTATTTTCCTTTGTAACTCTTTGTATTGCAAGATTTCATTTGTAACCTTTGAGAACCATTGTATTACTATTGATTGTATGCTTTGTTTGATCTGATATGGAGCCATTTGTGTGATACTTCTACCCTTGTCGGGTTGGGGTGTTACAATTATGGTATCAGAGCGACAGGCTGCGATTCGTAATACATTTACCCTTGGCCTGTGTAAGTTAGGACCACTAAGTTTCCCTGTAAGCGCTCATAAGATAACCTATAAGATTTGCTTTAGGATCTCCCAATAGGAACCTAAATTTGACCAGTGAGGAATGGGTAGACTAAGACATATATGTGAGTATCAATTGCTTCCGCATCACTCTGATTCGTGCCCTTGCCGTTAGTTAAGCCTCATCAGAACTTTTCAGGAGTTAGAAGTTCTGCAACTTAAGCTTAGTAACCAAGTAAGTTTGGAATACCTCGGAAAACCTACCTGGACGCCTTACACCATTTAAGTTCATTTTCAGATTTTGGCATCCACCTCCGATTTGTTTGATAAGCTGTTTAACACCTTCCGACCATGTCGTAAGCCATTCAACCATAATGTGTTCGACACATTTTGTGAATTCATTGCTTATGCTGAATGTGAATGTATCGTCCGATACTACTTAGCTTTGCATAAATCCGTTACTACTCCTATGAGAATTCTGGTAATTATTAACCATGGATATAGGAAGTTATGTTCCTTTCCTTTGATTGACGAATCTTGTTCTGTCAACCATTTCCTTTGGAAGGATATGATGCTATGTTATCTCTGTATGGATTTGTTAACTGAGCATGATGATGCTAATAACGGATATTCTGTACATCTCACTTTTGACAAATATACGATGTTCGTATTGTTGATAATACACATCCTACTTACTGCTTATGCTAAGAAGCTGAACAAATCCCCACACTTGAATCATTCGTTTATTCATCTCAACACTTTTATTGAAACATGTGCTGGACTTTGATATATGAACTATCCGTCTGATTCGATGACTGTATTCATTCTATGAATCTTTTGATCTTGACATGTCTTATTGTGTGGTCTTTTATGTATGGACTGGATGGCTATTTGTAAAGCTGCCATAGACTACCGTATCTGAAATGTGATCTTAACAATCTATCTTACCCTATTTCGTTATGATGAATCTCTACACCTGAATCTGCTAAAGTTTTGCCACTATGGAAGCACCAACCCTGAACTCATATGATTATTAATTTTCCTGACAACCATTACTATTCACCCTTGGAAAGTTCCGCCATTAGAAATATTCCGTTGTACGAAGATTTTCCGGTATTTCCGGTGTAATATGAATTTTGCTCACCTCAGTGATTCTCTTGAAGTACTCTTGTTGGTCTATGAAGAAGAAGTATGTGACGACGTATCAAATATTGTGCACCTAACCGTATCACTATCAGTAATCGTTATCCGTTTTTGTACATCAATGATTGATTTGGTCTTTCTTTTGAAACTTCGTATCTCGTTGCATCGTGTTAAATTTGAAGGGCTGAAGCAGCAACCACAAGAACTTCTAAGAAGGGGGTTAACTAACCGAGAGTAACCTTTGTGAAGTAGTTCAGTCTTACTTTGAAGAAGAAGGAAGGCGATATGAGGTGTATGTGAAAGTTTTTCCCCTAAACGATTTCAGAGACGGTCCTCGCGCTCGTTATAACCTTATGAGTTTGAGTGATGCCAATAGTATTGGCAAAAATGATCAGGTCTTCGTGTGTTTTGGACAAATTGTCATAGTATGACATTGTGTCATGTTCAGAGAACGAAAGAAGAATATAGAGATTATTGATGAGACGACCACTTGTTCTGGAAGAGGAATTTGATTGACATTCAGAAACATTTGTAGACGACACTACCCGGTATATTGTGAAGACAGAGTTTTCCACAGGAAGAACCGAGATCGAAGACAGTTATCAGAGTGAGAAACTTGGTGGAAGAGTAGTAGAAGACGGTAGCGACGAGCATTACCAGGGATGAAGCATATAGGAAGAGGAGAGGAACTGGGATAATACTCAACCATATATTATGCAAACAGTGAAGATTACCGTTCTGGCATCAAGGCAACCAGACCGTAGGAGACGAAAATTCAACACATAATCTGGAGTCGACGACGGCGGTGTTACCTTAAAACCTGGAGCCGTGTTAGAAGACCTGTCGAAGAAACGCAATCTTGTTTCCCTATTCATCTTGGTTGTACTAAGATGAATTGAGAGCGGAAGCAGACTGGATGATGAAGAGATTTAAAGATTGTGCCAGAAATCCACATCACTCCATCACCGTGTCAAGAAGAAGTGCCGAAGGCTTGAGGGACCAGACTCAAGTTTATCACCCCTTCTCAGCCTATGATCAGATGGACAAGCGTAGACAGACTACTCGGACTTGGAGGAGATTTTGAAATCATGTATTCGAGTGGACGATTTTGGTTGGATGAGTTGCTTTCGTGAAGGACGAGGTTATTGATGGCGTGTTCACTTCTGCGTAACCCACTTAAGCTCCAGTTACCTGACGATAAGATTCTTCGAATGATTCGGATTCTCCGTTAGTATTTCCGTTCGGTGTTCTTTCTGTGTATGTTGGATGACGGTTTTGTCATGAGAATTTTGATGTGTTGTATAAGACCTGACGCCTTGGACGACGTATTTGTTTCCCCTCAACCTACTTAAATTCCGTTACCTGTTAATGAGGTCATTTGAATGATTTGGTTCGCTGTTAGTAATTCCGTTCTGTGTTCATTCAGCGTTTGTTGAATAACGATTTGCATAAGAATTTTGTCGAGATATGGAAGGAATTTGGATATTTATGAAAAGACAGATGATGAAGTAACTACTTATTTTTGGCTGAATGGATTTCGATGAGTTTTGAAGTCTTGGATCTATTAGCGACGTACCTGAATTCTGATGGACATTTTCGGATTTCCGTTACTCTTCGAGTAAATTTCGTATTCTTAGTCATGATGTTTGACTTTGGTGACCCTGAGACTGTAGGTGGACTAGGTGGATTTAGATAAGTTGTGTTGTTCACGACTTGAGATAAAGTATGACCATCATGAGGGCATATTTATATGAAGCTAGTATTATGACGCCTGATCAACGTGATAATACTTACATCATATAACGTGCACTTGTTGTGGGCATAGGATATTTCGAGGAGTACCTTAGAAGCCTTAGAATTTCTGATATCTGTTTGAGATCATCCGCGTTTAGTGAGACTTTAGATTTATTCTACCTATACGATTGATCTGCTGTCTTTGATATGCGAATTGATACGTTTGGATTCTAGACGAGCGTTTTGCTGATCTCTGCACTTCCGATAATGATCTTAGATTCTATTATAGGGCTTTCTGCCATTTGATGATATCTAACGACATGCTTCTGTCCGTATGGATTCGATCTGTTATTATACGAGGATATGCCTCTGTTCTGCTATATATACGTTCCGCATTCGTTAAGTCTGTTCATTTTGATCTGCTATAAGTTATGATATGAGATTCTGGATTCTGAGTATAACAAGACCTGTTGTTTACGAGAACACCTTTGGAAGGTTCTTTTGAAGCCGAAACTATTCGAAAAGCTGAAGAGTTACTTTTGCACCACCTCATGGTTACTACGATTTGATGTATTCTCGTTAATCTACCTAATCAATTCGATGTAAACTCTACGTACTGTTTGTACCCCTTCCTGGTGAATTCGATTATCATCCGTATATTGATACGTTATCAATTGGATTCGCACTCAGCATAGTGTGTCTCTGTTTTGTTCCCGATCCTATCATTTCCGATTCTTGCAAATTTCGAGGACGAAATTTTTCTGTTAGAGGGGAAGAAGTTGTAACACCTAAAATCTGAAAAGCATGTAAAATGACCAAATTGCCCCTGCACGTTAAAAATTTAATTAAAGGCTTATAAAGTATCAAAACAATTCCAAACTTCTGGCAATACACGAGATATGTTACCAAATAATTTTAACGACTTCATTTAACATTTATACAAGTGATAAAATTACTAAAATACCCCTATTAGCACCGAATGGATTTATATGTAATATTAAGTTTATTTAAATGAGGTAAATATGACAATTATGGAATGAATCAATCCCCATAATTTTGGCTAACCTAATCACGAAATTCCTGGTCCTTCTCCCCCCATTTGACTCGGTTTATCCATTTTAAAACTCAATCACATCATCTCTTTTGTAAACCTAGTTGCCGCAAGAAATAAAACACACAAACAATTTTCTTTAGCCTCCATTCGACCTCCCTAAATCCCTAAGCCATTTTTCTGAGTTCAAGCATCATCTAAAGAGTACTAGAAAAGTATTTGTGAAGGTGTTCGTCGTACGAATCATTCTTGGTGGATTTCTTTCTATCGCGACATCATAAAGAGGTATAATCGTTTATAATTACTTCGGCCATCACAAAATTCGTTTCTCATTTTTCTAACACTCCTTATAACGTATAAAACCTAGGAAAAATATTGTTGGAGCTGTTCTTGGTCGTTTTCTAATTTTGAGGAATTATTTCCTTTCGAGCGTCTAGAAACAAGGTATATTCGTTCATAAATCCTACGACCTTCCTAAAATTCGTTGGCTATTTTTCACATGATCCTTATGTCGAATATGCTCTGGGAAAAATGATTTCAAGGTCCGAAGGTCGTTCGTGAGGTTGCGGTGATTTTTGGCTCGTTTTGGTGTCACGCGTATAAAAGAATTCGTTCAAGCCATTTCATACGTTCAAAACTCTTTGGGGTATTTTTCTCAGACTCTATATGTTATAAGAACATCAACTAAAATGTATACACAAATCCATGCACGTTCTATGAATTAAACGAGATTATAACCATGAAAACGCATAAAACTTGTGTAAAATGTATTATGATTGATATGGACTGTATCTATAATTTATTCACGTGTATTATAATGTCATATGATCTGGAAAAATATTGGGAAGAATTATCATGGCCTAGATCTAATTATTTTGAATTAATTTATATAATCATATTTTGTTTAAAACGTATAAAAGGATATAGAAAATTCGTACGAGTTGAAATCTGAGAATTAGGGTTTGTTCTTATGATTATAATTAATGTTTAATGATGTGGTAATGATTTAAAATGGTTTGGAAGAATTAGGGTTTGATTTCATGGATTTAAAATGGTTAACGAGTGGTTTTAAAATGTCTAGGGTAGGTTTTGTAACTTTTAAAACTCGTGGGTTATTTTTAGAACTTATTTTGGAATGTGTACTTTCTGTATAAAATATAAGTTGAGGGGGTCTAGGGTCATTTTTGTATTTTAAAGGATTAAAATGTATTTATGTCTTAATTATGATTCGAATTGTAATATAATTAATTAGAGGGACTAAACATGTAATTTCTGGAAACTTGGTGCTGTTTTGAGTAATAAAATATATTTAGGGGGTTATGTGCTATTTTGGTAATTTAATGGATTAATATGAAATTGTTAGTAATTAAAGATTGAAATTATAAGTTAAAGGACTAAATATGTAACTTTGATAACTAGAAGGACTTAATGAGTAAATTATAAATACTTGAGGATACATTCGTATAATATGATAAATTAAGTAATCATTGTGTAAATTTGATAAGTTAAGGGTTTAATATGTAATTATGAATATTTGAAGGTTTAAAGTGTAACTGTTATAATAAAGGGGTATAAAGTGTAAATTGTGAATTCTTAAGGACTAAGGGTATAAATCTGATCAAAGATACTTCAATTCCAATTAATAATGATTTAACCAAGCTATACTATCCAATACTTCTTAATATGGAAACTTTCTAAAAATGGAAACCTGCTAAAAATAGAAAGTTACTTAATATGGAAATGGGATCTTTAGTAATCATGTCTTTACCCCTCTAGGTGTGAAGAGGGAGTAGTCCTGTGCTCTTGATCATCTTATTCAGTATTTTCCTTTGTCAGCAATAAGGTACAGATATTCTGCTTCTTTGATAAGAGGCCTTCATTCTCTGATTATGATTCGTATTAGGGTTCCCTATACCATTGCTATGTTCCCTTCATTCATGAACTCCGATCTTTTGAACCATCATGATATTGAACCTTTTATGATTATGAACCTTTCATGTATGAACCTTTAATTATGAACCCTCGACCATGAACCTTTGCTCATGAACCTTGCTTATGAACCTTGCTTATGAACCTTTGCTTATGAACCTTTGCTTATGAACCTTGCTTATGAAACATGATTATGAACTTATGAAACATGATATTGACCTATGCAAGTAAACTAAAAACATGATTCATGATACTTGACCTTTACCCTCAGTTTGATACTACGAGCCACTCACTAGGCATGAGGGTTTCATGTCCATGTCAGTCGATGCACCGATGGCATGACTCTAGGGCAGGAGAGTGATGACCTGTCCCGTCCCTGCATGTTATGTTTATGATTCATGTTTACGTAGAGGCAGATTATGGCCACCGGGGGCGTATGGATGCATCCTAGATTTGTTCATGTTCATGTTATGTTATGTTATTCATGGTGACTGATGGTGTGTGCGATACACGTCTTTCACACTCCGGGAGCTAGCTACTCCAACCCATGATTGAGGACACCCCTCATATTTACAGGATACCCATGATTGAGGACACCCCTCATATTCACAGGATACTAAGAGGTCTCCCCTCTGCATGTTTACGATTATGATGATGATTATGATTCATGTTATGTTATGGGCTCGTAGTGGATTTCTGACTTCCTTTACCATGTACCCTTTTACCTTTCCTTATGATACCATGTACTCTTACCTTTCATCTTGATACCATGTATTCATGCTTCCACACTCTTTTACTCATGTAAATTATACATTATACTACTGCTTGTTACGTTATATCTGTTCACTGAGCTCTAGTAGCTCAGCCGCGTTTCTTTTCCCGCGGCAGGTTTTAGTTGGAAGCTGGGTAAGAGTGAAGAGACTTTGGACCTAGAAGACTTTGAGTAGAAGCCATTAGAAGAGATGTACTTATGGATTTGATAGACAGCTTTTATTTTCCTTTGTAACTCTTTGTATTGCAAGATTTCATTTGTAACCTTTGAGAACCATTGTATTACTATTGATTGTATGCTTTGTTTGATCTGATATGGAGCCATTTGTGTGATACTTCTACCCTTGTCGGGTTGGGGTGTTACAATTATGGTATCAGAGCGACAGGCTGCGATTCGTAATACATTTACCCTTGGCCTGTGTAAGTTAGGACCACTAAGTTTCCCTGTAAGCGCTCATAAGATAACCTATAAGATTTGCTTTAGGATCTCCCTATAGGAACCTAAATTTGACCAGTGAGGAATGGGTAAACTAAGACATATATGTGAGTATCAATTGCTTCCGCATCACTCTGATTCGTGCCCTTGCCGTTAGTTAAGCCTCATCAGAACTTTTCAGGAGTTAGAAGTTCTGCAACTTAAGCTTAGTAACCAAGTAAGTTTGGAATACCTCGGAAAACCTACCTGGACGCCTTACACCATTTAAGTTCATTTTCAGATTTTGGCATCCACCTCCGATTTGTTTGATAAGCTGTTTAACACCTTCCGACCATGTCGTAAGCCATTCAACCATAATGTGTTCGACACATTTTGTGAATTCATTGCTTATGCTGAATGTGAATGTATCGTCCGATACTACTTAGCTTTGCATAAATCCGTTACTACTCCTATGAGAATTCTGGTAATTATTAACCATGGATATAGGAAGTTATGTTCCTTTCCTTTGATTGACGAATCTTGTTCTGTCAACCATTTCCTTTGGAAGGATATGATGCTATGTTATCTCTGTATGGATTTGTTAACTGAGCATGATGATGCTAATAACGGATATTCTGTACATCTCACTTTTGACAAATATACGATGTTCGTATTGTTGATAATACACATCCTACTTACTGCTTATGCTAAGAAGCTGAACAAATCCCCACACTTGAATCATTCGTTTATTCATCTCAACACTTTTATTGAAACATGTGCTGGACTTTGATATATGAACTATCCGTCTGATTCGATGACTGTATTCATTCTATGAATCTTTTGATCTTGACATGTCTTATTGTGTGGTCTTTTATGTATGGACTGGATGGCTATTTGTAAAGCTGCCATAGACTACCGTATCTGAAATGTGATCTTAACAATCTATCTTACCCTATTTCGTTATGATGAATCTCTACACCTGAATCTGCTAAAGTTTTGCCACTATGGAAGCACCAACCCTGAACTCATATGATTATTAATTTTCCTGACAACCATTACTATTCACCCTTGGAAAGTTCCGCCATTAGAAATATTCCGTTGTACGAAGATTTTCCGGTATTTCCGGTGTAATATGAATTTTGCTCACCTCAGTGATTCTCTTGAAGTACTCTTGTTGGTCTATGAAGAAGAAGTATGTGACGACGTATCAAATATTGTGCACCTAACCGTATCACTATCAGTAATCGTTATCCGTTTTTGTACATCAATGATTGATTTGGTCTTTCTTTTGAAACTTCGTATCTCGTTGCATCGTGTTAAATTTGAAGGGCTGAAGCAGCAACCACAAGAACTTCTAAGAAGGGGGTTAACTAACCGAGAGTAACCTTTGTGAAGTAGTTCAGTCTTACTTTGAAGAAGAAGGAAGGCGATATGAGGTGTATGTGAAAGTTTTTCCCCTAAACGATTTCAGAGACGGTCCTCGCGCTCGTTATAACCTTATGAGTTTGAGTGATGCCAATAGTATTGGCAAAAATGATCAGGTCTTCGTGTGTTTTGGACAAATTGTCATAGTATGACATTGTGTCATGTTCAGAGAACGAAAGAAGAATATAGAGATTATTGATGAGACGACCACTTGTTCTGGAAGAGGAATTTGATTGACATTCAGAAACATTTGTAGACGACACTACCCGGTATATTGTGAAGACAGAGTTTTCCACAGGAAGAACCGAGATCGAAGACAGTTATCAGAGTGAGAAACTTGGTGGAAGAGTAGTAGAAGACGGTAGCGACGAGCATTACCAGGGATGAAGCATATAGGAAGAGGAGAGGAACTGGGATAATACTCAACCATATATTATGCAAACAGTGAAGATTACCGTTCTGGCATCAAGGCAACCAGACCGTAGGAGACGAAAATTCAACACATAATCTGGAGTCGACGACGGCGGTGTTACCTTAAAACCTAGAGCCGTGTTAGAAGACCTGTCGAAGAAACGCAATCTTGTTTCCCTATTCATCTTGGTTGTACTAAGATGAATTGAGAGCGGAAGCAGACTGGATGATGAAGAGATTTAAAGATTGTGCCAGAAATCCACATCACTCCATCACCGTGTCAAGAAGAAGTGCCGAAGGCTTGAGGGACCAGACTCAAGTTTATCACCCCTTCTCAGCCTATGATCAGATGGACAAGCGTAGACAGACTACTCGGACTTGGAGGAGATTTTGAAATCATGTATTCGAGTGGACGATTTTGGTTGGATGAGTTGCTTTCGTGAAGGACGAGGTTATTGATGGCGTGTTCACTTCTGCGTAACCCACTTAAGCTCCAGTTACCTGACGATAAGATTCTTCGAATGATTCGGATTCTCCGTTAGTATTTCCGTTCGGTGTTCTTTCTGTGTATGTTGGATGACGGTTTTGTCATGAGAATTTTGATGTGTTGTATAAGACCTGACGCCTTGGACGACGTATTTGTTTCCCCTCAACCTACTTAAATTCCGTTACCTGTTAATGAGGTCATTTGAATGATTTGGTTCGCTGTTAGTAATTCCGTTCTGTGTTCATTCAGCGTTTGTTGAATAACGATTTGCATAAGAATTTTGTCGAGATATGGAAGGAATTTGGATATTTATGAAAAGACAGATGATGAAGTAACTACTTATTTTTGGCTGAATGGATTTCGATGAGTTTTGAAGTCTTGGATCTATTAGCGACGTACCTGAATTCTGATGGACATTTTCGGATTTCCGTTACTCTTCGAGTAAATTTCGTATTCTTAGTCATGATGTTTGACTTTGGTGACCCTGAGACTGTAGGTGGACAAGGTGGATTTAGATAAGTTGTGTTGTTCACGACTTGAGATAAAGTATGACCATCATGAGGGCATATTTATATGAAGCTAGTATTATGACGCCTGATCAACGTGATAATACTTACATCATATAACGTGCACTTGTTGTGGGCATAGGATATTTCGAGGAGTACCTTAGAAGCCTTAGAATTTCTGATATCTGTTTGAGATCATCCGCGTTTAGTGAGACTTTAGATTTATTCTACCTATACGATTGATCTGCTGTCTTTGATATGCGAATTGATACGTTTGGATTCTAGACGAGCGTTTTGCTGATCTCTGCACTTCCGATACTGATCTTAGATTCTATTATAGGGCTTTCTGCCATTTGATGATATCTAACGACATGCTTCTGTCCGTATGGATTCGATCTGTTATTATACGAGGATATGCCTCTGTTCTGCTATATATACGTTCCGCATTCGTTAAGTCTGTTCATTTTGATCTGCTATAAGTTATGATATGAGATTCTGGATTCTGAGTATAACAAGACCTGTTGTTTACGAGAACACCTTTGGAAGGTTCTTTTGAAGCCGAAACTATTCGAAAAGCTGAAGAGTTACTTTTGCACCACCTCATGGTTACTACGATTTGATGTATTCTCGTTAATCTACCTAATCAATTCGATGTAAACTCTACGTACTGTTTGTACCCCTTCCTGGTGAATTCGATTATCATCCGTATATTGATACGTTATCAATTGGATTCGCACTCAGCATAGTGTGTCTCTGTTTTGTTCCCGATCCTATCATTTCCGATTCTTGCAAATTTCGAGGACGAAATTTTTCTATTAGAGGGGAAGAAGTTGTAACACCTAAAATCTGAAAAGCATGTAAAATGACCAAATTGCCCCTGCACGTTAAAAATTTAATTAAAGGCTTATAAAGTATCAAAACAATTCCAAACTTCTGGAAATACACGAGATATGTTACCAAATAATTTTAACGACTTCATTTAACATTTATACAAGTGATAAAATTACTAAAATACCCCTATTAGCACCGAATGGATTTATATGTAATATTAAGTTTATTTAAATGAGGTAAATATGACAATTATGGAATGAATCAATCCCCATAATTTTGGCTAACCTAATCACGAAATTCCTGGTCCTTCTCCCCCCATTTGACTCGGTTTATCCATTTTAAAACTCAATCACATCATCTCTTTTGTAAACCTAGTTGCCGTAAGAAATAAAACACACAAACAATTTTCTTTAGCCTCCATTCGACCTCCATAAATCCCTAAGCCATTTTTCTGAGTTCAAGCATCATCTAAAGAGTACTAGAAAAATATTTGTGAAGGTGTTCGTCGTACGAATCATTCTTGGTGGATTTCTTTCTATCGCGACATCATAAAGAGGTATAATCGTTTATAATTACTTCGGCCATCACAAAATTCGTTTCTCATTTTTCTAACACTCATTATAACGTATAAAACCTAGGAAAATATTGTTGGAGCTGTTCTTGGTCGTTTTCTAATTTTGAGGAATTATTTCCTTTCGAGCGTCTAGAAACAAGGTATATTCGTTCATAAATCCTACGACCTTCCTAAAATTCGTTGGCTATTTTTCACATGATCCTTATGTCGAATATGCTCTGGGAAAAATGATTTCAAGGTCCGAAGGTCGTTCGTGAGGTTGCGGTGATTTTTGGCTCGTTTTGGTGTCACGCGTATAAAAGAATTCGTTCAAGCCATTTCATACGTTCAAAACTCTTTGGGGTATTTTTCTCAGACTCTATATGTTATAAGAACATCAACTAAAATGTATACACAAATCCATGCACGTTCTATGAATTAAACGAGATTATAACCATGAAAACGCATAAAACTTGTGTAAAATGTATTATGATTGATATGGGCTGTATCTATAATTTATTCACGTGTATTATAATGTCATATGATCTGGAAAAATATTGGGAAGAATTATCATGGCCTAGATCTAATTATTTTGAATTAATTTATATAATCATATTTTGTTTAAAACGTATAAAAGGATATAGAAAATTCGTACGAGTTGAAATCTGAGAATTAGGGTTTGTTCTTATGATTATAATTAATGTTTAATGATGTGGTAATGATTGAAAATGGTTTGGAAGAATTAGGGTTTGATTTCATGGATTTAAAATGGTTAACGAGTGGTTTTAAAATGTCTAGGGTAGGTTTTGTAACTTTTAAAACTCATGGGTTATTTTTAGAACTTATTTTGGAATGTGTACTTTCTGTATAAAATATAAGTTGAGGGGGTCTAGGGTCATTTTTGTATTTTAAAGGATTAAAATGTATTTATGTCTTAATTATGATTCGAATTGTAATATAATTAATTAGAGGGACTAAACATGTAATTTCTGGAAACTTGGTGCTGTTTTGAGTAATAAAATATATTTAGGGGGTTATGTGCTATTTTGGTAATTTAATGGATTAATATGAAATTGTTAGTAATTAAAGATTGAAATTATAAGTTAAAGGACTAAATATGTAACTTTGATAACTAGAAGGACTTAATGAGTAAATTATAAATACTTGAGGATACATTCGTATAATATGATAAATTAAGTAATCATTGTGTAAATTTGATAAGTTAAGGGTTTAATATGTAATTATGAATATTTGAAGGTTTAAAGTGTAACTGTTATAATAAAGGGGTATAAAGTGTAAATTGTGAATTCTTAAGGACTAAGGGTATAAATCTGATCAAAGATACTTCAATTCCAATTAATAATGATTTAACCAAGCTATACTATCCAATACTTCTTAATATGGAAACTTTCTAAAAATGGAAACCTGCTAAAAATAGAAAGTTACTTAATATGGAAATGGGATCTTTAGTAATCATGTCTTTACCCCTCTAGGTGTGAAGAGGGAGTAGTCCTGTGCTCTTGATCATCTTATTCAGTATTTTCCTTTGTCAGCAATAAGGTACAGATATTCTGCTTCTTTGATAAGAGGCCTTCATTCTCTGATTATGATTCGTATTAGGGTTCCCTATACCATTGCTATGTTCCCTTCATTCATGAACTCCGATCTTTTGAACCATCATGATATTGAACCTTTTATGATTATGAACCTTTCATGTATGAACCTTTAATTATGAACCCTCGACCATGAACCTTTGCTCATGAACCTTGCTTATGAACCTTGCTTATGAACCTTTGCTTATGAACCTTGCTTATGAACCTTGCTTATGAAACATGATTATGAACTTATGAACAATGATATTGACCTATGCAAGTAAACTAAAAACATGATTCATGATACTTGACCTTTACCCTCAGTTTGATACTACGAGCCACTCACTAGGCATGAGGGTTTCATGTCCATGTCAGTCGATGCACCGATGGCATGACTCTAGGGCAGGAGAGTGATGACCTGTCCCGTCCCTGCATGTTATGTTTATGATTCATGTTTACGTAGAGGCAGATTATGGCCACCGGGGGCGTATGGATGCATCCTAGATTTGTTCATGTTCATGTTATGTTATGTTATTCATGGTGACTGATGGTGTGTGCGATACACGTCTTTCACACTCCGGGAGCTAGCTACTCCAACCCATGATTGAGGACACCCCTCATATTTACAGGATACCCATGATTGAGGACACCCCTCATATTCACAGGATACTAAGAGGTCTCCCCTCTGCATGTTTACGATTATGATGATGATTATGATTCATGTTATGTTATGGGCTCGTAGTGGATTTCTGACTTCCTTTACCATGTACCCTTTTACCTTTCCTTATGATACCATGTACTCTTACCTTTCATCTTGATACCATGTATTCATGCTTCCACACTCTTTTACTCATGTAAATTATACATTATACTACTGCTTGTTACGTTATATCTGTTCACTGAGCTCTAGTAGCTCAGCCGCGTTTCTTTTCCCGCGGCAGGTTTTAGTTGGAAGCTGGGTAAGAGTGAAGAGACTTTGGACCTAGAAGACTTTGAGTAGAAGCCATTAGAAGAGATGTACTTATGGATTTGATAGACAGCTTTTATTTTCCTTTGTAACTCTTTGTATTGCAAGATTTCATTTGTAACCTTTGAGAACCATTGTATTACTATTGATTGTATGCTTTGTTTGATCTGATATGGAGCCATTTGTGTGATACTTCTACCCTTGTCGGGTTGGGGTGTTACAGGTCAACCAAGGTTGGGTATATGGTATTCTAGGGAATCTCCTTTTGACTTGGTAGCATATTCAGATAGTGATTATGCTGGTGCTAGCTTGGACAGAAAGTCAACAACTGGAGGATGTCAATTCCTTGGGTGTAGACTTGTCTCATGGCAGTGTAAGAAGCAAACAAGTGTGGCAAATTCAACAACTGAAGCTGAATATATAGCTGCTGCAAGTTGCTCTAGTCAAGTTCTATGGCTTCAAAACCAACTTCTTGATTATGGGTACAATTTCTTAAACACTGTTATTCATATTGATAATAGTAGTACAATTTGTATTATTAAAAATCCAGTGCAACATTCTAAAACAAAACACATTGAAATTAGACATCACTTTATAAGAGACTGCAATGAGAAAAGATTAATTCAAGTACTTAAAATTGCTTCAGAATTTAATTTTGCAGATCTGCTAACCAAAGCTTTTGATGTTGGAAGGTTTCAGTACTTGGTAGCAAGTATTGGAATGCTTAATCTTTAAATTTTTCAAATAATGTGTTTATGTAAATAAATTTTTGTTGGTACTGCTGGATTTATAAGGTACTGCTAATGTATCATATGGTACTGCTAAGCACATAAGGTGCTGCTAGTACAAATGTAAATTGTGTTATTCATACGGTTAGTCCTATGTTTATCCTAATGCAAGACAAGTACTTTTTACATTGTTCTTTTTCTTTTAGACTAACTTTTTCAGGTATGAATATGTGAACACAAAAGGATGTTTCAAGTGAAATGGAAGCAGCAGAATTGAGATATTAACTGTTGATCATATTAGGTTTATGATGGACTGAGTTTGGGAATTCAAAACTCCTTAAAACTACTTTCTTGAAATCTAGTTATGATATTTCACATTGAATTGATGACTTAGTTGATCAGATAGTAACTGATGCAACTCACTTTCTATCATTTTATACTTTTAAGTATAATGTGCAAGTCTGAGGACATCTGATAGAAAGAACAGCTAGTAAAAGTGAATCTAACACTTGTGTTAGAGGCAACAATTGCTATGAGCTGGAAACCCTGTCAAGAAAGCCTTTTGAATAGGTTTATCTTTACACAGGCAGTTATTTATAACAGAAAAACATTAGTTCTCACATAACCAGAGGTTGCTTTAAACCGAAATTTTGATTAAGTGTCTGTTATACACTTGATCCCTTCAAAAATGGTTGAAAGTAGTATGATTTTTCAATTCTAAATTCATGAACATACTACTAAGTCAATATAATTTCTTAAAAGGATTTTCAAGAGATTCACAAAAACCATTCATTAATGGACTATGAATCAAAATGTCCACTGATTCACCTCTCATAGGAGTTAACACACCTAGAAGTGATGAGGGCAGTAACTTAAACTCTTAAGGAATTGATGGCTTCATGTACAATATTGTCTGACAACAAGTTCTATATGATGAATCAGATGATAAGGAAATATATATTTTGGTACATAGTGAGATCTTCCAAACAAGGGGAGGAAACAAAAGTTATTTGCTTCAGGGGAGGAAATAATAGCCCAGAATGAAAAAAAAAAAAAAAAAAAAAAACCAATATATGGAAGGAGAAGACAAGAGCATACAAGATGACATGGAGGTTGAAAATGACAAGAATAGAGCTTATTCTGGAGTATTATATATATTCAGAAGGGATGAAGCATTCCAAAGGAGAAAGTTCTATCTAGGTCAAACGAAGAAAAGTTTCAATTTCACTTCAAAGACATGCTGGTTAGATGATTTCAATTGTTGAAACAAGCATCCAAGATACACAACATCATTGCCTCTTATAATTCCTCCATCCAAGGAAATTGCACCATCTTTTAGTCCAAGATTGGAGCAATGTTTTGATATTGCTAAAGTCAAAAGAAGAACAAAGAATTTTAGTTCAGATTCATGAAGTGTTTGAAAGATCTTCACAAGTCCTCATTTAATTCAGAAAACATGTTTGAAATGGTTCACATGTTTAGGGGAGGATTGTTGGGAATTAAATATTCTGAAGTTAGAGTATCTAAGATAAAGGTACTGCTAGTTCAAAGTCAAGGTACTGCTAGAACAAAAAGGTACGGCTAGTACAAGATCAAGGAAGGTACTGCTGGTTCAAGTTCAAAGGAACGTCTAGTTCAAAATGGTACTGCTGGTCAGTGAGTCATCCTGCTGCTGAGTGGATAAGATTGAAAAGATATTTATTGTATTTTGGTCAACAATATACGGTAGATAATATCTTACCCCATGTGCTTAGTTAACAAGTTGTGTACATAGATACATGTTGTATCTTATGTACTGACACTCAAGATAAGGTAACCAAGTAAGTCGGCTAAGACTTTAAGCAATATTGTAATAGATCTCTTGGACTATAAAAGAGATCTTAGACTTGTGTTTTAGTGTAAGTTGTCAAAGTGTGTCCATGCATATGTGTTATTGTAAGAACATATAACTGTTAGATAAGAACAAACACAAATATATCACAAGTTAGAAAAACTTAAGATTCAAGGTTGTAACACTAGTGATATTTCAAGATCACTCGTATTATTATCATTAATAATATTGAATCGTTTGGTGATAATCTTCATGTGTTCATTACTAACTAACAAACATAACAATTCCATTTCCATAACATACACAACCTTCTAAGTTTGGTTGAGTGAATTCCGCGCACTTAATCATTTTAACACAACATATCATACACACAAAGTCACAAGGTTTAACCACCTTAACCGTGTGTCCAGGATCCAAGCACTTGGCATGTAAGATAAGTTTGGTATGTAAAATAACTCTGCTCAAAAACTTAAACTAATAATCTAAGTTATGGTACTTTTTGATTTCTTTCTTCATCTCTATTAGCTTCTCTTGTTGCTTTAGGGGCAAAGTCTCATCGATTCGTGAATTATAGAATAGGATGTCTTTGTCCCATTTCTTTCTTAGGGCTAATTCAAATACTTGACGTTGTAGTGCTAGTTCCTTTCTTTTCAACTAAGCTGCTTCCCGATGTGCCACTTTCTGGAGATCCAAATCTCGATTCTTCAACTGTATATAGGAGTCTTGTTGCTCCTTTTTCTTTCCCCAGCTTTTCGACTTCATGCTTATCCATTTATCAGTTACCAAATCAATAAGACTTCCTCCTGCAACATATGAATATTGGTGCGGATAATTGTAAACACAAGAAGTTTTACAATCCTCCTAGGCATAGTACCTAACCGTTGTAGTGTAGTATATATAAGACACGGGGGATTGATCATTCTCTAGGGGAATAGTGAGGTAGGCTCGAAGTGTATAACGAATTAAGTCTAAGGGTTGAGGGATGATTCTTTTTGTATTTTATATTATATAGAAAGCAAGTTAAAATCTCGAGTTTTGTAAGAGTTTGGTTTTTAAAACTAATAATAAAACTAAATTAAACATAAACTAAATATGCAGAAAAGTAAATTGGTGAAACTCGTATGGTAGAAAAGTGTATTCACTTAGAATCTCATTACTCCCTAGTTATCTCTTACTGATTAGTCTAGTTGTCACGTCCTTGTTTAGTTAGAGCGTTGTATTTCTTAATATCAATTGTGGATTGGTTACTCCCTAACTCTATGAACTATGTTCTAATTGAGCGGCGCCTAAGAATGCCCTTTTAACTCTCAATTTCCACAATGCAAACACAATTCACGCATTAAATACAACGAACATCAAGTTAATTAATAACTAAGCGTTTAGTCGGACATTCAAGCTAGTAAGATATTTGACTTAGCCAATTTTCCTACTCCTAATGCAATTTCACAACTAACTAAACTAGAATCGACACACAATAATCAATAACTAAGTTTCATGCAATCCTAAGCAAATACTAATAAATCTAGCCTAGCATGGTAATGAAAAGAAAAGCAGATAAAAGAATCAAACAATCACAATTAAACATAATTGAATGATTAATTAAACAACTTATCTTATCAATATATGATGAGTCTTGGGGCTAAAAGCCCTAAAATACTGATAAAATTCGGACTAGGGTTTATCTCCAATGTTGCCCACAAAGTTCCACACTTATAATGAAAACAATACGAAAATATATAGGATTACAGTTGTGACGGCGTCACTTGTTAATTGTAACACCGTCAGCTCGCCGTCTTTAAGATTTCGAGTTTGGCGCCAACTTATTGTGACGGCGTCACCTTATGGTTTGTGACGTCGTCGCTCTTCATAATCTTGGTCATAACGCCGTCAGCTTGAGGACGTCTCCATCGCCTGAACCGTCACTTGGAAATTATAAAAATTGATCATATTTGTTAACTTCAAGTGACGGCGTCACTTAGTAATTGTGACGCCGTCCCAGCCCTTTTGGTGACGTTTTTCCTGATGTTGTCGTTGATGAGGTGTAATATTATACGTCTTTAAGGGGTCATTTAGGCTCTAAATCCGTACATATTTGATCAATTACTATCCTAAATCATTTCTATTTAAGTTTTAGGTACTTGGGAAGAAAATGCTGAAAATTGAAACGTTTATGGCTCGATTGGACAAGAAAACGAAGAAAACGACAAAGTCAAGAAAACGTGATAAAAAGGAGCTGTGACGGCGTCAGGATTCCTAAGCGACGCCGTCACTTGAAAAGCAACGAAGACTATCAAGTTATAATTTTATCAAGTGACGCATCAGACGATGGCGACGGTCTTGAGCTGACGACGTCAAGACCAGAATAATGAAGAGCGACGGCGTCACAATCCACAAGGTGACGCTGTCACAACTAAGTTGGTGCAATAGACGAAACCCTAATGATGGCGAGCTGACAGCGTCCCAATTGTAGAGTGACGTCGTCACAAGTGTAAATCTATATATATTTTTCGTATTATTTTTAATCAATGTAACATCTTGGAGAGACCACTTTGGAGGAATGAATTTGACAGCTTTTGTAAGGGTTTTTAGCCCTCATAACTCCCATGTTTTATTGAAGATAAATTATTCAATCTTTAATTATTATAATATGTCTATGTGTTGTGTGATTCTTTTTTTACCTTCTCTTCTATTTAACATGCTAGGCTAAATTTAATTGTGCTTACTTAGAGTTGAATGAAACCTAGTTATTGATTATTGATTGTCGTCTCTAGTTTAATTAGTTGTTTTTGCGTTAGGAGTAGGAAAACTGGCTTTATCTTAGTATATTAGCTTGAACATCCGACTAAACGCCCCGCTACATTGAGATAGTTGGTTGATTCTGTTAGTGCAAGCAGTCTCGTTGGGGAGATTGCTAGTGCAAGCAATCTCGTTTGTTTTGATTGATGACAAACATGTAACTTGATACATAACGTAAAATGTACAAGTTACTTGTAATCTTATCTTGTCTCAACATACATTCAACATCTCTCGAGTCCTCGTATGATACAACACAGGTTCGTACATGTTTGTTATGTGGCATTATGATCAAACCCTTAACAAACCATTTAGAATGTTTAAAATACGGTTAGATACTTAAGTATTTTAAAAAGGCTAATCATTCTACTTAGAACCTCATTTTATATGATCACTAGGATACACATAAACATTACAAAGTTCACTAGGAATAACATATACAAGTTTACATGTTTATTTCTTAAAATGGAAACTTTATTAGTTAAATAATACCATGACATCATGCCATACATCACATATGATATCTTAGGTAGATTGTGTAATATCTTGTTTAGATTTACAAGTTATAAAGTTGACATTTGTGGATCTTGGAAGATTTGGAAAGATACACAAAGATATCTTAGCTGTCATACCCACGGATCCAAACGTTAACAAGCACGGATCCCTTTTATGGGATCCGCCGGATCCGTAGGATGATTTTCTTGTTTTCCTATAATTGTTTACACATGGTTTTAGTTGTATACATGGTTCTAGTCTTACACATAGTTTTAGTTTACACATGGTTTTAGTTTACACATGGTTTTAGTTGTAGACATGGTTTTTAGTTTTACTATAAATACTTGCCCATTGTTACCCATTGGTTTCATCCATCTAAGAACACACATTTCCTTTACCCTTTGCACTCACCTAGATCAGTAGCAAACCATGTAGATTCATAGATTAATCACCCTTTACATAATGATCATAATGTTACTAACTTTCATTATGTTGTAAGCATACATTGTTAATGATCCTGTAAAGCAAGCTCAAGATCATGAGACATCATCCATAGCATACTTCTTGATCCACCAAGAAGATCTCACTTGCATACATGAAGATCCATCACAACAAGTTTAGGGAGCTTGTGATCTTCATACATTGAAGGCTTCCGATCAATGGAAGTTCATATAGAGTAGGCATTCATATCCATGATACACTTATGTCATGGATCATTGTTGTAACCATCATTGTATCATTTAGATCAGTAGAGTGTGGTTAGTGCTTTAGTCCTCAAAGCACAAAGAGTGTAGGGAGTGGTTGTACCCTTGGTAAAGAACTCGACATCTAGCTTAGTGTCGGTAATTGTATAAGCGACGATGGGAGTGGTTGTACCCTTGTAAAGAACTCGGTGTTTAGCTTAGTACCGGAAAAGGAAGTAAGCGACGTGTAAAGGTTTTCTCCGCCTAAGAAAGGGAGCTTGTTGATCTAGTGAAGTAACTCTCGAGTTGGGTACTCGGGGAGTGGAGTAGGGCGGAGAGGAGCTCCGTGACCGAACCACTATAAATCATCGTGTTCGGTTTGCGCTTTCTTTTACTTATCTCTTTACTTTTATATTTGCATTATGTGATTGCTTGTGTTGTGATTATGTGATAATACTTGTGTGACAACTTGGTAGATATAAACTACAACAGACAGTGTTCATATTAGAACTAGCCAAAGTGGAAATTTGATACAACAAGTTTTAAGAATTAAAACGGTAAACGTATTCACCCCCCCTCTACGTTTTCACAATTGGTATCAGAGCGGGTTGGCTCTCGTTTTCAAAACAAATGGTTTTTAAAATAGAGTAAGATCCATGTATCAAATTGCCTCTGAAGCAGAACATAATATGAAAAATGTTTCGCTAAGTATACTTTGAAATTTTGTTGTTAAATATCACTTTGTATACAAGCTTGAAGGTGTTCTTGAAAAATAAAAGAAAAATATTTCTCAAAAGAATTTGTAAGTGTCAAATTATGTGCTCAGAACTAATTTACGAAAAATACCATTTTGAAGGGAGTGTTTGGAATAATCATTAAGTTAGTTGAAAAATCACCTCCGTAATATTTAGATAAGTCACATAAGTTGAAATATTGTTAATATTTGTAATATATGCCTAAGATTAAGTGTAGCAAGTCCCACACACTTTCGCTATGTCAAAATATGAGTTTAGGAGAATCTGTCACAGGTCTCGGCGGATCCAAATGACATAAAGGGCGGATCCCTCAAAAAGGATCCGTCGGATCCGTCTGCAGTTTTTTGTGAAACTTAAAAAAAATCATAACTAATTAACCGTAAGTCCGTAGGAGTCGCGCCACCTATCATTTTGAAGGGAATTAAGTCTACTTTCATTTAAAAATAGTCTCATGGCCTAGATCTAAATTGAAGTAGGTAAAACAAATCAAATACTATAACCTGTTCAAAATGTCAAGTTTTATTTTGACACAGTAAGTTAAACTTTTGAGTCAAGCAATGTAAATTGGTATCCTTTGCTCATAAATATGATTTCTTTTGAAACTAAAGAATTTGGTAATATAAAGGAAACAAATTAAGCTTGGCATACATCGTCATATTTAAACGCAAAGTGACAAAAAGTATACTTTCATCTATGCTATGCTATGTGGCTAACTGTTCTATATTATTTGCATATATGTGATATGCTTGTTGATAAGTGTGATTGTACTTGTTTATTTGTAATACATAAGTGTCTTGCCATGATACTTACTTGCATGTTTATCAATTGCTTGTTTTATGCATAATAGAACATTTGCTAGATATTGTGTAATACATTGATAAACTGTGTCTGTTTTACTTTTAGACTTAGATACTATTGTTTGATTATATTATGTGAAAACCTTGCATAACTTACTTAGAAATGTGTACTAAGTGAAATGTCTTGAAAAGTATTGACTTGCACAAACTCTCACTTAATTGCTCAAGTGTTATAATGAGTAAACATGTAGTATCTTTGAAAAAGAGTGTTTGGTACAAACAATTTGAAACAATGATGTGTTGAGTTGTTATGCCTTTAGGATATTATCTTGTTGTTAAACCTTCATGTGTACTAACCATATCATGCAGGACGATAACACTTTGATGTTATCAAGTTTCCGGGTTTAAGCCACTGTTTGGCTTAACTCTCATTTAAGGTAAGTTAATATGATCGGATTAAACTATGTGTGTATGTGTGTTAGAATAAACATTTTTAGTAGTTTTGCATTACATATTAGCTAATAGATATGTTCCAGGAGAATTTTCAGGTCTTGGTCGAAAAACGCGAATTTTGCATATCTCTCTGTTTGTTTTTAGTACTTTTGTTCAAACGGATCCGACGGATCCCTCATTTTGGATCCGTCAAGAGTTAGCTTTGGATCCGCCAGTCCAGAACCCACGGATTACACGGCTCCCAAACTTTGGCTCCGCCTTTGTTGTCGATTGGATCCGTGGGTGTCAAAAGTAACTTTTCAAAATTCCCAGACTAATCCCAATCCTTAGATTATAGATTCTAGTTTTTGTTTAGGTTTATTCTACTGATCATTAAGTGTATTTGGATGATTGAGAATTACGTAGAACCATAAGATTGATCAAAACTCATTTACATCAAATCCAATATCCTCCCTGTCTATAAATTAGAAAGATCAGGATCCTCACTCAAGATCACTCACGCTCATCACTAAGATTCTTTTCACTGATGATTTACTCATATTAGGATTAGAACATTTCACTTGCACCTATAGGAAAATCATCTCTAACCATAACTTCAAACTTCACAAAAAGGATCCAAGAGACCTTTCTCCATAAAGGAAGGAATCCGGAAACTTGTTTCTTGAGGTCCATGGACCACTGATCATTTGTGATCATTACACATATTCCCTGCATTCACTTGTCCTTTACTTATCCATTAGCTTGATTTGTAAATTGACAACTTCCAAACTAATCCAGACTCACTGTTTGCAAATATATCACATATTACAAACCCAACTCATGTATGTATTCACGTATGTTACCTCACTTGGTTAACATGTCATCCTTCAAGACGATTTACATCAAGTCATAACTCACACTTAGGTTATAGATGTAATTATCAAGTCTTGTTATTCTTTTCTCAAAGTAGGATTGACAACTTAAAGTATTTCATTCGAAATATTCAAGTAAATTTGACTTACGATTGTAGTCATTAAAAGTCATATCCAAAACAATCAACTCCCAAGTATTTTAACAACGTATGTTAAAACACTTATCCTATCGCCTAAGTACACTTGTACTTTCACTATTATCCCATCACACTCACTTCTGTGATATGTCTTATACCCTAAGCATTAGATCACATCACACACTAGTTATACCAACCAATAGATCATAAGAGTCTGTCTTCATCCTCGTTATCCATAAGAATTAGTCTTCATCACATTCAACCCCTAAGTTTCACACAAACATAACCAAACACTTCATCCGCTAGTGAAACACAAGAATTAGTATCCATTCTTGTAATCTTCAACATTCATGAAACCCAAAAGTTCAACAAACTCCTTCATCACCATAATTCACGCCATTGAGTGCATTGCTCAAAAAGCCCTTAGTCCAACACTCATACCAAATCAAATGCAAGTTGAATCAACTCATCAATACCTTGCCACCTATAGAATTAGAACTTCGCCATCAAATGAGCATAATGCTCACATTCATTAAATAGTACCACAAGTCATCAAAGTATTGGTAATACTTTGTTTCATTAAATCTTGAATCAACATTGTAACAACTTATGTTATAATGAAATCTCAAAGCCAATCTCATACATCCTAAATAACAATCTTGAGGAGTATACAAAAGAAACTCA
Organism: Artemisia tridentata subsp. tridentata; assembly: GCA_021014915.2. NCBI lineage: Eukaryota > Viridiplantae > Streptophyta > Magnoliopsida > Asterales > Asteraceae > Artemisia > Artemisia tridentata. The sequence goes on from CP139504.1 coordinate 242,788,380, forward strand.
AGTAAGTTTATCTTGTCTAGTTATCATATTATTGAAACCTAGTTTATTTAGGATAAGTCTATCCAATTCAAATACTTTGTGTTCATATCTTCATTTAGGAAAACATGATGTTTCGGAAAAACATTATGTGTTTATTTTTCATCTTGTTAAAAAGGATAATGTATATCCTATGCATCATTATTTTCTTGCAACATGAGCGGTTATGTTACAAGAGATTTCATTACACCACATTGGGCAAATAATCTTAAAACAAACATCCACTAGTTCTATGAACTATCTTCCTTATTGAGCACTAGTTAAATCTTACTTGTTGAAAGATACCATACGTATCTATTTCCTTTTAAGCGTACATTAAACCTTGGTCAAACCTTGTGCATATTCACATCTCTGGAGCATACACAAGACCTATTAAAGTTAGTAACTTTATTTAGATTCTTGTTCCAAAGAACTTTCTTCAGAACTTTCATGACATATCCCGTTACCACACACAAACACATGTCTTGATCTTAGATCACTTGCATAACTCATACTTAAACTCAACTTAAAGGATGTCACCCTTTAGATCATTCAATCTTAGATTCCAAACACAATGATTAAAATCCATCGACACATATTTGTCAAATTTACGTGTATAACATGACATCTTCATCACACTAGTTTTTATAGAAATAGTTGAGTCTCATTAAGTCATGTATTGGTGAATTATCTTGTCTTAGAAATAATTAATCAAACAAGAAGTAGATGTGATTTTTCTTTAGTTTATTAAAAAAAAAAATCACTTGCATTACATATACGTGTATTGATTACATGATATTTGTTTGATATCTTGATGTTATCATTGTCAAATGTGTAAACCTTAGAAAGGTTTTGTCTGCATGCTTATATGCTGTATGATTTGTATGATATGTTCATTCTTTTGTTATATGCTATTTCGCAAGATTAACGTATTACTTGTTAACTCACACTTACTATATGGTGTTAGATAGTCTTTGTCTTTAGTTGACAATCATTGAGCTTTTTCGTAGGATAGTCTAAATGGTACATGCTCCTAAATGTTATAATGGTTTGCATGAATCTTAGTCTCACTTATTTGTCACACTATTTGTTTGCCATATGTGCACTTTGTCTAAGTGGTCTTGGTATGATGAACATTTAGAAGTCATTTTATTTTATACATAGATCATTGTGTTAATTAATGGGTAAGTATGCTTAAGTGACTAAGCCTAACTTAAAAACAATTTCACAATGTAGTATCTAAAACAATGCTATCTTGCAATATGATTATTTGTCTTTATGCTATGTGGTATCTTTATGTCTATTAGTAGATTATTTATTTTTATAAGATGTTGTCATATGATATTCACATCTTTTGTCATTAAGACTTTTTGTCTTGTAGGCTGATAACAAACTATTTGTTATTTCTCTTTGTTATGCTTATTTTGCATAATTGTTATCTCATTATTGCTACTTAGATTAGTAATATGTTTATGGGATCCATTTTCTTGCATATAGCTTTAAAAGCTAATAGGATTAAGTTTTAGAGGTTTGAAATTTGTGTTTGGATATCTTTCAATATACCTCTCTCCAAATCATATTGTTGCTTCCGCTCACCTAACAATATCTCCATCATCTTTTAGTTAAAACAATATATCTCCCATAAGGAAAACCACATGCCTCATCGTGCGATCATCTCGCATTGATAGAGAAGAGCTACGTAACTTCACGGATGAAGTTCTTTGTATGCTAACCAATATCCACTAAAACATTGCTAAGCTCATCGCTTTCATTAATCTGCAACATCCTAAACACTTTACCTTCATTCTTCATTTAATGCATCATAGATTATGTTGAATGACCACCAATTAAGGAGGAGAGAAATTCATTCACATAATTGTCTTTTCATTAAATAACATGTACTCATGTTTCTTACATTCCCAAATACCGACAAGTAGGTTCAAATCACTTAGTTAAATCAGTTCACAAAATCACAAAGTGTTTCTAACCTTATTAGCTCAACATCACAGCTCTGCACCAATATCTCATTAAAAGAAAAACACATCATGTGTTTGGCAAACCTCTTAAATGAGATACATTAAGTCTCCTTAGAATTTGACAAGGATTAGTGAAACCAAATTAGTAGTTATAAGTGAATAGACCATAGCATGAACCTTCGTTTGATCAAAAACGACAAAAATGACCTAATCGATTTTGGTCCCACGGAACCCTTCGATAAGAAGGACGGAACCAAAATTTTGGTTCCGCCAAATCCGCGGGTACCTGATCAGCTTTTAACCATTCAGAAACCAAACAACTTTAGGTAATCAACGAATCTAGGATTTTCATCTTAATCTCACAACTTAATTGTCTAGAACATCTTTAGTGTCTAGAACACCATTATAGGATCTCATCCTTTTTCATTCTTGTTACATATCAAGCATGTCATTGTCAGTGCAAACAGAACCATCATTCTCAACATGTTTGTCCAACCAACACTCTCATCATATGATGTCATTCTCATCCACATATAGGTATCTAGTATTTCCAATTGTTACATATGGAATCTCTATTCCTAAGTGATCATTGTCTTCACTTCCTCTCATTCTCATTCAAACATTTACTATGGCACGATTCATCTTTGGTAGATGATAATATCATAACCGTAACCGTCTTCAAATACTCTTATATCATTTGCTATACATTAGAGTTTCTGAATTCATTGCATTCATTATAATCACCACCATCCATCACTTCTTTCACTAATCATCAATCCCATGGATTAACGAAAAACCTACTTACATCAACCATTAGTCATCCATTAAGTTATCATTCACTTGTAAACCAACATCATATTAACACCACTCACTTTAAGCTTTTTAACTTCACTTCATATCCTCCTCATAGGCATTGTTTTGTAGGATTTTATCATATGATATTGCTGCATCATATTTTTATTTGATTAGACAATCACAATTGGTATGTTGCTTGTGATTAGATTATTGATATGTTGCATAATATTTTTCTTTGAGATAAAATATATTGCACTAACCATTTCATTGTAGGTTCATCATCATATACGCTCGATCATATATAGCTTACTCATCATAGGATAAAGTTTGCTTCGATTACTATTCCTTTTTTTATAGGTGCTTCTTGACAATCTCAAACCAGGAGGATTATCAGTCTAGCACTCATATTGCATCGTCTATACACATTGGTCGTATATGACTTAAGACATAGCTTCTAGTGCATTGATCTTTTGTTTTGTAGGTTCATCTTGACGCGCTAGAGCAAGGGGGAGCTTTCGTCAAGTAGTTTTTAGGATGCATCATATACACACATTGGTGTATATCATATACTTGTCCAAGGACAAATATTGTTTTATACTAACCTTTATTTTGTAGGATTCTTCATCCTTGGATCATATACGTTGGTACCCTAGCAACGGGGAGTATAGATCAAGGGGGAGGATATCATATTCTAACTATTTTTTTTGTAGGATCATACATCTTAACATTGTCACTCCAATTAGGGGGAGTGTTATCCAAGGGGGAGCCTTAAAGTTCTCATTATCATTGCATTATCATACTTGGTACTCTAAACTAGGAGGAGTAATCACCAAGGATTGGTTACCACATTCCGCTACGCATATCTTCTTTTCGTTTCGACAAAAAGGAGGAGATAGGTCTACATAGTCCAACATAGATTACCCACGTGTATCGTTGGCTATTTGCATTTCATTCATCATGCATTTTTCATATATATTCTTTTTATGTTGCACACCACTAACCTTGATGTAGGTTAAGAGTCTTAATTTGATCCATGGATCCGCATACAACCTAGGAAACGCAACAACCATAGGAGATTGGGAGTAGTCTATTTAACTTCACTAGGGATGATGCAAGCTCGCCATTTCGGGGAGAAATTAAGTTAACTCCAAGGACACACCCTTTTTGCTTCGACAAAAGGGGGAGAAAGGTGTAAACGGAGAAAGTAAGTAATTACGCGGACACAAGGAGAAAAGGGAGAAAGGTGTAAACGGAGAAACGGACACAAGGATAAAGTAAGTCATTACGGACACAAGTAACTTTTTGCATTTTACTTTCTATCACGTTTACATATTTTGTCATCATCAAAAAGGGGGAGATTGTTAGTGCAAGCAGTCTCGTTGGGGAGATTGCTAGTGCAAGCAATCTCGTTTGTTTTGATTGATGACAAACATGTAACTTGATACATAACGTAAAATGTACAAGTTACTTGTAATCTTATCTTGTCTCAACATACATTCAACATCTCTCGAGTCCTCGTATGATACAACACAGGTTCGTACATGTTTGTTATGTGGCATTATGATCAAACCCTTAACAAACCATTTAGAATGTTTAAAATACGGTTAGATACTTAAGTATTTTAAAAAGGCTAATCATTCTACTTAGAACCTCATTTTATATGATCACTAGGATACACATAAACATTACAAAGTTCACTAGGAATAACATATACAAGTTTACATGTTTATTTCTTAAAATGGAAACTTTATTAGTTAAATAATACCATGACATCATGCCATACATCACATATGATATCTTAGGTAGATTGTGTAATATCTTGTTTAGATTTACAAGTTATAAAGTTGACATTTGTGGATCTTGGAAGATTTGGAAAGATACACAAAGATATCTTAGCTGTCATACCCACGGATCCAAACGTTAACAAGCACGGATCCCTTTTATGGGATCCGCCGGATCCGTAGGATGATTTTCTTGTTTTCCTATAATTGTTTACACATGGTTTTAGTTGTATACATGGTTCTAGTCTTACACATAGTTTTAGTTTACACATGGTTTTAGTTTACACATGGTTTTAGTTGTAGACATGGTTTTAGTTTTACTATAAATACTTGCCCATTGTTACCCATTGGTTTCATCCATCTAAGAACACACATTTCCTTTACCCTTTGCACTCACCTAGATCAGTAGCAAACCATGTAGATTCATAGATTAATCACCCTTTACATAATGATCATAATGTTACTAACTTTCATTATGTTGTAAGCATACATTGTTAATGATCCTGTAAAGCAAGCTCAAGATCATGAGACATCATCCATAGCATACTTCTTGATCCACCAAGAAGATCTCACTTGCATACATGAAGATCCATCACAACAAGTTTAGGGAGCTTGTGATCTTCATACATTGAAGGCTTCCGATCAATGGAAGTTCATATAGAGTAGGCATTCATATCCATGATACACTTATGTCATGGATCATTGTTGTAACCATCATTGTATCATTTAGATCAGTAGAGTGTGGTTAGTGCTTTAGTCCTCAAAGCACAAAGAGTGTAGGGAGTGGTTGTACCCTTGGTAAAGAACTCGACATCTAGCTTAGTGTCGGTAATTGTATAAGCGACGATGGGAGTGGTTGTACCCTTGTAAAGAACTCGGTGTTTAGCTTAGTACCGGAAAAGGAAGTAAGCGACGTGTAAAGGTTTTCTCCGCCTAAGAAAGGGAGCTTGTTGATCTAGTGAAGTAACTCTCGAGTTGGGTACTCGGGGAGTGGAGTAGGGCGGAGAGGAGCTCCGTGACCGAACCACTATAAATCATCGTGTTCGGTTTGCGCTTTCTTTTACTTATCTCTTTACTTTTATATTTGCATTATGTGATTGCTTGTGTTGTGATTATGTGATAATACTTGTGTGACAACTTGGTAGATATAAACTACAACAGACAGTGTTCATATTAGAACTAGCCAAAGTGGAAATTTGATACAACAAGTTTTAAGAATTAAAACGGTAAACGTATTCACCCCCCCTCTACGTTTTCACATAGTTGGTTGATTCGTTGTATTTAATGCGTGAATTGCGTTTGCTGACATTGGTTAGTCCCAACAAGAACAAAATTCATAGTGTTAGGGATTGACGACCCCTAGCGATTGATATTAAGGAATACAATGCTCTAATTAAAACAACGAAGGGACAATTCGACTAATCAATAGGAGATAACTATGGAGTAATAAGATTCTAAGTAGATACACTTTACCTATCATACGAGTTCCTATCAATTTTTATTTTCCGTAATTTAGTTTTATTTAGTTTAATTATTAGTTATAAAAACCAAACTCTTCAAACCCCGAGATTTTAAATTGCTTTCTATTAAATACAAAAATACAAAAATAATCATCCATCAACCCTTATACTTATTCCATTAAACACTTCGAGCCTACCCAAACTATTCCCCTAGAGAATTATCAATCCTCCGTGTCTTGCCTATACTACACTACAATGGTTAGGTACTCTGCCTAAGAGGATTATAAAACTTCTTGTGTTTACAATTATCCACATCAGTCATTTTCTTCGTCTTTCCGTCAAATCGAGTCCGTAACACACAATTTTTCAGCATTTGCTACCCAAGTACCTAAAACTCAAATAGAAACGATTTAGGATAATAAATGATCGAATAAACACGGATTTAGAAGCTAAATGACCCCTAAAAAGCATATAAAATTACACCTCATCAAATCTCCCTACACTTGAGATTTGTTTGTCCTCAACCAAATATGCTTTTATCCTAATCAATTTACAAGTTCGGGGGCATTTACCATTGGTTTAAAGATAATTTACAACACAACTCATTCTACAATAGTCATAAACTGTTGGGATTTAAATAACTAGTAAACCATTTACTACGAGTACGCAGCGGTTGGATCTAGTTTAGTGTTCTAGGTTAACAATAAAATAAACACATATATTTTACTAACCTTTTAATTAATTAATAAATAATTAATTTGCCGGATCTTGATCTTGATTCTTGAAACCATTAGTGGTTAAATTACCACCTCTAACGAATGCACACACTTACATGTCAAACGAAGCACGTTATGATGCTAGTGCTTGCTTCACAACGAACAAGGAAAACACTTTGCTTGTTCTTGACTTGCTTGAAACCGATTCGAATACCAAACAGTATTACGTTCGAATGGTTTAACAAAGAGAGCAAGACAAATAAACAAAGAGAATTCTTTGTTATATTATATTGCTATGTAGGAACTAGACAGAAACAAAACCAATAAGGTTTCTTTGTGTCAGCCGTAATATTGGACCAAAAAGAAAAGGATGACCAACTTAGCTTTTAGGTTTTTATTAATGTGTCAATGGTGATATGTGTATATATGGATCGGATAAAAAAATATCTGAATTGGGTGTATATATATGTAACAAACTTGTCCACCAAGTTCTTGCATATCACTCTAACATTTTTCAAAAAACCACAACAAGCCCCCTCCTAGAACCTTCATAGGGGCTGCCCTTAAAGGAGGAGTCCCGGAGCTTTTGTTTTTCGACACTTAAGTCCCTCTCTTTATATTCAACATATATTAGTTAGTTATTGCGTCTAACGGTAAACTAACAACTGTTAAATAATTATTTCATGAAGCATATTATACATTTAATAAATATAAAACATATATATATATATATATATATATATATATATATATATATATATATATATATATATATATATATATATATATATATATATATATATAATAATAATAATAATAATAATAATAATAATAATAATAATAATAAACGTGTTCTTCGTGTATACATGTGTGCCTCGATAGGTCACGTATTTCTTAGTCGTATAAATAACTACGTTAACAAGCACAAACCAACAGCTCCCACTTGGGAGTTAGCGTAGCTCATTAATTTATACTAACAATGGAAAGCGGTTTTTGTCTTCTTGTCGTTATTTTTAGAAAATAAGTTTAAGAAATTTTTGCAAGTGTAAAATTCTAACGAAAATTGGGCATGGCCCATTCCGTTTATTCTTACTTTGCCAAGTCGTAGACTTTTATAAAAATAACCATTTTTCAATAATAAACTAGACGGAACAATATTTCGCAAAATAACCTTAGTAAAACTCTTAATAAGCATAACTCACGCAATATCAACCCGATAATCATTATAACTCAAGTATACCCAATAAGAATAAGCCGACTGAATAAGCCATAAAATAGGCCGAAGATAATAGGCACAAAAATAAGTCGAAACCCATAAGCTCAAAATAAGTCGTTTATAAGTTTGAAAATAAGCCGAAACTTCAAGTTTTATAAAATAAGCTAAACCCTTAAACTCTTGGGCCGAATAAGCCCATTTTAAGCCCAATAAGCCGAAAATAAGCTAATAAGCTATAAGCAAGATAAAAAACCCTTTTAAATCTTTTATGAAACCAAATAAGCCACACAAACTCAATGATACGATTTTTCCCACAAAACCTTATATAAGTCGAAACATATAAGCTCTTGAAAGCTAGTTTTGTAAACTTTCAAATGTAGCTTTTTATAAATAAGTTGTACTTTTGATATGTATGTATGATATAGATTAAGAAAGTATAAGAAAATGTTTAAGAAGATTACTTACAAAATAGAGGATTAATGAGTTATTAGTGACTAAAACAACCAAAAATGTTTAAACTATCTAAACCAAACTACACAAATATTAATCCAATATATATTTTGGACCCAAATCTTCAACATAAGATGAAAAAAACTTGCACAAAAAAAAATAAAAATAAATAAAAAAATAAATAAAAAAAATGAAAATTATGATAGTATGTTGGTGTTGTTGATGTACGGTGCAAGGAGGAGTCACCAAGAGGAAAAGAAAAAAAAATTTATTTAAATGCATGTGAAGTGATAATTTAATAATACAAGTTGATTAGTCATGTAAACAAGTTTGTACTTGTCTCAAAATTGAGACAAGTGTATAAACGTGACATAAGAAGTTAAAAACCTTAAATTTGAATCCGATTAACCGATTAGACGGTTAAAAACCCTAAATCTGTAACCAATTTGAACAACGAACATGATTTGAAAACCAAATAACCGATTTGACGGTTAAAAATTGAAATTTTATCAACTACCGAGCAAAAAAACCTAATTTTACAAAATTTGAAGAAATGAATAAAAGATAAGAATGTGAAATTGAATGAATAAATAAATCGAATGTTTATCATTGTAAAAATCGGTTATATATATATTAACTAAAAACAGATAGAATTGATGAAAAATAGAAAAAAAAATGGAACATAGAAGTAAGAGTTAACTACATTTTTTGTCCTTGTGGTTTACCGGGTGTAACGATTTTGTTCTAATAGTTTGAAAATTAACAGATCTTGTCCAGAATCCGACGACCCGTAACACTTTTGGTCCATTTTTCGTTGACTGTTAGTTTGACTAGTTAAAAAAAATATGAAATGACTAAAATACCCTCAGATGATGATGTACAATGACTAAAATGCCCTTTCCTTTATTATTATTATTATTATTATTATTATTATTATTATTATTATTATTATTATTATTATTATTATTATTCACCATCTTTATCAAATACATCTTCACCACATAAACACTATCTCCTTCAACATTATTTTCGACCACCTCACAAATTCTGGCCACCACAACAACACATCTATCTTTCTAAAGTTCTTCTAGAAAAAAATTAATCGTTTTTTAGAAGAACCAATGCAACTAGTCTCTCCATCATCACTCTTGAATCCACAAGTTTGACCATCCTCTTCACACGATTTACAAAAAGGGCTAAACCGCATCAATGTCAATTCCTTCCTTATATCACCATACCTCCTAACTGGTACGAAATAGTCCTAAATTCCTTACAATTTGCTGGTATAACTACTAACGAAATCCATGATGTTTTCAAAGCAAACACTGACTTTAACAACAACAATAACAAAAAAAAACCCAACTACCACTCATTTTCTTTTACCATAAAAACTCGAATCGACATCAAACCTACCAAACAAATCAAAAAACAAGCACATAAAAAATAACCAAATACACACAATCATCATCTAAATTTCCCAACTTTCCCATAAACATCTTCTTCAACCACACCCAAACAAACTAATACCAACCATTTCTTTAATTTTTCCTTATCATCTCAATATACCCATCATAAACACACACGGATCTACACGTAACCAAACACATACACACATATCTACACATAACCAAGAATGAAGACGCGGATCTGCAATAAAAAAAGAGATTGGTGGTGATGGTGGCAGGTGGCGGGTGGATGGAAATGGTGGTGATTTGGAGTGGTTGCGGTCGGATGTGTGTGGCGGTGGTGGTGATTACTGGTTTACGTGTAGCAGTGTGTGGTGATGGATAATGGTGTTGGTGGAAACTGGAAAGTGACATTCTGACAAAAGAAAAGAAAATGTATGAGTGTATGTTTGTGTTTGGTCTAACTCAAAGAAAAGGTATAAGTATACGGGTATGTTTGTGCAAAAGAAAAAAAAAGGAAAAAAAGAAAGAGTATAAGTCGTGGGACCTACTTGTTATTTTCTAATATAATGTTGAAAAGACAAAAATGCCCCGTGAATTAACGGTCAAACATAGTCAAACTGACGGTGTTAATAAAAATGGACCAAAAGTGTTACGGGTCGTCGGATTATGGACAAAATCCGTTACTTTTTAAACTATTGGACCAAAATCGTTACACCCGATAAACCACAAGGACAAAAAATGTAGTTAACTCTAGAAGTAAAATAAAACGGGAAATAAAAGAAAAAAAGATGGTGGTTAGCGTAATTACGAAAATGCTATTAGTTCAAAAAGAAAGAGAAGACACGCGTTACTTTCTACAATGTTTTAAAAACCTGACCGGACCGGCCGGTTTAAAAAACCCCGGTTTTTTATAGTCCCGTTTACTGTAGCGAACCGGCCGGTTTTTCCGGTTCGACCGGTCCGGTTCAACCGGTTTTGACTTTTTGACTTTTTTTTGTTTTTTTGTTGGGCGGTTCGGCCGGTTCAACCGGTCCGATTCGACCGGTGACGGAGACATGGCCGGTTCGACTAAAAAACCGGTTTTTAAAACATCGCTTTCTACACTTTTTAGATAACCACTTTTCATTTAAGCGCAAACCCAATCTCTTAATGTCGAGTCTAGGTAAAAAACAAATAAAAAATCTCTTAGTTAATATGGTTCGAACCTACAACTTGTAACCCAAACAATAATCGATTAAATAAAAAAACAAAACCCAAATAAAATTCAAATAAACTCATCATCATATCATATACTCGTAATATAAGAAGGGTAAAACAAAAATGTGACACAATCAGGAGACGCAATAATCAATCACACCTCGGAGAAGTTCTTCATCACACTATCTCCGACCACCAACTGCCACGTCAGCTCATCAGTAAGATCATTTCGTCAGATCTCATTTCACATCTCATCAATCGATTCCTTATACTTAGGGTTTCAAAATTAGGGTTTTAGATATGTTAGTTAGTTAGTTAGGTTAGTTTGATTTGATAGATAATGGTGGTGAGGATATTAGGATTGACACGTGGCGAGGATGAATCGCCTCGTGAGATTACGCGGAATAATTTGTTGAGTGAAAGTGGTGGAGAGAGTGGATGGTTGATAAGATTTTTTGATTCCGCGTTTTTTTGCGAGTGGATTGCGGTTAGTTATTTGTATAAACATGATCATCCTGGCGTTAGGGATTATCTTTGTAATAGGATGTATACGTTGCCGTTAAGTGGGATCGAGAGCTATTTGTTTCAGATATGTTACATGCTTGTTCATAAACCTAGTCCCTCTTTGGATAAGTTTGTTATTGATATTTGTGCCAAGAGTCTTAAGATTGCGTTGAAAGTGCAATGGTTTTTGATGGCCGAGCTTGAGGATTCCGATGATAATGAGGGGATTGGTAGGATACAAGAGAAGTGTCAGACTGCCGCCACTTTGATGGGTGAATGGGCGCCTTTGATTAAGCCGCAGAGTGAGCCTGCCAGTAATGTAGGGAAGAATCAGGTTTTGAATAGGTTGTTGTCGTCGAAACAGAGGTTGTTGTCGTTAGCGACCTCGCCTCCGCCTCAAAAGTCTTTTTCGTTTTCGCCGTCGGTGGGGAATAATTCCCAGGAGGAAGGTAGTAGTAAGGCGTCGCCGGATGATAGTACGCTTTTTAAGAAGTTTATTCCTAGTCCAAAAGTGCGGAACGCGTTGATGTTTAGGAAATCTGTTGATAAAGAGGATGAGGAGCCTGATAAGGATGGGTTTTTTAAGCGGCTTTTACGAGATGGGAAGGATGATGATGAACAGGATAAGGATGGGTTTTTCAAGAGGCTTTTACGAGATGGTAAGGATGACGATGAACAAGATAAGGATGGTTTTTTCAAGAGGCTTTTACGAGATTCTAAAGATGAAGATGTGCGTAAGTCTGTTGAGAAAGATGACGAGGATAAGGAGAAAGATGGGTTTTTCCGTAGGCTTTTGAAAGATAGTAAAGATGAAGATGATGTCACATCTAGTTCAGATAATAAGTTTTTTAAGCGCCTGTTTCGTGATAGTAAAGGTGATTTGGAGGAAAAATCGGTCTCGAAATCTGTTGATGGTGATGATAAGGATGGATTTTTTAAGAAACTTTTCAGGGATAAAGGTGAAGAAGAAGAGAAAGTCGCCGAAGATGATGATAAAGAAGGTTTTTTTAGGAAAATTTTCAAGGATAAATTTGAAGACAAAAAAGACGAAGCTGCAAATGAGGAAGGCAAGGAGTATGCAAATGGCGTGGAAGAAGAATCTTCAGACTTCCCTTTGTTTCGTAAATTGTTTCGTTTGCAATCTGATGATACAAAAACAGTACCAGCAAATGAAACCGTCAATGGCGGTGGGCCTGAAAGCAGTCCAGGAACAGAGATTTTCTTCCGCAAGTTATTCAGAGATCGTGATCGTTCTGTGGAAGATTCAGAACTTTTTGGATCTAAGAAGAATAAGGAGGTTAGTACATATTTGTGTTTTACTCTTTTAGTTCTATAAACAGATTCTGTTATTGATTCACCATTTTAGTTAATGCTTGTAGCTACTTGTTACCAGTTCGTATAGTTGCCTAGTACAATTGAGATGCATATATTTCAGGGGTTTTTACATGAAGTTATTAAATATATGTTAGTCCTGTCAATTATCTGACCGAGGAGTGTTTAAATTTCTCCGTAAGTGGATATATTGTGTGAGAGGCTTTGACGAAATCATTACATCACCTACACAAAGTGGATCCAATCATCGGAAGTGCCTTAATTATTCACTTGATCTTTTGTGATAGTACATGATCAAGTTTTCTAAAGTTAACTCTGTAAAGAGATTAAATTGCTATGCTCGCATGTCCAAGTTGTTGAGATCGCTTTTCTGGATTATTGATAAGCATATAAAAAAAACTTAGGATACTGGAAGAAGCTTTTTGGTGACTTATTATTATCTAAGTTTATTAAGAGTAGTTGATGAAACTTGTCTGGAACAGTGTCAATACATGGAAGGTAATACTGTAACTTGATAGTTGAACAAATTTCATAACCTGATGAATTCTTACTTTTACTATCTCTTTTGATTTTTAACTTAGATTACCAGATCGGTGTTTTGCTTCAAGACAGTTTTGCCAATCAGTTTGGAATAAATTGCATTATTTCCTGTTATTGATGAATTCCTTTCATAATCTGAACAGATAACACTAGTTTCCGAACATATGATCTGTTGTGTTTGACTAAAATTATCCTGACTGTTCTCTATGGTATTCTTATTAATTATACGTCTTTTGGCAGAAGCAAAGAAATGAAAACTCTAGTCTTAAGCCACCGTTGCCAAATTCCACTGCATCACAGTTTCGCAAAGGGACTTATCATGAGTCACTTGACTTTGTTCACTCGTTATGTGAGACATCATATGGCTTAGTAGATGTTTTTCCAGTTGAAGACCGCAAAAGTGCTCTTTGTGAGGTTGTGCTTGTTTTTTTATCTCAATGTCAGATTAAGCTTATTGTTTGTGTGTAAATGTTTTTAGTGCTTACTGAATCTTTGAATCTGTGGTTCATGTTCCTGTAGTCACTGACGGAGATCAATGTGCATGTTGCTGCAGCTCAAAGTAGTGGAGGTAAATCTTTTTCATCCTCTCTCTCTCTCTGAATATATTTTTATACTTGTGTTGGCACAACCACCCAAGACATGTATGTATGATATTGTGAGTGGACCTGGAAATAATGTCGTACATATTATTACATACTGAAAAGGACTTCCCAAGAATAAGTTTGTTTCGTGTTCCTTTAGGAAAATTCTTGAAACAATATTAATCAATACTCTAGTCTAAATGTACCTTTCTTCATATGGCAGCAAAATAACCTTACTTTAGGGCTACAGGCTCACATACCCTACCTAGGTTCCTAAGAAAGTAGAAACATCCAGTGTTTTCAAATACCCTCGTTAGCTAGACTATTATGAATTAGTTGTTGATATGAATTCAGTTAACCATATACTGTATATCGATGGACTAGTGATGCAAACCTTGTTGTATTTATTGTTGATATGAATTCAGTTAACCATATACTGTATATCGATGGACTATCAAAACCTATAAAGTGATGCAAACCTTGTTGTATTTGTCATTTTGGACTGCCATTTAGGCATTTAGCTTATGCTTCTTAATTTAAAAACTAATGAGCATGTAACATAAAAAATGATTAGGATAGTTCACTATTGTCAAAAAGTGGAGGTTACTGCGGGTAGATAAAATTAATAGGTATAGTTGATTTAGAGATCCCAAAATACAGAAGTTGTATATTCTGATGTAGAAAGAATATTTTATCTTTATATTGCATTTCTTGTTTGTTGACTTTAGCATCTTGCATTTTGTTCGTCTCAGCTGGTAAGGTGAATTTACTTGGTTATATGCCTTCTGTTAGCTGAAGTGATACATTACAAATATTGATTTCAGCTGTTTTTTGGTTACATGATAGGCGTGTGCTTTCCCATGGGGAAGGGAATGTACCGCGTGGTTCATATACCAGAAGATGAAGCTGTTCTCCTTAATTCTAGGGAGAAGGCCCCTTACCTAATATGTGTTGAAGTTTTGAAAAGTGAAACAGTGAGGTAATTACATGGACGACTTCTGCTTTCTATTTGTTTCTTTTCCCCTGCGGTGATTTTTATTGTAATGTTGGTAACATTTAGCTGTTATGTTCACGTACAGTAGCACTGTGAAGGATGGCTCTACTTCTCAAAAACTTTCAAGGGGTGGAATCCCATTAGCTAACGGAGATGCATTTTTACCAAAACCTCCTCCTTGGGCATATCCTTTATCCAATGGACAGGATTTGTACCATTCTGGTTATGATAGGATGTCAAGATCCGCTTCTGATGCAATTGACCAGGCAATGGGCCAGCTGTGGGACTCGAAAGCAAAGTTTGTTAATGTCCGTCTTCTAGTGGACAGTCCAGTGCCCTGCTGTTCAAACAACTTTGAAGGATCGAGTTCAGATTTTGATAGTCATCATTGTCAGGGTAGAGAATGTTCAAGTTATCCATCTAAATCAGCAGAAGGCAGCGATTTAGAATGGGTGAGAGTAGTGTTGACTGCAGATTCTGGGGTCAGCATGGATGACATAGAGGTTCAGGAGCCACCACGACGGCGTGAGCACCGCCGTGTTCCGAGTACCATAGCTTTCGAAGAAGTGAAGGTAGTGTTTTGCTATTTTTTTTAACTTTAAATCTTAAAATGAGTCCCTGAGCAAGCAAGTTTAAAGGTGCCAAATACATTTATGATTAATAGCTTCATTCTGTAAGTTAAGGAATGATATATTTAATCGAATTTGTCTGGGGCGTATTCATTTCTGTTACACTATTATGGCTGTTACAAAACTATGCTTACTCTTTCAATTGCACCACATGGGTACTCTTAATTGCAATAGTTAGTCTAGGAGGATAGGGAAAATGATCAACTTGTGAGAGACTGCATTTCTTATTGAGGATGGATCCTTATTGATATTATAAATCATACCCAATGTTCAGCACAAGCCATCTCTGGATACTTCTAATATTTTTAAGACTTGTATATAGCCGAACTGTCAACCATGCGTTATGATATATATTTTCTTTATTCTCTTCTGGTTTTCTTCAACATCAGTCTATGTTATAACATCTAAGCAGTAAACCAAAAGTTGACTACATACAATAGTAATTTTGGTAATGTTGGATAGATTATGGTGCAATTTGCCCTTATCATAATCTTGTTTTGGATAATTTCTTGACGAAAATTGATTGATGGAACATAATCTGCAAGTAATCACAGCAATGAGAATTTTGTTTGGTTATGCAGGCTGCTGCATTAAAAGGGGAAGCACCACCCGGACTACCTCTAAAGGGATCTGGTCAAGCTTCATCAGATGCACAACCGAAGGTGAGCGATAGCAAACTGGTGAACATATTTTATCTTTGGTAGGCATGTAACCGGTGGGAGATATTATTTTATTTGAAATAGGATGTAGATGGTGCAACTCCAAAGGCAAGTGATGCATTGTCTGGTGAACTCTGGCAAACCAAAAAAGATAGAATACGTCAGGCTTCAGTATATGGAAAACAACCTGGTTGGGACCTTTGCTCGGTAAGTTGTGCATTTAATTACCTTTCTAAATTACGAATGTTTTCTTTTTTGCTTTAGTTTTTTATATATGATTTTTGTTGTGTTCAACTAGCTGGACTGAGGGCTATAGTTAATTCTGTTGTTATTATCTGAGCTTTATAAGTAGGAATTTAGAGGCAGTCATCTCCCTTTAAAACAAGTTGGTTCTTGCTCCGTATCATCAGAACTGAACTTTTTCCTTCTAACATGGGTTAAACAAAGACAAGAATAAAATGTAACACACAAAAGGATAATCAGTAACAAGAGGTTCTCATTTAAAATCAGAACATATTGATGGAATATGAAAAAGACATGTT
This sequence comes from Artemisia tridentata subsp. tridentata, assembly GCA_021014915.2. Lineage (NCBI taxonomy): Eukaryota > Viridiplantae > Streptophyta > Magnoliopsida > Asterales > Asteraceae > Artemisia > Artemisia tridentata. The sequence goes on from CP139504.1 coordinate 242,805,176, forward strand.
CATGTATGTGGTTGAGCATTTGAAATGGTTCTTTTAGTGTCCTTAGAAAGCTGTCATTTAGTTTATAGGTGATGAACAGCTGCTTGTTAAAAAGTGGAAATGGGGCATGTTTTGTCATGGGAGTTGTATCCCCCACACCGAGGATGGGCTATAAAAATGATCCTATTGTTGATCTCTTTAGCATGGTTGCAAAAAGCGCTAGGAGCTACTCGGGTGGTTGACCACCGCCTAGCTAATATAATCGGCCGAGGATTGGACTTTTCTATATATAAAATTTAAAATTATATGTATATTAATAAATTTTAGCATAAATAACTAGGTAGTTCTAGAAAAGATTGGATGCTGGGCTTTAAATGTAAATTAGGGCTTTCATTTAGTTAAATTAGGGTTTTTTTTAAGTAAAGTCTCATTTTTCTTTTTCTTTTCTAGCCACCATCTCATGTCTCTCATCTTCTCTTCTCATCTTTCTCATTTACACCAGTTACATCACAAAGTTTATACTCACACACCATTTAAAAACAAGATCCGACCAATTGAAAGAAAAAACCTAAGTTAAATTTTAAAAACCGTGTTGACTGCCGCTGACCCGCGTTGACCATCGTTGACCGCTTTTTGGCCGCCTAGTGTAAAATCAAGGCGACACCTAGGCGGCCGCCTAGGCGGTTTTCACAACACTGCTCTTTAGGGAAGAACCATTATTGCACTGATGTGTTTGTGTTCGAAGGAAGCTGATAAGTTTTTTTTTTGTATGATGCCGACCAAAAATCAGAAAACAACCCCTTCTGAGAGTAACAAACTTAGAACTTGACAACATAGGAGAAAATTCAACAGAAGCACATGTGCTAGGTTGATGGGCCACCCTTGTATCACTAGGCTAAAAGCTCATTTTTAGGGTATGTGTATCTTCTTTGTAGAAAGCACCATCTTACTGGGTCAAACCAAACTTAGGAAAACTGTTTTATGACAGCTCAGCCATGTTTGATAGTATCATATTTTCTTTTCATTTTAGCATAACATTTACATGTTCCATATTTATATGTTTATTTTTAGGTTATTGTAAAAAGTGGCGATGATTGTAGACAGGAACATCTTGCAGTGCAGTTGATCTCACACTTTTATGGTATGTTTGTTCTTTACTCATTAATTTGTCTAGATGATGCATATTGTTGAACGTCATAAGTACATTGTTGTATAGACGACAACTTAGACCCGATTAGAAGAAAAATATTAAGTCTATCTAACTTCCTATTACATCAGTTCATGAGATGATCAGTTTTGAGTTCTTACTTCCTCCTTTATATGCAAGACCAAAATATGACATATTCTTCGATCATACATTTGCTTTTGGTAGTTAGTTTTGTCCTTTCTTTAAATGTTAATGTATGTACAATTGACACACTCAAAAGAGATGTTTGTGTGGGAACTTGCAGAAATCACCCACTTTTGCTTGCTGTGTATAATTAAGAAACTAGTATCCCGAAGTATAAATGTTTAGTCATATTTTTAAGGGGAAGTATAATTAAAAAACTAGTTAAAGTCTTCCATGAGAGAATGACATATAGTAAGCTGGCATTCATATAAATTCTTGTTGTCTTTATGACAACTCCTACATCTTTCCTTGGTTGCTTACATTGTTGATAAATCCATGCTTGGAAATTCATAATCTACGCCAAATTGGGGATTAATGATATATGTGCATCAACTTTGAGGAGAGTTAATACAATTCCCGCTCCAACTTCTGACTGGGCTTTGTATACACCATGTTATCGTTCGATTTTCACAATATATAAAAATCTGTATAATCTCCAACTTCCAATAAGATCATACTTTTGTTTTCAATGCTGTTTGGTAAATCTAGGATTCATAAAGGATAAGTTCAAAAGTAACAGCCTAAGTTAATGTATAGTTGTTGTGACATCTGTGTTGTGTTTCTGTGTAAGTGTTACAGTGTATTTTTTTTCTTCTTCTGAAACAGTCAAACCAAAACGCATCTTTAGAGCTGCACAATGCTCCTCGAACTCGAAAAGGTCTGATTTGGGGCTCATGGTCCCTATTGGCCCTTAACCTCTTCTGGTTCCTTATTTTTCTTTTTATTTTTATTTCTTGTTTTATATAGAATTATGTATCATTACACACATGTTTTATTCTAGTACAAGATCTTCTAAACTTAAAAAAATAGGATCTATAACAGTGTAAGTTACTGAGAATAAAATTAATTTTTTCGTAAAAAAACAGGTTAGACGAGTTTTGGAAAGCATTAAAGTATGCCGCTATGCGTTTACACTACATGTTATAAAGTTTTTAATTATCAGAATATAAAGAGTTTAAAAATAAAAGTACATCTGTATTACATGGAAAAACAATTGTGGATACTGGGGCTAAGGAAGCAGGCCTTTAGGACCGGACATTCTGGCCAATAACTGAATTCAAACTAAGCATAATGAGGCAAGTGATTGATGCTAGTAAGAAACAATACTGATACAGTTAGAAGGATATTGAACATAGGTGAGAATTTCTCCTCATAGCCAATTTTGTAGGCTTGGAATAGCCTTTGGACGTAAGACGATCCTTCAGACAACAAAGCTAACAAGATAAATTTAAGAGAAGATATCATAAAGATGATTTTCCCAAGAACAATCAAAACAAACCAAGGTTCAGTAAACACCACTTATACAATGAAGTATTCATTAAGTTAAAAAAATGTTTAAGTAATTGCTAGTATGATAGCTACCCCTTACGGATGTCCTAAACTAGAATGATACACGGAGTTTTACTGCTCTGACTGCGAGTGATGAGATGCGTCTGAGAGAAAAGATGAGAGAAAAGATGTAGCGACCTGTGATACGTTCAAGGACATTGGCCATTTTTTATTTATTTATTTTTTTTTTTTTAATTTTTTTTTTATTTTTTAATTTTTTTATTATTTTTTTTAATAATTTCATAGTTGGCTTCTTTTAACACTAGTTTGATTTGGTTCAACCGCTAATTGTTAGGTGTAAATATTGTTTCTTTAACTACAGTATTTCCTGGGCTATAAAAATTTTATCTTAATTTTTAATATTAACAAGACATTCCACATGGTGAGGGTCTTGTTAAAAGTTTACAAGTGTTGCCATGACAACTACAGTTGAAATGGAGCAATTTGAGATAAACTAACGGCTCTTAAGTTTATGGTTATTGAATTATTTGTTCTAATTTTAACTCTATGAAAGTGAAGTAGCTTATGTATAGTAGTATTTTGATTGTTTTATTGTTGAAAATTTGATGGTTTCTTATTGTGTCAGATATATTCCAGGAAGCTGGACTGCCTCTCTGGCTGCGCCCTTATGAAGTTCTTGTCACATCTTCTTACACGGCTCTGATTGAAACAATTCCAGATACAGTATGCATTTTCATCTTTATATTTTTGATGACTGAAATATGATTATGTTATATAAATAATTTACTCTTGGTCTTCTTTTAGGCATCACTTCATTCTATTAAAAGTAGATTCTCCAATGTCACGAGCTTGCGTGACTTTTTCATCGCCAAATATCAAGAAAATTCACCAACTTTTAAGCTTGCACAGGTAAATGAACAGCTGTTGGATTCATTACCGACTATTTTTCATCATTGACCCCCTACATTATTTTATAAATCTTATCTGCGTGTATGGCAACCTTCTTTTTATGGAATAATCATGGTATATTAAACCTTTCCCCCAGGCCCCAACTAGTTAATGAGGTTCATAGAAAGGGTTACATGACCGTAGTTCTAAATTCTTTAGCTGGTGCTTAGATTTTGTATGGTTCGAGTTATTAGATAAAGGAGAAGCAAATAGACAGGTTTGTTCCAGGATGCTAGTTTTTTAAGATAATGTTTTAGATACTAATCAACATGTGTTTATTTTCTGGTGCACAATAGGTATATATGTAATATGTTTATAGTAGCTCTGTCCCGAGTTGCTTCCAACTTATAGCATGCTGCTGCAGTGCATAAAAGTATCCATTTCTAGTTTTTAACTCTTAACTAATAAATAAGTTTAACATATTTTCCCGCTGAATCATGTTATTTATTACATATGTATCTGCTCTGAACTGGAGATAGTATAAGTTGCAAGTTGTCTCTTAACAGAGGAATTTAAAAACCTAGCTAATTATATAGCTGATGAGTTACACAGTTTATCTCCTTTTCTATCAAGTGTTCTGTAACGGTATTGCTGTACTAACATTATTGAATGGAAGACGGGACCTGATTAGTGTCATTCTACTTCTATAACCTAAGCTCCAACTTGAATGTCTGCATGTTAATGTTAAAATTTTCTTGCAGAGGAACTTTGTGGAGAGTATGGCTGGATATTCCCTTGTTTGCTATCTGTTACAGGTATCTCTCATGTCCAATTAGGCAATTATATGCTAATACTTGGAAATAATTATAGTATCTTATTTGAAATTGGAATCCTTCCAAAAGGTTGTACAGTCCTAGTTCCGCAAGGTATCTGTAACCCATGCTAGCATACCTTTTTTTTGCTGCCCTTTTGTCAACAAGTTATGAGTTTTTCTTGGAAACAGTTAAATATATATTATAATGCATTTAAGATGCAGAAAAGTTTTGTTTGTTACAGTTTCAGTTTTAATCATACTGGATATGTTTTGGTTATTGCTTATAACTGAGTTGAGATTCTAAATGAACCGAGTTAATATTGCTTGACTAAAATCTGTTCCTGCATTTGATAAGTAGGTGATGAGTACCAATATAATTTGATTATATAATCATATAAATATTATTTGTTTGTTGTATGTGATGGCTCTTCTCTTTAATAGTCATTTTGCAGAAAATATGTTGTGATGCTTTTTTTTACAAAGGGAACGATTAATCCAGGCTATAATAACTAAGTTTTCTGCTTGTTTTGTATTAACTATCCTCTATATGTGTCATACATTAAGCATTGTATGACTATTTGTATCTTCTCATTGCACATTGTGGTCATCTCATGCATAATGGTAACCTATTGCACATGGTTCCTTTCTTATCCTTTCTTAGGTGAAAGATAGACACAATGGGAACCTATTGCTAGATGAAGATGGGCATATTATACACATAGATTTTGGCTTCATGCTCTCTAATTCACCTGGGGGCGTTAATTTTGAAAGTGCACCTTTCAAGTTAACTCGTGAACTTCTTGAGGCAAGTGATATGATTGATTTATTGCTTATGCTCATATTTTTTAGTAATAATTAATCAATCACTTGACGCACGTCTTATTTTAGGTTATGGATTCTGATGCGGAGGGTATTCCAAGCGAGTTTTTTGACTACTTCAAAGTATAACATCTGATAATTTTGAACTGATTTTTTTCGTTCACCTTGTTACGTTTTGATGCTAATTTGGCCTCTGTCATGCTGCTCAGGTTTTGTGCATTCAAGGTTTCCTAACATGTCGGAAGCATGCAGAGAGGATAATTCTACTTGTTGAAATGTTGCAGGTAATGGCGACTTAAAGTTGCTAGCTATTTTATGGTAGTTGGGCAGTTCTCATTTTCATGGGGACATGACTCATATCAGATGTTTATCTACAAATAACAAACTACTAATAACAACTACTCGGCTCTCCCAAGCTTTGAACTAGGATGGCAAAGTGGGTGAGTCGGGCAGTTGAAGTAATGGACTAATGGGACTAAACCTGCAATTTTCAGTACGGTTTGGCTCGACTCAGCACTCATTTTTATATACAGTTTGTAATTATCTATAAATAATTAAATATCTAATTATAAAACAAAACAAATAAATATATTTTTATTAAGATGAATAATGTTTGAATAAAGGTAAATTGAATTTGATTGCATCAAAAATTCAAAATACACTTTGGGTGAGTATTCATCTCATTTGGCCAGTGTATTTCTAGCTTACTTTTTTATTTTGTTTTAAAATCTTTTTGTTTACCACCCATTGTCTTTGTTTTTATTTTAATGGAACAGCATTTGGTTGTAAGTTACCTTTACATTGATCATCGGCGTTTGATTCTTATAAAAAATCATAATCTTTGGAGATATTAATCATAAAAGCAATATTCACGATCTCGTAATACTCAAACTGCTTCTTTTTATCAGGATTCCGGTTTTCCATGTTTTAAAGGTGGTCCCCGAACAATACAGAACTTAAGAAAACGATTTCACTTAAGTTTGACAGAGGAGGTGAGTCCTGTACTTCAAATGCGCAACACATATACAGGGTATAGTTTCTTTAACTGGGTTGTTTATATTGTTGCAGCAATGTGTGTCCTTGGTGCTGTCTTTAATTAGCAGCAGCTTAGATGCATGGAGAACACGCCAATACGATTATTATCAAAGGGTCTTAAACGGCATATTGTGAAATTACCCAGTTCCATTTCTTAAATTGTTTACTTGCACCTTGGCCAGCAGATGAGTTTAAACAACGAGAACCTGAATGTTAACCATCTTGTGATATATAGATCAGTTGATTGGCCTACAAAGGTTTTGTTGGTTAAAGGTAAACACATAGCGTGACCTGTAAATTGCAATTCACAAATGTTATCTTACCACTTGAACAAGGTGTTCTTGACTCGTGGGGAGTATAATTCTTCATACCAGCTTCAGACAAATTACGATAGTGTACGGGGGTTTCATGGTGTTTGATTGTATTCTGACCATGCTTATACCGTCATATCTGGATCTTTGCCACAAGACTGCGGCTCCCAGTTACTGGTCAGAATGTACATCTCTTTATCTTCAATTTGTAGATGAATTTTTGAGCAAATTTAGCTGCGGAGGAATGGCGGTTCTTGGTGTTAATATGTTGATTACGCATATCATAAACTCCATGCTTCTATTTGCTTCAGCAGAAGATCAAATTAGCATATGGTATTGTGTATAATTCTTCTCATTTGGTTGATAATAGAGTAATTTGCGATAGTGTGCACTCTCGTGTTTGATCATGACATTTGTAATCCGATAGCGATGATATAGCCGCTGTAAAAACATCCTCCTTGCATTTTCCTGTTAATTTGAGACAGGAATGATAGCTGACAAGACCTTCCGTTTTTGTATCTTCCAATTGATTTCTAGGTTAATCCTGTGATGTGTTTTTCCTTATGGTTTTATGATTCTAACCTTTTCAGATTGTTGGTATGCTTGTTTTGTTTCTTCTCTTTTGTCCTATTCGCATCTGATTTATAGGACAGTTTTAGTCCAAAATTAAGGATTAATAAGGTTTTCTTGTTTCAATCTTTCTTTTACTTAGGTAGTTTTCAGTTGCCATGAAGTTATTGGAACAGTTAAAAATTTAAACATAGGCCAGCTTTAAGTTTATACTATAACATATTGTTGCAACCAACCATTGTTGGCATTCAAAAATTCTAAATACAGCACGACTGAATGATAATGTGCTTAAAACTAACTTGATTACTTGATTTTGAAGTAGGCCCAGAATTTCAGAAATCAGACTTGGAAATGCAATTTTTAGTTAGTGATAGTAAACGTTGGTGTGTTTTCGAACATTGTAGAACATAATGGTAGTGCTGCTCACGTGGCAGCGATTTGAACATATTGCACCCGAATAATTGTACGGAGCTTTCTTTTTTGGTCTCTGAAAATGTCATTAGAGGGAAGGGTACCATCACGTTTGATGCTCGCCATTCACACGTGGAGGGTGAAATGGCGCTACCATTCACCCGTTACCACACCATCGAGCCATTTCAAATGTGACTTTAGTCACTTGCGCCATTTGCACACTAGCAATGAATTTTTTGACCGTTTGGTCATCCAAACGACTAGTTTTTCAAATGCTATTTTTTATCATGTAATTTGTAAATCACATGTTATTTGTAACTTAAAAAATCACATGTGATTTGAGATTTGAGATTTAAAACTCGTATCACAAATCACATGTGATTTCATACTGTCTAATATTTAATAACCATAAAAAGGCGAAGAAAAATAATTTATCTAAAGTATATAAAGGTGACCGTCTATTGAAAGATAAAAAAATTCTCGATGATGTATTTTTTGTCGCTTAACAATTTACGGTTTATAAAATAAAGAAAAAAGTGAAGAGTTTTTAAAATTTGATTGAAAATTAAGTGACTAGAATTGCTACATTTGATCTTTGAGTTTAGTTTCTTTTTTTTCTTTTATATATATATATATATATTTGTTGAACTCATGATATATATATATATATATATATATATATATATATATATATATATATATTATATTTGTTGAACTCAACCCCACAAACAAATGCTAAAATCATATAGTATATTCTGTTTCGCACCATTTATGTCTTACCACGGGAAGGGTTTTTTTTTTTTTTTTTTTTTTACCATGGGAAGTTTTTTTTTTATTTATTTATTTTTAGAAAGGCACTATGGGAATTGATTGACACACTCTATTTTCTTATTTGCACACTTAAATGTACAACCTGATGAAGCAGCATATAATAAATGTACAATTGCTTATTGCACAGTTTAGAGTGTGCAAATAAAAAATGAGTGTGCAAATCACTAGCCTATAAGAAACCTCAAAAACATAATTATAAACATCATAGTCCATATAAAACCACGGCAAAACTAGTGTTACATTTCTTACCATTTATACAGCTTTATGGTTTATAAGAACATTGGTTCATCTGCTGCATGCCAAAGGCTGCAGAAATATTTACTGTAATTCTATACAACCAATAGAAAGTGATATCCACTTGCTGGTAGGCATTTTTAATTTCAATGGACGAGTTAATCTTCCTCGTGTAAATAAATATGGGTGATTATACAGGAGTAGCAGGCCGCACAGAATCTTTGGATCATTTAGCAATGGGCAGCTGCAAGGCACCTTCTGATGATTTTGGCTTCACAACGAAAGGAAGTTTGATTTCTTGTGGGGTGTTTTCCGCTGATACCTCTTTAAAAGGTACTTCAAATACAAGAGATTGGTATAAACAAACCTCGTCCTCTTTACAGTAGTATACCTGCAGTACACGTACCCGTTTGTTATTCAACCAATGGAGGTGTCTCCCTGCCCATTACATAGCTAAGCTTCCAAAAAATATTTGTATAACAGATTTGTTAAAATTTTAGAAGACATGCACAACCCATATCCAGGGGACTTTGTGCATACCTTACAATTGACCCTACCCACAGTAGCGGAAGGAGATGATCTTTTAAAATGTAATACAGCAGTTCCATCTGGACTTAGACTTCCATCCAAGGGATCAACAACTGCTGCATCTTCAGGTTCAACTTCAACACTAAATTTGGATCGCGCTTCCTGCATATATATGTAGAGCCAGTTCATCACCTTACTTCATAAATGTGTAAGTTTGGGTTATAATATATCTCTGACGGGTCAAATTGGTCACTTTAAAAGGTTTAGCTAAAAAATGACAGCTGTCAAACAGATTAGTAATCGCCCAAAGTGCACTTTTAATGCAACCAACCAAGTACTAAATCCCAATATACAAATAATCAAATTGCTATAGTAATAGTATACAGATATACTTATATATATTACACACGATTTATCTATAATCCTAAATTTTGGTCAAAAAATGTTCTGGGTCAACATGACCTGACTCGTTTGCACTCCAGGCAGTTTTGAGCCATTACCCAACCAGCTCGACCTGCCTGTTTTGCTAACTACTATAATAATGCAGATTCGGGAGGAGAAAGACAGAGGGAGAACCTTTGAGAAATGATACCCTTCAGGCACCGATATTGTAAGATTTAAGATACCTTCATTGGATGAACCACCATCAACAACGATTGTTTCTGTGTCAGCTGAAGTTCGTTTTCTAAGGCGCCTTGGAGATCTAGATTTTAACGCAGGAGGTTGAACTCCTTTTAGCTCAAGAGTAACAAGTTGTGCAACTTCTTTGTTAAGATCTAAATATCTAATTAGACTGTTGTTTGTATCAGCTATGAACAACCTCCCTGGGGTTATAAGAAAAGAAGATGAAATAGTAAGCCTCTTGCAGTGAAAGTTGCATGTTAAAAAACTCGACCACAATATTAAAACTTAAAAAAAATATCATGATTTATAGCTATATTTAATTAATATTCAGCAAAACATTATGCACTTGTCAGCAGAAATGTCATATCACACAAGTTTATAAGAATTGGAATAGGATGTGACCTGCATTATCTTCAACAATTCCTGCGGGTTCTGATAGCTGCAAAATACAACAATTAACTATATTATGTGGTTTCAAGTATAACAAAAACTAGATTACCAAGAGTAGACAGGGCAAATTATTGAAAATAATGAATACAAGGTATTGTTATTCCTTTATGTAAATGTTAATGTAAATAGATGAAAAATCAGAAACTTGCTCATGCAGCAATGAGAAAAGAAGCAGTTAGGTTGTAGTATTAGGGGGTGATTGCAGTAGAAGGTAAGGTAAATTATGCTCGTTTCTTTTTATGCCTCAAACTTACAACACCACAAAGGACTGTACTTTAATTTCAATTCTATTTAACTGATCAAGTCAACAGTTCCACCATTAATCACTAATATAGACTCTTTAATAGATATGGTACGTGTAGTGAGTTACAAAGAAACAGATATCAAGTGTAGTAAGTTATTTGTTGTTTTTTGAGAGCATGAAGATAATGATTGCAGTGCCTTGGATAATAATATAGATATACGTGGTGCCTTTGATAAAGGCACAAATATAGTACATCGTCTTATTTGGCCCAAAAAGTTATAAACTATCAATACTGGCAACATGGTCATTCAAATAGAAACAGTATGGTCCCTTGTTTGTGGTTTCTGACATGTATGACTAATATCCACAATCTTCATTTGAATAAAAAAATTAATATAGTATCCATAGAAAATCTAATCAACGATTTGGTCCCCTTCTTTTGAGGGTTACTTAAGCACCCAATTCTTAGATACTAACCTGACCCAGTGAAGCTACTCCATCCTTAAAGCCAGCTTTCCCAGTGCCTGCTACTGTACTTACCTTTTTAGTGGCTGGATCTAGCTTTTTTATCTGTATGCATGTAACTATCAGCAGTCAGAACCAAATACTGACCATAAAATATGTTTGACATGTTAATAAATACAAGATGATAATATAGCAAAAGTCCCAAGTTTCATTTATGATGGTGGTGTAGAGTCAGTTGGGTTTTATATTCATGCATGAGGTACTGAATAGTTTCATATCAGTGTCAAATTTTTAAGGAAGTTCATTTGACTTTAAATGTAAAAGATGTGTCGGGTGGAGTAGATGTAGTAGCAAGGTCCGCCACTTAACGCATAGAGCTAACATATTATCAATGGTTACCATTTAAACAGTGTATAAAGGTCTTTTTGTTGTACGTACCTTGTGGTTATAAGAATCTGCCACATAAATCTGACCATCTTTTCCACATAAGACGCCCAACGGATGTTGAAGAAGTACTTCAGAACCAACTCCGTCATGATCTCCAAACTATAATAGTAAATTATTAATATTGTCGACGCCTGAATAGAAGGGCTTAGGCACTGATGAATAAACACAATAACGAAGAACAAACTATATTGCATTTGGTAGGGCCACATAACGTGAACCATGTCCCATAAAAGGAAACGCTGGAATTTGATATTTTGGTTGAGCTAGTCAGCAGATAAATATATGAAAATAGGTCACTCTGGATTAGATTTATTGCTAATGGGTCAAATTTAACTATTTAGCTGAGAAGAAAACAGGTTAAATGGGTTAAAAAAATATCCCATGGGCCATGAGAACGGGTTAAATGGATTTTGGATAGTTCTTTGTCTAATAACATTGAACATATTAATTATTCCTAAAAAAGGTGTTTACAGATTGAGCCAACAAGTTTTGACTCCCCCTAAAAACGTACCCGTCTTGACCAGTTAACATGTGACACCATAGTGCAAAAAAGATATACCTTGAACAAGTTATCAGAAAATACTGGATCACCACCAGCCAGTAATCTTGATCCTCCCGTTTTAAGATTGAGTGCCCGAATGGAGCTACTTTCACTGTCAGCAACATATGCCTCGTTCACATCTGACACATAAATGATTAACCAGTAATTTAGGTTGAGAATGAGGGCAAATACTCTGTTCTAAACAATTACCCTGAGATAATATCTGTATTTATAAAATATAGAGTCAAGCCATTGATCTAGCTCACAGACTCTGCATTTTTATCTTATACGAATCTTATTGCGAATAATTACCTGGTGATAATGACAGTCCAGATGGTTGTGCAAACGATGTTGTTGAAGAGCTGTCTCCGTTGAAAAAGAAAACGACAATTAGAAATAAGAATTAATGTAGTTAAAGAAAACAACTCAACTAATGCAGAGACGAAATGTAACTCAAGCAGATAAGATACTCCATCTAAGAAACTTTAGGCGACTAATTTACTTGACAAATAGCTCCAAAAAGTAGGTTAGTAATTTCCTGATATGGATTTTGAGAAACAAGGGACAAAAAGAACGTGGGTCAACTCTACCCAACCCATTTTGACCCATATTAAAAACTATCTGTTTTGACCCTTCATCAGCAAATCTACCCGTTTTTTCATTTCAAAGTTAAAAAAGACGTGCCCAGATAATATATGAAAGACCAGACACACCCATGGGTAATCTGTATATTACCTTTGACCATTTAAGTTTCTCTCATAACCATCACCGCTGAAAGCCCTTGTAACTCCATCTAGAGTACTATGCACCCAGATCTGATGCTGTCCGGCCATTGCAATGTATACAATCTGATTTGTAGGCTCAAAGCAGACATCCCAAGGGGAATTCAGAAGCTGATAATAATTGAGGAAATAGTTATTTCTACATATAATAACAAAAAGAAGTTGGGGAGTATGAAAAATGTGGCACTTAAACAAATACCGACTTTAACAGCATAATACATGTGCAGAAGCCAGAAATTATAGGAAAACTAATTCTATTATAACTTGCCTGACTAGTCCCTTTTCCTCCCCCTTTGTAGTCTGAACCTTTGGTACCATTCCCAGCCAAAGTCTGCACGCTCTCGTTCACGAAATCAATCACCCTATAAAAGCAAAAATATGTGGTATTCAAGAAGAATAAGCATTTTTTGTTTAAGTTAGTATACAATGATCCTTTAATGAGGGTATCTATTCTATTTAATATATATAAGATTCTGAGACAGAAAGTAAAAAAATAAGTGCAGACATGTTTCAAGCCACTCTTCCAATAGACAGCAGATTCAGAACAAAAAGTAAACCAAACAAAAAAACTGTACATTTGTAATACCTTAAAGCATGGTTCTCAGTATCTGCAACATAAAGTACGTTTTTTGTGGCATTGTACGCCAGACCCTACATAATAAGTAAATAATTAATTTTTTCAGTTCAATTTATACACTATCGCATCAAAAAAACATGATGGGATATGAAGTCCTGAACTAATTAAAGCACACACAACATATAAGAAACTGAGATGTTCTGTGTGACCTGAGGACGGTTAAACGTCGCATTGTCAAAGTTCCCATCACGTAGGCCTTCTTCTCCCGAGCTCCCAACTTGAACTAGAAAATTCCCATCCAGATCAGTTACTACCTGAAATATTGTCAAAAGTCAAAACTATGCTTAGATTGATCCATAGAAAGTGAAGGATCAAGATGTGATTTACTTTAATTGATAGTGACATAGTGTTAACATACTATTCGGTTATGGTTACTGTCTGAAATGAAGAGGCGTTTGTTGAAGACATCAACTGCCAGTTTACCAGGAAACTTCAATGGCGACTTTGACAGTCGAGGATCATTATCCTTCTCCAAACTCAGAGGAACTGGTGTGCTGTCCAATAACTTTCTTCTACCATAGAATAGAAGAGCTGCCTCCACAAAATCATCAAGATCCTTTTGCAGGTCATGCAAACAAAGTGGAAAATTGTAAATTACCACCTCAAAGACAAATCTTATATGTTCATGCTAAGAAAGATATTTCATTAAAGGTATTGTAATACACTAAACATTAAAATAAAAATTGATCATCCCAAATTAACAAGTTGACTGCCTAAACATAAAAACGTGGATACTCAAACTTGTAAGTATGTAATGTCAAAAGGAATTAATACCTTCCGTCGGCCTTCACCAGCCAGCTGCGCAATGAGTTTACCAGTTGGCGAAATAATAACAAATGTCGGCCATGAATTTATACCCAACTCTCTCCACATATACATATCTCCATCATTAACAACCTGGTAGAGTCATTCACAGTGATCATTACAAAGAACAAATAACAGTACAATATAGTAGAACTAAGATGACCATTTCTCGATTAACTTAAAGGAAGAAACTTTAAAAACAATGAAAACAAGAATGTCCAGTGTATGTGGTCAATTTCAGCAGAAAACAAGCATATGATTTATAATTGCTTTTTTTCAACTCACCTACCATATCCTAAAGCATTATGTAGACTTACAGAACTGACGTATTCATCATTTTAATATCCATTTTTCTCTATGTGCATGTGTGTGTATACATACAGAACAAATAGTGTTCCAGATTTTCAAGCCTTTTGATAACAGTTATCAAAGAGAAACCAGAAACAAGATAGAAGCTACAACTTGGTTGTGAGATCTAAACAAAACTTAATAGTACTCCATTTTAACCTTTATCCATTTATAACTGCATGTCAAAGGTTTTATCTTAGATATAACAGATTTCATTAGAGTAATTATTAATAAAGTGGCCTCGTTCTACACATATTGCTACTTCAGAATAACAAAACAATAAAACAAATGTTTCATGACACTTGTAATAACTGAAACCTAATATTTATACTTGATATTTGAAGTCAAGTGAAGTTACTCAAAGAACATCCAAAATAAGCTCTAAGTTTATAACATGTTACCAAGTTTGATCGAATAGCTTACCGGATGAGTTATTCCATAACGTAGTACAGCATTCCGAATGGCTTCCAAGTCTTTTTCATTATCAAACTTGGCAGAGTGCACTCCAACAACAGTGAACTGCAAAAAGAAATCAATAATTAGGTAATTATATTGTGATAAAATATATAACTTTTCTCACACTAAATTCTGGACCATTTAAAGCAATAGTAATGTTAACTTGTGAGCTCCTTTAATTTTATTTTCATCATTTATAGATTAGCATAACAAGGGTAGGATTGTGCATGCTGTTATCAGCAGATAATACACTAAGATGCTTCGAAAGGTATTGGCAAAAACTTACAGGCATGTCTTTGTACTTTTTCTCCAAGAACTCCAAATCAGGGAGCACATGCATACAATTTATGCAGCAATAGGTCCAAAAGTCCAGCAAAACTACTTTTCCTTTCAAATCCTGTTCAAAGGCAACACATTTTTCAGCACTTGTGCTTCTAACTTCTAACATCCAAACCACCAGATTATTTCCTTTAAATGTACAATCGGCAGTCCCAAGACTGACATTCTACATTTTAAAAGCACTATTTTTATAATTTGGCGGTACTTGTCGTCACACCAATCCGTCAAATACAAACAAACCTGGATAATAGTTTTCAAGTTTCCAGCTGTCAATTTTACTCCCAAAATCAGCACTTAATTCAATAAAAACAAAGAGAAAACAAAAGCAAGTGGTACCGTTTCCAAGCGAATTATAAACCATGGACTATGTATTACTTACCCTACGTAGCTGAAGAGGAGCTGTGTTTAGCCAATCAAGTTTAGATGGAAACTCCGGAACCTGTGATGCGTTTCCCCTTTAAACACAAGAATGTTCACTGTCAAGTTTAGAATGATGAAATTATAATAAAATAATGAAAGAGCATAGGAAGCAAAATGGAATCCTCATTTACTTGCTTTCGACATCTGATATATAATTAATGAATTGCTGGATTCTTGACGAGCGAGTTCCATCTGCATAACAACAGAAGCTCGCTCAGAAACTATAATATATATGTACTTTTACTATGTAGAAATAGTTTTAAATTACAATGGAAATATTTGTACAACAAAGACACATGAAATCAAAAAAATGAAAACCAAAAACAAGCAAACGAAGACTAGCTTAGAGTAAAGGGCCAGCTCAGTATACGGAAATCACAGCATCAAATATATTCAGAGAGCATCCATATGATCAATCTTTAACAATTCAAACCTTCACTCTTTCCAAAGGGTGGACTTTTGGTCCCAAATAACAAGTTCCATATAGCCTGTGGAGATGCATATTGCATAGCCTGCAATAAACCCATGTTTCAAAGCATTTCCAGTAGTTTTGAACCTTCTAATAAGTAGAGGTGGCAACCTGGTTGTGACAGGAAATACTTTTTTTGGATTATAAAAATAACTATGTGTAAAAATATGTTTAGAAATATGTCTAGCAAAAACTAGTAATCTAACTTTTCTAATATCAAATTTCATGCGGTTTTATGAACTTAAATACACTAAGAATGATATTCAGCTCATTTGACCCATTTCCATTTTAGCTTAATTTTTCAGGTTAACCTGATTGATCCATTAGAGATAAACAAAATCCAAATCGACCCATATGTAGGTAAACAGGTCGAATACACCACCTCTACTTCTAAGACCAATTTCTCTTTTATATTTGTACTTTTACCGCATAGCTCCTACCTTCATGTTTGAAACCGCAAAATAGAGGCAATATAGTGCAATTCCCAAGCTTCCATATCGCACGATTTGTCGCCGAGAACCCCGCAACCTGTTTATAGATTAGTTAAACAGCTAAGAGAATTTTGAATTCTGAATGAACAAATTGTGTAAAAGTATTATCATAGATTGACCTTATGGAACTCTCTTACCCGCCAATAGAGGAAACCATATCATTGGTAGGATATGCATCTTGGAATGACCCACCCTCCATACCTTTCTCGAGGGCAGACGAGGTTTCTGCGACATTGTTCATGGATTGCGAACCCTGCATCTTTGTATCTGCAATGTTCAGTCATCATGGACCACATAAGGCCAAATGAATCTATCACATTATTCACTTACCACAGCAATAATAGCTAGAAGAAAACTATTAAATCACATATAAACATGCAATAATAGCTAGAAGAAAACTATTAAATCACATATAAACATACAAACGAATAATCATGTAATCGTCAGGTTAAGTTCAGCAGAAAACAGTAAATTAAAGTAACATCCGTTACAAAGCACAAACAACTGTTTCAAGAGTAGCATCAACACTGGAAAGAATATTTTCAAGAGTTGATTGAAAAAACGAAGTTACAATATCATTTTCAGAACTACATACTACTGTGACTAGAGCCACCACCAAGAATATCTTGAAGTGTAATATATCCAATTTCCTTTCTGATTAATGATGCTTCAGCTTCCTTTAAAGTATCTTCAGACAATGTTGTTGTCACGGCTATGCATCTGCAATCATAATAAGCATTCAAGGTTATACCATCATATACACGAATTAGAGGTGGCATATGGGCAAGTTGGACATCGGCTTGATTGACCAACACCTGTCTTCCTTTTTTGACTTGCATTTATAATTTTAGAATTTAATACGACTGCTGAAACTATACTATATAATAATCTAAATTTAGGGGTGGTAAGTATTTGAATATACTTGGGGCAATTTTCACCTGTTTAACCCATTTCATTTTACCTTAGTTTCCCTTTAACTGGTTACAAAGATTTTGACTAAAATTGACCCATATTTGGTAAATAGGCCGGGGACTGCCGTGTCTAACATAAGCCCATGCATTTAGAAGACACGATAAGAAACAGTATTTAACTTTATCATGTGTGACCATCGCAGCACAAGAACATAGCTTCGAAAAGCAAATAAATGAATTCAACAAAACTTTACATGTTATTTGTTGATAAATCATTTTGACAACCTAAACTGAAGGAAGTAGATTTACCTCATCTTTGCGGCTTGGGCAGCTTGCACACCAGCTAATGCATCTTCGATTACAATACACTGGAAAAATAAGTGAAATATTATAGATTCTCCATATAAAATTTACTATAGCTTTCGATTGACCTGAAGCAAGGATAAAATTAGTCATGTGCTTCAATGAAGTTTTACTAAATTTGATAGCCAGGAAAGTTCACTATGCATGTGAAGGTAATCAAGAAAATAGATAGGTAAAACATTGGAATCTTTGTAGAATGTGAGGAATTCTTAGTTTATATGATCTTTACAATAGATATTTCTTAGAGGCTGCCGATTATCTCTCACTGATTTGTGGGATTGTTTCAAATCAGTCCATAAAATTCTCAGAAATATTTCAGCAGCAATATTCCTCTTTCAGTTTTTAGGATCTTTTTATTTCTGCATAGTCCCCTTATGGATCTGTGTAATTATAGATACATGGGGTAATAGAAATTACTCCTTTTTTTCCCCATTTTTGTCTAATGTCAAGATTCTTAAAGTCAAAGCTTATACTTATTGAGCCAATGTCTCCAACTGGAATGTTACAGCATTAGAAATTCGAACAAGTAGTGTGTGCCATATTTTAGAAACAATATTTTCAAACGGATTAATTGGATTAGTTCAAACACATTAAAAAAAGAGAGTAATATAGCTTAAGATGATATAATGAAAAAGGAAGATAAAACAATTTAAAACACATATTTATGGTTTACCTCTCTTGGCGGGACATTCAAAAGTTTCGAGGCAGCTATGAATATGTCAGGAGCAGGTTTTAGGTTCTCAAAAGCATCAGCGGACACAATAGCATCAAACCTAATATGGTGAGATTAAGATATATTATCCTGTAAAAGTATCTAGCATAACTTCAAGTGCAATTGCCAGAGAAACATGCCAACAACTTTTGGAGAATCATGTATTACATATAATGAAGAAAGTTTAGATACTGAAATTGCACTTTATGGCATAATACATATAAGAAAACATGCACATCGTGAAACATGTGATCAAACTCGTCCATTTCAGATATGAGAACTGGGTTCTACCCCAAAACTCGATGGTAATATCTTTCTATAACTCTAACAGGATAGAGAGTAGTTACTAATGCATTAACTTGATTGGAATAACAATGAAAACCGATAGTTCAGTTAGTCAAACAATTAATATTTCTGAAGATGACTTACAATGACAATGGTAAGCCAGCAGCAGCTAAATTTGCATCGACTTTGATTCTGTCAGCACTAGATGCAACAGCTACTTTGAGGCCACTGTTTTTACACTGTTAAAATCATATTAAGAGATGATCAATAAGGTAGACAAGTAAACATATCAAAACTGTATTTATTGGTCCAAAATACCTCAGTAATAAGTTCAAGTGCACCAGGGAAACCTATTCCAGAATTTGGTTTTGCATACTACATTGAATATAAAAATCAGCATCAGCAATAGTTATTCAAAAAAAATTGTTCTCTTTTGGACAAGAAAGAAGAAAAATGTTCTCTTCTAAAACCATCATTGACAAATTAAAGGTTGTTATCCTGAACCCATAAAAGACAATAGACATGGTGCAGTTAGGTTTTATTGACAGCGGAAGTAAATGGCAAAAACTTATCTGTCGTCGAGAAAATGAAAGTTAATAACCCTGTTTGAAGAGAAAAACATGTTCTTGTATAATCACCTTATCTAGATATATCTCAAAAAAACGCTTCTTGGCTGCGTCAGTGTTGAAATCTGCAACACCCTTTAAAGCAGCAACACCACCAAGAAATCTTGCTTCACCTGCTCCAAAGTTTAAAATACTTAATGCCCATTTAGATATTATGCTTCTTAAATATGAACTCAACAAAGTTGAAAATTTTGACTTCCCATAAAGTTTCTATCAAGATTTTACTGCTAATCACGTCCTACATTGATAAGAAATTAGATTATCTTTTGGACCAAAAGTCAAAGTATGCCAGCACGTAGCTGTGATGTCACTAAGAAGGTAGCCGACGCTTTTCGAAGCCATCTTCAAGCAACCTCAATCGTACCGGTGCAACCACTAAAGAATTGCTTATATACGCTTACTAAAAGACTGACTTTTATTCATATTAAATTCATTAGGCCAGCGTGAAACTAAGAAAGATAGATGTTCTTAAGGCATAAGCAAACTGTGCACGCTAAGAGAAGACGAGCGATGTTCGCAATGACATGAACCTTTACTGAAATTTGATGCAATGTTTCATTCCTTTGAAGAAAAAGAAACTGCTATGACTAGAAGCAATAATTCACTTCATTTATAACTTTGTCAATAGACTTCAAAATTGTGTTCTTTTGAAGATCTCTACTATTTTGGCTAAAATAGACACACAAGCACACAAAATGTAGCATACTAGAACATTAGGGAATTTAAATAGTTTCCATTCAAGTCGTTAGAAACTGAATGCTTTTGAAATGAACCATGGATGGTTTGTTATATGTCCATTTTTTTATATTAACAAATTATAATTATGATAAATCAAACATGTACTACCTTAGAGTAAAATAACTGCTAAGAGCATCAACAATGGGGAGTTGGAAATAGATTGAAAATGACTTAAAAAGGGTTGAAGCATTGAAGGGAAGGGTTGATAATGACTTGGTTGAGCAATAGGTTGATATTGCTCAACCTATTGAGATTTTAGTTGCGAGTAAAAATAGGCTATAGATTGAGTTGAAAGACTAATTTGCATTGGAGGTATAGGTTGATAATCTTGAAAGGTTATTGCATTGGGAATGCTCTAATCAATATCTTGGACTTCGTCTGACATATAAACCCCTTAAAAAGCATTTCAAAGCTAATGTACATATAACAAAATTTGTAAATAGGGAATGAACATTTACATAAACAGATGAATAGAAGGAAAAAGACTATTTGTTTTCCATAAGCTACTGATTTCTACTTTGTAAGCGATCCCAAGTATGTTCCGATTCCATTTATATCTAGTCTATCCAAAAATATGCTACTGTCCAAAATGACCACATACTGTGATTATTTTTAAGCTGGTGGGCATTTTGGTGTGTTTAGATATATAATTCGAACCGCTTCTGGTTACCTGCATATTCTGGGGTAAAATAAGCAATTTCTTATAAGTAGGTGGGCACAAAGTGCTTACTCGAGTTTACTTGTTTACCCTTAAATCTAACCTAACACCCCTTGTAACAGATTCACAGCCCCCTAATGTTATTTTCTCTAATCCAAAAAAAAAAAAACAAATCTAAGATTAACATGAAATAAGCAAATCCAAAACAATATCTCCCAAACTGCTTATTTTTAAGCTGCACCCTCTAAACACATAAACACCCAATATTCAATAAAACAAAAACCAATAATGAATAACGTGTCGAAAAACAGAAACCATACATACCAGTGCCCATAAAAGGTACAAAATCCTGGACAGTAACATCATCAAACCCCATTTCCTTAAACAAATCAACAGCAGCCAATCTCGAAGTCTCTTCGCTATTACACAACACTCCATCCATATCAAACAACACAGCTGACACTTTCCCCCATTCACTACCACCTTCTTTTCCCGCCAAATTCACATCTTCAGCTACACTTGCTCTTACCACCATCAGCCTCGAAACCCTGTGACCAGTTCGCGAAAATGCGATCGTTTTTGAGGGACATTGGAGTAGTGAAGTGGGTTTGCTGAAGGGGGATAAGAAGAAGGGTGTTTTCTTGGATTGAAGTGGAGATGTTAAGAGTTTGAAGGACATTTCTGTTGTGTCTGTGTTTGTGTGGAGGGAAGTGGATCAAGTGTTTTTGTTGTTTGATGTTCTTAAGGTTTAAATTGTTTTTGTAAAGTTGTTATGTGGTTACTCGTCTTTTGGTCATTTTGCAAAACTCATCATTCATTATATAAAAGTTTGTAAATAAAAGAAGGTTTTGAAAAAATAAAGGAAAAAGAAACAAC
The DNA here is from genome assembly GCA_021014915.2 of Artemisia tridentata subsp. tridentata. Classification (NCBI taxonomy): domain Eukaryota; kingdom Viridiplantae; phylum Streptophyta; class Magnoliopsida; order Asterales; family Asteraceae; genus Artemisia; species Artemisia tridentata. The sequence continues at coordinate 242,826,962 of CP139504.1, forward strand.
AAGAACAAGAACATTGTTTTTGAACGGCAACTTTCATTTTTTGGATTGGAGTCACGTCCGCCACATCGGCAGGCCCTCATCCACCACATACCCAGACTATGTTGTCTTAACCGGGCCCACGCTGGCGTAGTGGGGACTGTTTAACGGCGTCCGCCCGGAAACGGTACCGCCTCCACACGAGTTTTCTCGCTGGAGTAACGGTCAGATGAAAACCGGGGCCGGCTCGGATTCGAACCTGCGCAACATTGGCTCACAGGCTCTCCTCTTCATTGCCTAATACCAACAGAGCATTGTGGTCCACAAGTGAGAACTTCCCGGTAGGTCACCCATACCGGTACTACTCTCACCCGGAAACGCTTAACTAACTAAGCATTCTCCAGCGGGCCACAAGCTTGTTGGTAAGAACATATTTTTAGAATTAGTTAAATCACCTATCTAAGCTATGAATTTATCAAATAATAATTTTTTTGGAATACTAGGAGGAAGACAATGATTACTTAGTGTAATTCGTTCTTTATAACCTCGTGTGAAGGTTATTCTTAAAGACATGTTACAAAAATAGGAGAATGCCCGCGTTATGTGGCGGCAAGAAAAAGAAAAACACTCGTCGTTATGAGCGATAAACGGAAAACAAATGACGTGATAGTGGTTGTCAGGTTTTCGACAGGATATTTTAAAGTTATTCTAAATATGAAACTCTTAATCTACTAATTACTATATATATAATAAACCGTTTAATCCGGCGTCGTTTTGATTCTGGGTTTCATGCAATTTTTTTTGGCCTGCTAAAGGTGATAAGGCCCGATCCATTACACACACATTTTTTTAATACTTCCAGAACTCTCTCCATCCATATCCTTCATCTATACCACCGCCTAAAACACACACACACACACTACCAATAGATTATGTGTTGGCAATCCATTAGCCTCAAGGATCCATCCAGGTGACTTTTCTTTGTCATTAATTGAATGTTCTGTTTCCGTATGTGTTCGTGTTCGTTTATTTTATTTTTTTATTTTTTATTATTATTTTTTTATTTTTAATGAATGTAACACTTGCAGTCAAGAGTTATTGGAGGCAGTAGAGCAGGAATGGCGGATCAGGTATGTAGCACTTGCAGTCAAGAGTTATTGGAGGCAGTAGAGCAGGATCGGCGGATCAGGTTCAACCTGACAAGAAATTCAATAATATTTCATCATCCGACTCTTGGTGATTTTGAACTACAACATGTATGTCATTGTAGTTTGTGCCTGTTTTTTAGGCTAAAGCGGGCCAGCTTGGGGGCTCAAATGGGTGTGGAATGGCAGAACTGAAATAAGGACTGCTATGGGTGTGGAATGCGTTTGGGGTTGAAGTCGGTTGGCTTGAGGTGACGAAATGGGCCTGGAACAGCTGTAGTTTACTTATAAGGTACATGTTTCGTACCTTTATAATCAACTGCTATATTCTTTAGAATTGACGGTCACAATATATCAGATGAATAAATTTTGGAATTATGAAGTCGTTTGGGGTTGTAGTAACCTTTAGTAATTCGTTTGTCACAGGTTTTGGTTTTGCTGAGGATTGAGGAATGGGATTGTACCAAATTCTGGAACGGTTTTAAGCCAAATATATTGAAAGAAGGTCAAACTGAATTTGTTAAATAAAGTTAACCCATGTTTCGTATAAAAAAGTAGCGTTTATAATTTATTGTAAATGTTTATTTTTTAGGTAATAGTACACTGCAACCTACTTGCAATGTTGTTGAAGCTTCTGCAAATGCTGTTGACACTTCAAAAAATTCTTGCGTTGCTACTTCTACATTTGGCAGGCGTGGTCGCATAATTACTAGAGGTAAATATATTTTTTAATATCTAAGACTGTTGTGTAAATAAACATTAACTCTTTTGGTCAAGTGTGTGCCCAAAGGATTGCTTAATGGTCATGATTAGGGTGTGTTTAGGATTGCTTATAGTGGGCCAGCGGTGTTTGTGTGAGCATATTGAAGCATCTTATTAGCTTATGCATTATTAGAAGATAATAAGCTATCTTAAATATCAAAACGGCTTTTGGATTAACAGCTTATACGTGTCAAATAAGCTTTTTTATAAAACCCATGTAAAAACTATAACTATTTTGGCCGCTCTATTTATTTATCTTTCTGTAATTTCAGGGATCTTTTGAATTGGTGCAAGACAATTGCAGGTTTACGTTTATCAATAGGTTTTATATGAATATTGCTACAAAGTTTCCTTGATTGTATTTTATGACTTCAATTTTCTTTTATGATATTTGTTTTGCAGTTTTCAGGGTCATCCCAAGTATTGGGATCTCTGTTGATTTCCCCATGATGCCAAAGTGCGTTTGATGTGATCTGCCTCCACATGAAAGAAAGAATATCCTATACCAGCATGGAGCAGGTAATTTCTAGTGTTTGTGAGTGCGTATTTGCAAATATGAGAATTTGGTCTTAGTAATTTGTCTGAACGAAACATTTACATGATCGAGCATACTCTTTATGCGCCATTAATCTTTGTTCTGTGTTTAGCTCTGTATTTATGCGCCTTACTCTTTATGTTACAGGAATGATGTATTCCTGGCATTTGTTGAAAACTTACTGAAATATCACTTTCTGCCAGCTATGTTCGTGGATTACAGAAAATGCGTCCAAAAGGAAATATCAAGTAAGTTCTTTGAAACCTTTCAATTAGTGAGTTTAACATTATCAGATTTTAATTATCATATGTTTTCAAATGTAGGTCCAGCTCCATTTTGTCCTAGAGCAAATCCTGCTGCTTCTTACACCCCGTCGGTTCGACGACCTTTATTCCTTATTGGTAAAATTAGAACCATAATTAATTGCATATATTATAAGGATATAGCTATTTTTTTTGTCTCAAATGTGTTTTCAATTTCAGAGTATCTGCTGAATTTCTACAGGAAGCTTGAGCATTTCGCGGAAACATTCAAGATAAGTTCGTCACTACATAGTAAAATTTGTATCTGTAACATAGGCTACAAATTAACTTTAAAGGTTGCATTTCCAACCCGCATGTTCTACTACCTGTATTTCTAATATACCAAACTGCTGTTCTGTTTGCAGAAGTAAGAGGCAGCTGGTCAGGAGATAATTGGTTTGCGAAAAGTTTCTAGAGGATTCACGCCAATAAATTAGTAGGATTATTATACCACTTTGCTTCAAAGCTGGTGAAGATGCTGACATACTACAGCTGACTGGCCATAAACGATACACCATTGACCTTGCAACAACCATTGGTGAGATTCGAGCCAGTCAAGATGTCAAGGTCACAACCAGTACTAGAAAATCTTTTACGTGTACTGGACGCTTTCATACTCAGGTACTTCTCCACTTCGATCGTTTCATTCCCAATTCAGTTTTTGCAAGATACATAGTATTGAATTCAGATGGCAGTAGCAACCCACTCATATGAAAATGGGTCAATTTGGGGTGGGAAGCTGTTTTTGTAATTTAAGGACAAACAAAATAACAGCAGTTAAAATTTTGTCTGAGAAAAATATTACTAAATCAAAACTTAGAATTTAATTAGGCTAAACTTTTTGACTTTTGGTTAACACAACTACTTTGCTACTCAACTTTATATAAGTTATTCACTTCAGATAGGTAAAGTCTTCAGGCAAGCATGAGATGCTAATGGATCAAGAAAAGTAACTTGCTATTATAGCCAAATTGGGCTCATGTTGGGTTGCCAAACTTTTTGGACCAAATTCTGAGAATTTTATGAAAGAAATAATATGTTGAATATGCTTAAGAGAACTATTACCAAATATTGTGACTATACGATTTGTTTATAATATAGAATGCTTATACCATCTTTCATACTTAGGTTGCGGCTTGAACAAGTGTTGATTGCCATGGTTGGTTAACTATGGGCTCTAAATATTGTTCTACTTATGCTATTGTGTCTCTTTTACAAATGTATACTTGAAAAAAATACCGTGCAACCTGCCTACTTTCTGCTTAATAAAAATACCGTGCAATAATCAACGAAATAAAACAACGCCCGCCGCAATGCGGTGGATCGTCGCCCACCTCGTTTAGAACAAAGAGAATGTAATAGCGTTTCGATAGTGATTTTTTTGCATAAAAATTTGTCTTCCTTAAATATGTATCTTACTTTAACACACATTTATACAAACAATATTTAGATTAGGTATTTCATCACATATGATATTTATTATATATTAATGAGTTCAATTACATTATATGTACTAGAGTAAATTACATCGTTAGTCCCTGTGGTTTAGGAGGATTTCATGTTTAGTCTCTCTTACAGAGAAATTACTACATACCACCTCAACGTTTGAATTTATGCACATTGCTAGTCAAAAATCCTAACGACCGTTATATCGACTTGTTATCTCCAATCACGTGTTGGGCACACAAGGGTACATGAGTATTTTTTTTGTCCTTTTCTCATCTAACTTCTTACAATAGTCAAATCATGGTTCCCGCATATTATATCACCCTTTTACACATTTCTCTCACCTAATTTGTAACACCCCCAAAATCGGGTCCAGCGAAAGCATACATGTCACTGGGGTGCTACTCAATTGGTATCACAACACAAGTTCAAAGAACGGTTTTTCACCACAATCGTTTAGAATAACCATTTATTAACAAAAGTATTATATTTACATTATTAAATTTTTGTGCGGAAATAGGCCCACAAAATAAGTAAAGCGGTCCCCAAATGGATATCAGAGTGTCTTGATCCTATAACCATGCCATGCCAAAAACCGCCAACTGTGAGCTAACACTTTAAGAACCTGAAAATACATGATAAAACATGTCAACACGAGGTTGGTGAGTTCATAGATTTAAGTAAACAACAAGTATTAAATGGACCACAAGATTTAAAGTTGGTTTGACCATTTCATTCGGTTATGTGACCAGTACATTCGGTCATGTGACCAGTTCATTCGGTCATGTTACCAGTACATTCGGTTATGTGACCCGTCCATTCGGTCATGTATGAATAATCGTTCAAAGTGCTTGTGTCCATGAGTAAAAAGAATTAAGTATGAAACAAGTGAATATATAACACATTCGGGTACACGACAAATTCATAAGTAAGCAAGCAATGGTTTGACTAAACAAGTAGCATATTCAAGTAAAACAAGTATTACATTTAGATAAAAACGAGCATGTATTCTCCCCCAAAAATAGTTATAAAACCGGTAAAAGTAGGGGCCATGAACTCACCTAGAACAACTGATATGATAACGAAAAGACAATGTACGGAATTGAGGCTCGGAAAACTACCCGCAACCTAATATGAATGATATGATTTAGGTCATGGAATGATGTCGTGCATGCAAGTTCATATTCTACTTTATCACTTATACATATTTGTTGTAATATTTAACGTCAAAAATGTAGTTGCGTCAATGTGTTCATTTATTAAGAAAATCACCCTTTTTAGAAAATGTAACTTGTTAATCTCATGATCACATTTTAGTCGTTATGTTAATAGGTATTTCAAAAATCTCTAACGCGCCTAATAAGTGTATATAATGTTCTACCATTTCCGTTTACGTCATTTTAGCCAAAATATACTCTAAAAGGTCCAAAATCCACTCCAAATAATCCTAACAGCTTTTCTAATAGCAAAAAATATAGGCTGTCAACGTATATGTCGTCGTAAACTTTTGTTAGGCCATAACTTTTGCGTCATAACTCCATTTCTTAAGTTTTACCTATCCACGCGAAGGTATTTAAGTGTACTATCGGATTTCTAAGGTCTCGGCTAGTCTAGGTACCATTTAGCATCAGTTTTCAGTACTCAAAATCCTTAACAGCTTCAACTATTTTTCTGAAATTTTAGTTTTCGTCGTTTAAATTAAAACTAGCGTATCTTTTTCGTTATAAGCCCGTTTTAACTCATTCAAGCGGCTACGTTTTCGTTATTGAGTCTATTTTCTATATTTCTAGCCTAAACTTGTTACTAAGTTACTGATTTTTCTGTATTAACCAAAACGGGACAGATTCATTATTAAAGTGTTAAATTATTTTTCCTAGTCTTCTAGTTATTTTAACCACTTAACAACCACTTCAAATCTAGTCCTAGTTCATCCATCAACTTCTCAACATAACAATAGTGATCTAACCATAAACTTAACAATATTCAAGGGTCCATGTAAATGATTATCAAGGATGTTTAAAATTACAAGTTTACTAACATATACATATATAATGTTTTCATCCTCACTTTCTTGTGGAGATTTTTATTAACTAGTTTACTTGTAATAAAAACTTGTTTAAAACACAACCTTTTGTTAAAAGATCTTTGTGAATATAAAACTTTATCAACATGTACCAAGTAATAACTAAGTATATATACTTGAACTAGTATTTGAACATGAAAAACATGAAGTTTAGCAAATGTAAGTATTACTTACAAAAGAGATTAGTGAGATGAGAGTGTAAGACACTTGATTAACCCCAAGATTAATGTTCCAAACCCTTGCTAGAGTACCTTAAGTATGCTTGATCTTAGCCACAATCAAGATATTTCCTTCCTTGCTCCTTTTATGTGTCGAATTGTATAAGAGATGGGAGGTGATTATCTTTTTTTTTTCACTTGAACTAGTCGGTGAAAAATGAGTATACTTGATCTATTTATACTACAAGAGTTTCAAAGGTTTAATAGTTAAGTCAAGGTCATGATTTGGTCTATTGGAGGGGGTTGGCCGGTTAGGGGGGGGACAAGGGGACAATTTGGTGGCTAAGCCTCCAAAGTAAAAAAGGTTAAGTTCCATGTTTTGAGGATAATGGTGGCTAGTTAAGGAAAGGTAACTTTTGTCTAGTAATTATAGGACAAGAGGGGGAGGTGGTGGCACAATGGTAAAAATGGGGTTAGATGAGTAGTTTTAATACAAGAGTGTATATGTTGTATGTATTGGGTGTTAAAAATAGGTATTGATTGTTGGTTTGGTGATTAACGAAAGTTATACGTAATTAAACGTAAGATGTAAAGAATTTACCTTAGGCGTAAGGAATTATTTTTGAAACTTTGGTAATCATTTAGGAAGTATAAAAATACATTAGAAATAATCGTTGGGAGGATTGGGTATATCGGGTGTTAAATTTTAAATTTCGAATAGGGTTTGTTGAATTGACAACCGTAAGTAAATAAAGAAAAAGAAATTGTTTTAGTGTTTAATATTGTGAACTGGAGTAGGAGCAAGGTATTGGGATGTTGTGGACTAGATGTAGCCTAAGTTCATAGTGCTCAAGAGGGTTGTTCCTAGTTTTATGTTTATTTAACCAAATAGTTATACGTAAGGAGTGTTCTTGTAGGAATTTCAAAGTGGTAAATTGGAGTTGAAAAATAAATGTTGACGTGGAAAATTACGGGTTGCTTCAGTCTCCACCCGATTAAGGAATTCAGTCCCTGAATTCAGCTCGTTCGTTCTACAGACGTATGTTCTCGCTTCAAGTGATCTCAGGATTTCCTTGAGAATTCCAGCGAATCTCAATGATAGGAATTCGACTTTGTTGGCTTGGAACGTGATATGAAGCGGGGCTAGCTTTTCAAGATAAGGTTGAGCTAAAGGTAGTGAAATAGAAAGTGTAATGGACAAGGTTTGTCGTATTACGACAGTAAAAGATAAAACATTCATTGGATAGAGATTCGTAATATTACATGAAACTTATACGATAGAACTTAAAGTGAAACGCAAAAGAAATACAACCCTAGAGAGTTTAGGTTTCAGTTTATTATTAAGGCAGGAGTTCTCTTCTTAAACATTGTCATTGTCGTTGTTGTCCTGACAAGCTTCTCCTTCTCCTATTGCGTACACACTTCAACGAGCTCTTCCTCCATTCTGGTTTCTCAGTTCTGGGCATTCATTCTTGAAGTGTCCAATTACTCCACACTCATGGCAGGTTACTGTGACTTTCCGATTCATTACGAGGGTGGGAGCCTTGCAATCCCTGGCTTTGTGTCCGACCTTTTGGTAGTTTCCACATTGAGCGGGGCAAGGTCCATCGTGGTGAAATCGACACTTATTGCACTTGGGTAAAGTCCCTGTATATCCTTTCTTTTCACTTGGTCCAACAACGTAGGCCTTAACCACTTCATGTTGTTTGTGTGGCAGCCGAACTTGATCGTTTCCTTGGTTGTCATCCCCTTTCCTCTTGTTGTTGTTGTTGTTGTTGTTGCTGTGGTTGTTGTTATTATCTTATTGAGCATTCCTTGCTCGAACAAATTGGTCCATCAAGCTGTGAGACATTCGAATTGTCTCCTCGAGAGTGTTGGGTTTTGAAGAGGTAACATTTCCCTGGATACTGGGTGAAAGTCCCCAGATGTACCTTTCGATCCTCTTACGGGTAGTAGAAACCATTTCCGGGCAAAGAGTAGCTAATTCATGGTATCGCTCAGTATAAGCTGCAATGTCGACTCCCTTTACAGCTAAGTTCCAAAACTCTACTTCTATCTTTTGAACCTCATTTCTTGGACAATACTCCGCTTTTATCATTTCCTTGAAATCAGCCCATGGTGTTTCGAAAGCAGTATCAATTCCCACTGACTGAGCATAAGCATTCCACCAAGATAAGGCACCCTCCAGCAAGGTACCCATAGCATATTTCACTTTATAGTCCTCCGCGCAGTTACACCTGCAGAAAACCGACTCCAGCTTCTCTAACCATGTAACTAAGCCGACAGCCCCTTCTTTGTCACTGAAATGCTGAGGCTGGCAGTACATAAATTCCTTGTAAGTACAACCATGAGCCACGGGTTTAGCCCTGGTCTCCGTTCCACTGGCTTCTCTGCCGTTACTACTGTTGCGGAGGGTCTCGTATTCAGCCATAGCAGCGACAACTTTTGCAGTGACTTGCTGAGCAACGAGTCTATTGATAGCAGCTGCACTCATGCTTTGTTTCTTTGGCGGCATTCTCTTCAAAACAAGAAAAGAAGAGTGAGGCGTAATAAAGACGTTTCCTAAAAGTAGGTGCTCTGATGAACTCAAATAAGTACATTTTATTATCATCATTTATCCTATTTATTTGACTTGTTTTATTATATTATGTATGAGAATTGATACTTAATCGTTTACTTTTGTAATTCTCAGTTAAAAACAAGCATTTGGTGAAACTTAGCTATTATGGACTAAAAATGGAGAAAAATGATCAAGATTGGAAAAGGTTGCTGAAATGAAGAGATTGAAGACCATTGCCTGACTTTGAAGAATGCACGCATGCAATTCTGTCATGCGTTGCATATGAAACTTTGGTCAACGAAGAAGAACCAACTTGTTCTACTCCAGATGCGCCGCATTATACTTCTTACATACGGCGCATCACTATCAAGATTTCACCAGTTTCGATCCAAGATACAAGAAGACATGCGCCGCATACAGTTATGAAGATACGCCGCATCTCAAGGCGGTGTACGAATATTCTGGAATATAATAACCTTGGACCCCACGTGAAGTTAAGTCAATGCGCCGCATCTACTTATTCAATGCGCCGCATCTTACCTCAGACAGAAACTATAAATACCCAAAGGCCAGACGAATTTAAGGAGACTTTTGACATACGTGCCATATATCCCTAGACGAGCGAACGAATTCAGACGAATAGGCAGCACAAGACACACCCGAACGAAGATACAAGAGCTGTAAGAAGGTCCTGCATGTGTTTAATTCATTAAGTAGTTTTGTTTCATTGTATTAGTACACTTTACATCATCAGGATTGGTGGCTTGTGTAATGTGACAACGGAAAGGTTGCACTCCCTTAAAACTGCTTTCCCATTAATTAAAGTTTATATGTTGATGTCTTTGGTGACTTTTATTAGTGCATTGATAACCTCTGTGTCTATTAGTGGCTTGTCGTATGTGACTACGGAAGATCATATTGCTTCCACGGTTATAACTAACTTGATCACTTAGGAATAACTTTTAGACATAAGTAATCATTAAGGGTTTACTCGCCGATAAGATTAGAGCCAACGAGAAAGGGTTAATTACATACACTTCATATAAAACTAGCAATAAAACAAGTGACAAGCTACTTAATTATCAGGACAGTCTTCTTATTGTCTCAAGTATTTATCTGTGTACGTGCGTGCTTATCGCTGATTCGTGCTCATTAGTTTAGTTTATTATTTAATTGCAACCAAAACGTGCCAGTCTCTCAGGCTGAACCCCCTTGCGTTAGATTAGGTTGTATAATTGACTTAAGATATTAAAATACTGATTAGAATAACTAGATAATACGTTCCACTCTTAGTGATCGACACTCTACTTACCATTATATTCATACTGACCGGGTACACTGCTCGTTAAGTGTGTGTGTTATTGGTAAGTCGGCTAAATATAAATTTAAAACTTGAGTAGGCATTAATACTGCTAAACTGCAACGACACATCACGCGCATCAAGTTTTTGGCGCCGCTGCCGGGGAGTGAATTGTTATTATCTGTTAATTTGATTAGTATTTTAATTAGGTTTTTCTTTTTAATTTTTAGATTTTAACCGCTAACCGTGTTGTGTATTAGATTAATTGCATTCATTGTATTATTTGCATATTTTCTGTTTTGTGTGTTATTTGTTTTCTTTTATTTTTTGTTGCTTTTCGTTTGTTTTTATTTTTGTTTTTATTTTTCGTATTTTCTGTATTCTGCTATCGTTGTACTGAGATAATATAAACGATACGGCGCATCTATTTTCATAGATACGGCGTATTGCGTTTAATTTTTATAAAATACAACGCGTTTAATTAATTCGAATACGGCGCATCTTTCCCCAAGATATGGCGTATTCCGTTTTTAATAAGAAATTTTTTCTAAGCGATAACGCCATACGACGCATCTGTTTTTACAGATACGGCGTATTTATTATTTTAATTAAAAACAATTTTCGAATTATTAAACAGATACGACGTATCGATCTTTATCGATACGGCGCATCTACTGAATCAAAAATCTTGTATTTTGAAACGTAACAAAAATACGGCGCATTAACTTTTGTTAATACGACGCATTTAATTTTAACGAGGTGGGAGCCCGCGCGTTGCTGCGGGTGTGTTGCTTATAATTTTTGTGCTATACGTGTTTTGTCGTATTTTGATGCGAAATGGATTTTTTGACAAAGGACTCCTTTTGCAAAGAGCCGCGAACTTCAGGGGTATTTTTTGCCATTTTTCAAACAGATTTTTTTTAAAAGGATTACTTTTGCAAAGAGCTGTCAATTTTCGGGGTATTTTTTGCCAATTTTGAAACATATTTTTTGGTAGATAACTTTTGCAAAAAAAAAAAAAAAAAAAAATGTAGCTACAGTACTGTAGCAGTACTGTAGCTTCGGTTCTGTAGCAATACACACAAAGTGTACTGTAGAAACAATTTGAGCTACAGTACACGCTCTTTAATATATTGTATAATAAATAAAATTGATTTTTGATAAATTAAAACTGATACGGCGCATTCTAATTTAAAAGCGGCGTATCTATTTTCTGAGTAAAAGTCTGATTAAATTTTAACGATTATAAGATACGGCGTATCCAACTTTTTGGATACGGCGCATCGTCTACTGATATCAGCAAATTTTATTTTACTTTGATTGTTTCACTCTTCTTTTGCACGAGTAAGTTTTATTTCAGGAAGATGGACGATCCGGATATTACAATGGAAGAATATATCAGACTTGAAGAGGAAAGAGCCTTGAGCAATAATGGGATCTACGATTGGGAAAGAGCAAGATATGGTGCACAAGTCATTGAGACGAAAGAAATCACTATGGAAGAATACTTGATTTTAGGACAAGAAAAGTCAAGGAAAGAAAGAAACAAATTGCCGTTTCAACACACTTGGTGTATGTCAAATGATGATGAAGAAGATTCATATACCATGAAACCAATTCCGGCAATTGTTATTGATAGTACTTTTTCTCTGGAGATTGCACAAGATGATGTGTATACGGAACCCTACGTTGAAGAATATTCTGCAATCGTATTACCACCATTAGACAATCCAACGGATGAAGATGAAAAGTATTCTAATTTTGATTTCGAACCATTTGACGCCATAGTTTATGATGACATACCTCAACCAGATTTTGACCTAACGAGGGATTTTGAAGAAATCTGGGATTACTTATTTAAGGATGAAATTCGGGACGATGCTGAAGTTGCAAGACCACTGGTTGAAGATGGAGATTCACAAGATGAATTGGAGTCACTTACAACACAAAGTGGTACAAATTTATTTTATATTATTAATCCCGTTACTAATAATCTTGCTAGTTTTCCTAAACAGGTTGCAAAACAAAAAGATGATGAGGTGAAATTTATTACACTACCTATTGAAGCACCTGTGATCAACCCGTATTTGGTGGAGCTCGAGGAAGAATTTGGTGATGAGCTCTTAAACATTGCTATGATTGATGAAGGCGATGATTCCGACCCTATGAAGTATATAGAGGAACTCGAACTTTTACTTACCAAAGACCCTTTCTCATCTTCTGAGGAAGTCAAGGGACGCCTTACTACCAAAGAGACTAACCAAGAAGAAAGGAGACTCATTTTTCCTCAACACACTACTCTTTCTGATGGAATGGTCAAGTAATCTAATTTATCAACCAAACCGGGTAAGGATAGGAAAGATGTACATATATTGCCAAGGCATGATCTTTATTTATTTCTTTCATCTTTACTAGCAAATTTACACTCTTTTCGTGTTTATTGCTATTATCACCCGCACTTGATCCCAAGTGGGGGGAACAACACCCTATTACACGGTAAATAAAGGTAGAGTCAGGCTCGTGACTCGAACAAAAACAAGCGCTTCGTGGGAGGCAACCCATGCTTATCTTTTATTTTATTTTATTTTCTGATTTTGTATTGAGTCAGTCAGACCCGCAGAAGATACGGCGCATCTCAATCCTGAGATGCGACGCATCTCCTGCACTGGTCATATCTTATTTTATTTTCTGCATTTTTATTTTTAACTTTTAAAACTTTTTGTCAGTTTATTTTAATGCGGCGCATCCCTGGTTAAGGATGCGACGCATCTTCTATTCTGATTCGTAATTATTCCAGGCTCGATACGGCGTATCTTCTTCCATAAGATACGGCGTATCGACTAACCTGATGATTTTCAGTTTTAATTTTTACATTTTATTTTTACTAACTACTAATGTATTATGCAAGTTTGAACTTTCTTAACTTAGGTGTGTTTAAGTCTTGATGGTATTATAGATTCCTGCATTTCCTGTGGATACATCAAATATGAAGCTTAAACGTTCTAATCCACAAGAAAGATGATTTTTGCTCTTACACAAATAATGGAGGATCATACCGAGCAAATCTCAGGGGAGTTTTTCTGTTCTAATTCTTTTATTTTCCAGTTTTTAACCTTTGATACAAACAACGAGGACGTTGTTTAACTTAAGTGGGGGGATTGGAGAATTAGAACACTTACTTGTCCTAAACTTTTTCAAAAATTATGCTTAAAATGCGCTTAATATATCAAAATTAAAATTTTTTAGCATGTTTTTGTTTAAGATCTAAGTTGCATAGCTGCACACATAACATTATTTCCAAAAATTGTGATTTTTCAAAATTCACAAATCTATGAGTGTGCCGGTGACTTGTAGACTTTAGAACTTGGCTTGTATACTATTCGAGACCACCATAATAAGTATTATTTATATAATTGGAATGACTTGTCTAAATTGGTAAATTTCTAGGATTACACCCAAATAGCCTTTATATGTTATGTGATATTAGCTAACTACACTGGTTAGTTAACCCCCGTATAAACCCTTTGTTACTCTCATTTTTAGAGTAAGATACCCCTAGAAAAATACTCAGAGCCATTCCTTTCGTTTCTTACACCTTTGTTATAATGTTTCGTTACACCCTTACACCTTAGCCTACCCTGTAGATTAAAATCCGTGGTTGGTTAATTGCTTTAGGCAAAGTGTGTTTCCTTACATTACCTGTGTTCGCGTGCGTAATTCATTATCTATGGTTAGGTCGGGAAATTGCACAATGCAATTGGAGTGAAAGTAAATATTGTATATCTTTGAGTTTATTTTTCGTGTGTTTACTACTTTCACTATTACTGTTATTTCTAAAGTTATGAAAAGTATGGAAAAATTATCTAGAGTTATCGTTATAGTGATGTGGTAAAATTTTACACATCTATGTTTATGTTTCAAGTTTGGTAAAAAAAAAAAAAAAAAAAAAAAAAAAAAAAAAAAAAAAAAAAAAAAAAAGAAGAAAAAAAATCGAAAAAATGAGAAAAGAAAAAGAAAAAGAAAAAGTTGGAAGTTTGTTTTAACCAACTTATGTAAAGTTTTGTATTAAGTGGTCGATATCACCACTATTTGTTATATATTACATTTATGGATTGAATGGGAGTTGAACGTTATGGGAACGCCAACTAAGGTTTATTCTTTGATTAAGATCTTGTTGAGTATAATTCGTGTCTACCTAAAGCGTGTGTTTCAAGTGTTAAAGCGTGAGTTGTTCAATGATATGAGTCTTATTCATGGGATGGTTGGGATAGTGATTAACCACACTTAGGATTTTAATTTATCTGTTTTGTTTATTTTTCATTTTACACCAATGTGTATCCCAAATATTATCCATACCCTATATTATTCTTTATCCAAACCTTTGATTTATTGAGATTAGGGATTTGAGCAATCTTAAGTATCGTAGTCGTGGATTCGGCTATGTATTTATGATTTTGTCGCCCTTTTTGATATAGTATTATTGGTGAAGATTACTTGGTCCTATCTTTAGCCTATTCGAGTTAAGGATTTGAGCAATTGCAAGTATCGTGGTCGTGGATTCGATCATGTATTTGTGATTTTGTCGCCTTTTCTGGAATTTGAGATCGATAGAGATTAAGAAGAATGATTAACCCTTAAGCCTCAAAACCCTTTTTACCGCTTTAGACTTGTTATTCCTTGGCTTTAGTGGGGGAGATGTGTATACTTGCCAAGCTTATGATAGAATATTCGTCACGACTGGACAGTTAAACGATTAGATTTTCTTTTATCGAAATATTTTATTTTATTCCTAATTCGTTAAGTGTTTGGTTGTGTGATTATGATAAAACGAATACATGCTTAAATATAAAAATAAATCCTAATATCTTTTAGGATATATTTTCATAAGATTAATTCTAAGGTTTACTTGGGGACAAGTAAAGTTCAAGTGGGGGGATATTTGATGAACTCAAATAAGTACATTTTATTATCATCATTTATCCTATTTATTTGACTTGTTTTATTATATTATGTATGAGAATTGATACTTAATCGTTTACTTTTGTAATTCTCAGTTAAAAACAAGCATTTGGTGAAACTTAGCTATTATGGACTAAAAATGGAGAAAAATGATCAAGATTGGAAAAGGTTGCTGAAATGAAGAGATTGAAGACCATTGCCTGACTTTGAAGAATGCACGCATGCAATTCTGTCATGCGTTGCATATGAAACTTTGGTCAACGAAGAAGAACCAACTTGTTCTACTCCAGATGCGCCGCATTATACTTCTTACATACGGCGCATCACTATCAAGATTTCACCAGTTTCGATCCAAGATACAAGAAGACATGCGCCGCATACAGTTATGAAGATACGCCGCATCTCAAGGCGGTGTACGAATATTCTGGAATATAATAACCTTGGACCCCACGTGAAGTTAAGTCAATGCGCCGCATCTTACCTCAGACAGAAACTATAAATACCCCAAGGCCAGATGAATTTAAGGAGACTTTTGACGTACGTGCCATATATCCCTAGACGAGCGAACGAATTCAGACGAATAGGCAGCACAAGACACACCCGAACGAAGATACAAGAGCTGTAAGAAGGTCCTGCATGTGTTTAATTCATTAAGTAGTTTTGTTTCATTGTATTAGTACACTTTAATTCATCAGGATTGGTGGCTTGTGTAATGTGACAACGGAAAGGTTGCACTCCCTTAAAACTGCTTTCCCATTAATTAAAGTTTATATGTTGATGTCTTTGGTGACTTTTATTAGTGCATTGATAACCTCTGTGTCTATTAGTGGCTTGTCGTATGTGACTACGGAAGATCATATTGCTCCCACGGTTATAACTAACTTGATCACTTAGGAATAACTTTTAGACATAAGTAATCATTAAGGGTTTACTCGCCGATAAGATTAGAGCCAACGAGAAAGGGTTAATTACATACACTTCATATAAAACTAGCAATAAAACAAGTGACAAGCTACTTAATTATCAGGACAGGTCTTCTTATTGTCTCAAGTATTTATCTGTGTACGTGCGTGTTTATCGCTGATTCGTGCTCATTAGTTTAGTTTATTATTTAATTGCAACCAAAACGTGCCAGTCTCTCAGGCTGAACCCCCTTGCGTTAGATTATGTTGTATAATTGACTTAAGATATTAAAATACTGATTAGAATAACTAGATAATACGTTCCACTCTTAGTGATCGACACTCTACTTACCATTATATTCATACTGACCGGGTACACTGCTCGTTAAGTGTGTGTGTTATTGATAAGTCGGCTAAATATAAATTTAGAACTTGAGTAGGCATTAATACTGCTAAACCGCAACGACACATCACGCGCATCATGCTCCAAAGTGGCTTGTCGTAAAATGAAAACTTGAGGTCATGTTATGATTAGCTGGCGTACTTCTAGGCGGTGGTTCACAAGGTGATGTAGACGTTCTAAATTATGGGACGAGTGTTCAAACTAGCCGTCAGAAATGGTTAGTAAGGTAATTGGGAAATTGGGAGATTGTAACGGGTTTTAAGGTCACGTAAGATGGTATTTCGTATGATCGTGAAAATTTTCAGAGATCGTTTGCATTAATCAAGATATCTTGGAAATATTTGAAAGGACTTTTAAAAGGTACGAGGGAAAGAAAAAGTACCGTGACGAGAAACTATTGTGGTGCTAATGTGTTGGATGTAGGTGTGAATGTTCATGCAACGATTGTACATACACATAGAAATTTTGAACCTTTAGAAATCGAGTAAAGAATCAATCTGGACATAATTCTATTATAACTACTCCTAGTATTGCAAAATTTACCTCTGAGTCGGACATAGGTGATCAGGCTATGTCCCACTGTTCCTGGTCGAATATAGGTGATCAGTCTATATTCCACCGAGGTTCAATGAAATTTGAAATACTCAGCTCAGTTATACTAATAATATGTCCCTCACATTTAAAAGCCGTTTGAAAGACTAAGGCAAATGACCAAACTCGAGGTCGAACGATGAGATTACGTAAGGAAGGGGGTAACGTTGTGACGTATACGATACGTAGGCTTAAGTATATGGAAGGTACTTATAGTAATCAACGAAAATAAGTGGGTATAATTTATCCGATAATTAGACATAAATCTCATCAAATATGTCAGCAACAAACCACAAGTGAGGCATCAGCTTGGCAGGCAGGCACGTGGCGGTTATAGGGTTAAGTTTTCGTAAAAGTAGTTATAGTCCAGGTTTTAAAAATACCCAGTTCTCTATAACCATGGCTCTGATACCAATCTGTAACACCCCCAAAATCGGGTCCAGCGGAAGCATACATGTCACTAGGGTGCTACTCAATTGGTATCACAACACAAGTTCAAAGAACGGTTTTTCACCACAATCGTTTAGAATAACCATTTATTAACAAAAGTATTATATTTACATTATTAAATTTTTGTGCGGAAATAGGCCCACAAAATAAGTAAAGCGGTCCCAAATGGATATCAGAGTGTCTTGATCTTATAACCATGCCATGCCATGCCAACAACCGCCAACTATGAGCTAAGACTTTAAGAACCTGAAAATACATGCTAAAACGTGTCAACACGAGGTTGGTGAGTTCATAGGTTTAAGTAAACAACAAGTATTAAATAGACCACAAGATTTAAAGTTGGTTTGACCATTTCATTCGGCTATGTGACCAGTACATTCGGTCATGTGACCAGTTCATTCGGTCATGTGACCAGTTCATTCGGTCATGTTACCAGTACATTCGGTTACGTGACCCGTCCATTCGGTCATGTATGAATAATCGTTCAAAGTGCTTGTGTCCATGAGTAAAAAGAATTAAGTACGAAACAAGTGAATATATAACACATTCGGGTACACGACAAATTCATAAGTAAGCAAGCAATGGTTTGACTAAACAAGTAGCATATTCAAGTAAAACAAGATTTACATTTAGATAAAAACGAGCATGTATTCTCCCCCAAAAATAGTTATAAAACCGGTAAAAGTAGGGGCCATGAACTCACCTGGAACAACTGATATGATAACGAAAAGACAATGTACGGAATTGAGGCTCGGAAAACTACCCGCAACCTAATATGAATGATATGATTTAGGTCATGGAATGATGTCGTGCATGCAAGTTCATATTCTACTTTATCACTTGTACATGTTTGTTGTAATATTTAACGTCAAAAATGTAGTTGCGTCAATGTGTCCATTTATTAAGAAAATCACCCTTTTTAGAAAACGTAACTTGTTAATCTCATGATCACATTTTAGTCGTTATGTTAATAGGTATTTCAAAAATCTCTAACGCGCCTAATAAGTGTATATAATGTTCTACCATTTCCGTTTACGTCATTTTAGCCAAAATATACTCTAAAAGGTCCAAAATCCACTCCAAATAATCCTAACAGCAAAAAATATAGGCTGTCAACGTATATGTCGTCGTAAACTTTTGTTAGGCCATAACTTTTGCGTCGTAACTCCGTTTCTTTAGTTTTACCTATCCCCGCGAAGGTATTTAAGTGTACTATCGGATTTCTAAGGTCTCGGCTAGTCTAGGTACCATTTAGCATCAGTTTTCAGTACTCAAAATCCTTAACAGCTTCAACTATTTTTTTGAAATTTTAGATTTCGTCATTTAAATTGAAACTAGCGTATTTTTTTCGTTATAAGCCCGTTTTAACTATTTCAAGCGGCTACGTTTTCATTATTGAGTCTATTTTCTATATTTCTAGCCTAAACTTGTTACTAAGTTACTGATTTTTCTGTATTAACCAAAACGGGACAGATTCATTATTAAAGTGTTAAATTATTTTTCCTAGTCTTCTAGTTATTTTAACCACTTAACAACCACTTCAAATCTAGTCCTAGTTCATCCATCAACTTCTCAACATAACAATAGTGATCTAACCATAAACTTAATAATATTCAAGGGTCCATGTAAATGATTATCAAGGATGTTTAAAATTACAAGTTTACTAACATATACATATATAGTGTTTTCATCCTCACTTTCTTGTGGAGATTTTTATTAACTAGTTTACTTGTAATAAAAACTTGTTTAAAATATAACCTTTTGCTAAAAGATCTTTGTGAATTTAAAACTTTATCAACATGTACCAAGTGATAATTAAGTATTTGAACTAGCACTTGAACATGAAAAACATGAAGTTTAGCAAATGTAAGTATTACTTACAAAAGAGATTAGTGAGATGAGAGTGTAAGACACTTGATTAACCCCAAGATTAATGTTCCAAACCCTTGCTAGAGTACCTTAAGTATGCTTGATCTTAGACACAATCAAGATATTTCCTTCCTTGCTCCTCTTATGTGTCGAATTGTGTAAGAGATGGGAGGTGATTATCTTTTTTTGTTTTTTTTGTTTTTTTCACTTGAACTAGTTGGTGAAAAATGAGTATACTTGATCTATTTATACTTCAAGAGTTTCAAAGGTTTAATAGTTAAGTCAAGGTCATGATTTGGTCTATTGGAAGGGGGTGGCCGGTTAGGGGGGGGGACAAGGGGACAATTTGGTGGCTAAGCCTCCAACGTAAAAAGGTTAAGTTCCATGTTCTGAGGATAATGGTGGCTAGTTAAAACTTTTGTCTAGTAATTATAGGACAAGAGGGGGAGGTGGCGGCACAATGGTAAAAATGGGGTTAGATGAGTAGTTTTAATACAAGAGTGTATATGTTGTATGTATTGGGTGTTAAAAATAGGTATTGGTTGTTGGTTTGGTGATTAACGAAAGTTATACGTAATTAAACATAAGATGTAAAGAATTTACCTTAGGCGTAAGGAATTATTTTTGGAACTTTGGTAATCATTTAGGAAGTATAAAAATACGTTAGAAATAATCGTTGGGAGGATTGGGTATATCGGGTGTTAAATTTTAAATTTCGAATAGCGTTTGTTGAATTGACAACCGTAAGTACATAAAGAAAAAGAAATTGTTTTAGTCTTTAATATTGTGAACCGGAGTAGGAGCAAGGTATTGGGATGTTGTGGACTAGATGTAGCCTAAGTTCATAGTGCTCAAGAGGGTTGTTCCTAGTTTTTTGTTTATTTAACCAAATAGTTATACGCAAGGAGTGTTCTTGTAAGAATTTCAAAGTGGTAAATTGGAGTTGAAAAATAAATGTTGACGTGGAAAATTACGGGTTGCTACATAATTCATCCTCTCATCTTACAAAATTCACACACGTAAACCCGAATCTTTTTTCTCCAAATCTTTTTTGATAAAATTGTTAATGATAGCTTGTTGCGATGGTCTAGGAATTGAAGATATACGAAACAAACTTTGTAATTGGTGACCAGGATCTGTATCTGTTCGCGGAGGAGGATTATTGTAAGTTTTCTTTATGGGTTTTTGATTGTGGGTTTTTTTGTTGGTGATTTTATATATAAATCATATAAACATATAAATAATTGCAGCGAAAAAGGTCACCAATAATGGATCTATTGTGCCATATGATTAATCGTAGATAACATGTAAATGCATACCTTTGTAGCTTGAACCACACGGATTGAACGATGACTATCATCTTTTCCAACCCAAGAATACCACGCGAAACCATAATGATCAAAGGAGACCACCTTTATATTAGTCCACACTACACGTCCTCTTGTACCACCCAATGCTAGTATGATAACCCAAATCTTGTTTAGCTAGTCATGATCTACAAAAGGAGATGACTAGAAGTTCAAAAACCAAAACCCTAAGCACCTAGGATTTTTGGCCATGAGTTATGGGAGAGAAATGGGGAGGAGAAAATCTTCTTTCATTTGTTTGTTATGTTATGGGATTATCCTAATCCCATTCCAAAATAACTTTGTCTAAGTTACACTTAGCCATCAAGACTTTTTCCCTCCTCCTAGGCCGGCCATATGGAAGCCTTTTGGGCTCTCCATATAGGTTTGGCCCAATCCAGTTTAACTAAGTCTAACTTAGTTAATTAGTAGCTCTTCCTTGATCTTGTTAAACGCAGGTTATTAAATAACGTAAATACAGTATATGCGTTATATGAAATGGTACCTCTGTGTATACATGTGTGACCCCACGGGCCTACATATTTCTAACCATATAATTATTTATTATGATATGAGCATTTCCCAACAGCTCTCACTTGCGAACATCATAATCACGAATAATTACACAAGCAAAGGATAGTGTCTAGCAACACACCAATGCCCCCAGAAACATATGAGGATAGTTTCTCAAACGTCTCTTTCAAATGATTTATAAATTAATCATCTATTTGTTATAGATACCTTGTTAAACATTAGGCATGGATCATAAGTCATTCTAAATGTCTAATGATTTTGTTTCTCGATATAAATATTAAACTAGATTACCAAATTAATCAAGCATCATCTTAATTACATTTGGGTGCGGCCACACATACATCTGTCCAATTCATCAAGGGGCCCAATAGTATCTAACTCCAAAACATGTGTGCTTCACACTTCTCCTGAAAATGGCCTTTATAACTACCTTGTTCAGAACAACATTTAACCATATCAAGGAATGATATTTCACACATGCAAGATCTACTTGCATCTCAAGTATAAGGATGAGAGACATAACCACTTGTTAGATTCATTATTGACGCCGATCCATGCAGTGAATTCTCGTAGGTTGGGTCAGTCCAATGTTCATCTCCAATGAACAACATATGAGTTTGGCGGACACATCCTTTAATATTCATTCATGATGAATATTACCAACACACTCATATTTGCCTTAATTCGATGATACTCTCGTATCATCAACTGACAATGGACAATTTAGAATAAATAAATTATGTATGGATTAAACATGCAAATATAGAAACAATAGTATAAACTAAGACAATCATACCCGGTATATCAATTCATTATTTAATATGGTTGATTAATGTTCCATTATCCAAATGCTAAGTAGATCAAGGCATGAGGATCCGAGTTAAAGACTCATGTCTTCAATCACAACGATCGCGCTCGTTGACAGACATAGATTTCATGAACAAGTCAACTAGGTTATGATCCTTCAAAACTTTCAGAATACTAATTTCAAAACTCACAAACAGTGAAGGTTTTGAATGATACAATGATTTTCATTTTGTACACGTGTTTTCAAGTACTAGTATGACAATGCTAGCATTACATAGTACATTTCATAGGATGTTCAAAGCCAGCAGAACACCTATTTGAGACAGTCAATTTAACAACTTTTCAAACCGTAAAGTATTCTTATTCTTTCAAAAAATAGTGCAACAATGCTCTTAGCTGAGCATGTCTAGTCATAAGAGTCATCAATCATGATGAAGTTTTGTAATGACTAGGGTTGAGCATCATCTCAATCAATATAGCATTAGTGAATAAAACAACACTAATTGCTTAATCTAAAATCTGTAAACGATGAACATATCTTTAGTCCTTCGCAGACCCTTTAGAATGTTCTTTCAATAGTTATCTAATGACCTTCAATTAGATACTAATGATGTCAGCTCATCTTGTGTTGGGTCAGATTTTGACCCAATTGTCTTTGACAAGTACTTAAACATAAAATAGCCTAGAGGTGAGCATCGGGTCAAACACGACCCGAACCGACAAAAATGACCCGACCCGAAAACCGAAAAAAGAAAAAGCTCAAACCGAGAACCGAACCGAGAAATAGATATCAAAACCAAAACCGAACCGAATAACTCGGTTCGGGTCGGTTTTCGGGTTTTGAACCGAAAAACCCGACAAAAACCGAATCGAACTGAAACCGAACCGAAACAGGCAAAAACCAAAATAAATATACAAAACTGAAACCGAACCGAAGACGGTCAGTTCAGTTCGGTTCGGTTCTGTCCGGTTTCGGTCGGTTTGTCAGTTTGATTCGGTTTTCGAGTGGATTTGCTAAGCCTTAAAATAGCCTAATTCATTCACTAAAGATCAATGAGCATTCTAGTCTCTCAGAGAGTATGCTGTTGGGTCTGATTTTTGACCCAGTTGTCTCTAACAAGTATTTAAACATAAAATTGCCTAATTTATTAAGTCTTTGATAAGGATCAGGGAGAACAATACTCACTGATAAGGATAAGAGAGTATGTCACCCTCTTATAGAAATCAAAGGTCTTATTCTCTGAGAGAGTACACCCTGATGGTTGCCAGTGATGTACCTCACTAATGATCATCAGTGGATGTGACTCACTAATAGAAGAAATCAGTGAGAGTTGTATAAAGCTCAATCATCTGTCAAGCTTCAGGGAAGTCGAAGACCAACCGAATAAACACTTTGTAAATTGATGCAGTGTCAGGGAGCAAGGTATAAGGAGCTACAAACAACACCAGAGGCACTGAGATCTGACAACTGTCTCAGTGACCCTGAAGACTTATCTTTGAAAGAGAAACTTAGTCTCTGATGAATGGGCGAAAAACTTCTTGGGAAGATAAGCGAACGGTCTTATCAAAGGACGATAAAGCAAGATTTTTGGTATAAAAGGTTTTCAGCATTGGAAAACCAAAAGCACGCTTCACCTAGTTTCCTAGGCACGTGCTATCTACTCCAAGTTGGCAAACTACTATACCCATGTGCATCTATAGTATTTCCCTTCCTATTTAAACGAAACTTTGTAACCAGGATAAGTAGGATTCTAAACAAACATATAAAGTAGTACTTAGAATTATAGTTGATAGGATGCCCTCTCCTAGGAATGAACTAAGCAAAGCTAGCTGCCACTAGTCGTTCTAATAGAAGTGTCTCATTTGTCATCAACCGGAATAGTTTACCGTGAGCTATTTCACTGTAAATATTTGATTCATTTCTAATAAGATTTATAAACGTTGAAAAGTACAAATGGTGTTATTAGTAGACAAAGTGGTCTTGAGTAAAAGAATGTCGATTTTCTCAATGTTCATTTGGTATCGTCATTTGCTCAAACTGCGTGGACCAACATATGATCTGATAAACAAATCAGAGAGTAAGTCACTCCCTCATGATTATCAGAGGGTATAACTCTCTGATAACAAATCAGACAGTAAGTCACTCCTTGATGGTTATCAGAGGGTGTAACTCATTGATAAAAGAAATCAGTGAGAGTTGTATAAAGATTAGTCAACAGTCAAGCTTTAGGGATGTCGAAGACCAACTGAAGAATCACTTTATAAATTGATGTGGTGTCAGTAAGTAAAGTACATGGAGCTACAAATAACACAAGAGTCATTGAGATATGACAAATGTCTCATTGACTCTGAAAACTTATCTCTGAAGAGCAATGATGT
The DNA here is from genome assembly GCA_021014915.2 of Artemisia tridentata subsp. tridentata. Taxonomy (NCBI): domain Eukaryota; kingdom Viridiplantae; phylum Streptophyta; class Magnoliopsida; order Asterales; family Asteraceae; genus Artemisia; species Artemisia tridentata. The sequence continues at coordinate 242,851,469 of CP139504.1, forward strand.
GTTATGAAAAGACCAGTTAGTCAATTCGCTCTCTAACCAAGAGTGAAAATCCCAAACGGTCAAAGAAAGTTAAACTATATATATTTCCGGAAGTATTAGATATTCCCGGGTCGTTTATGTCCCAACGAAGTGTGAATGGAAAATCGGGTTCGGTTCGTGATCGGGTGATTTGAATAAGCAAGATATTTTGGAATTATGCTACTTAAAATAGAATACGTAAACAAAGAAGTAAATAATAAGCACATAAAACAAGAAAACTAAGCACAAATAAGTCCTAATGCAAACTAAACTTAAAACGGGCACTTAACGGGTCTAAAAACCTAAATTACCAAATTTTAACCCTAGAAGTGCTAATTTATTTTCTAAAAGTCCTAAATGATTGAAAATAATTTTACAAAAACGAATTATATTTTCTTGATTTTTATTTTATTAATTATGAATTAAAAACACTTTTAAACTAAAAATATTATGAAAAATACTAAACTAATTGAGAAAAATCTAAAAAATTTATGAAAGGTACTTTAGGCTATAAGGATTCTAGGAAAAATAAAACTAAAGATCCAGCTTATATGAATAAGCTAGAAATAAGCTAAAAAGGGCTGAATAGCAAAACTAAAAAAAAGTGTTAAGTAAATAATGTATGCAATTCTAAACGCAAAATACCCAAAGGTGCGGATGGTATTGAGTGTGTGTAATATGGTTGAGGCTAGGTCGAGGTCTCGGGTTCGAGCCTGTCTCACCCTTGGCTTCCCCAGCTTCCCATATTTTTATTTTGCAAAATTTCTTTTTGAAACTTTTTAATTAGCTAAAAATAAGCAACTTTTGTAAAAGCAATATTTTTATGTATTACCAAATAAGCCAAAAAAAGCTAAACAAACAAACAGATTAAACTTAAAAACTACAAGGCTAAATGACTAAACTGATTGTGCTAAACCCTAATAAGCTTCTAATACCTTAAATAACACCTATTAAGCAGTTCTAAACTCTAATAAGCAATTCTAAACAAGTAAAAAGCTCTAAATCTAAAATAAGCAATAAGCCTAAACTGTTGTAAAAACAGTCTGATAGGGCATTTTCAAGCTATAAAATAAGCTACCAAATCAATAAGCTAATCCTCAAAACCTGAAAACAGCTAAAACTTATAGACCAAAGAACTCACAAAATCAATTTCAGACATTTTGAACTTGATTTGAGCTTAATTATAAGCTGATCAAACCTGACACTTAGACTAATATTTTTGACTTTTAAAGAAATAACAAGAACACTAGCAGACCTGAAAGCTACTTTTCAATACCAAAAATAAGCCACTATAAGCTAATGAAATAAGCTTAAACTTTAAAAACAGCAAAGAACACCAACTAAATAACTCATAAAACAATTTTCAGACAATTTGAACTAAAAATGAGCTTAAAAATAAGCTGATAAGACATGACAGTTGAGACTTTATTTTTGGAATTTTTGAAACTTTTATGCTGAACTGCTACTTTCTAACTTAAAAATAAGCTACTAAATGCTAATGCTAAACATTAAAACCTTAAAACAGATTAAGACTAACTACTAATTAACACTTACAAACAAATTTTAAAAACTTTGAACTAAAAATAAGCTAAAAAATAAGCTATGAAATACCTATGCTGATCCAATCAGCATAGGTTTTGAACTATGCTGATTTGATTTTTTTGAAACTTGAAATTTTGGTTAAAAATGACTCTTAAATTATTACACTTTAACTAGAAGATATAACATGAATTCTCAACTTATAATGACTAAAAAACAACTCCTAAAAAGACCTATTGAAGATCTTATCAAAATAAGCTGTTATAAACAGTTTTGAACCCTGAAACTTTGAAAACCAATCTAAAAGCTATGAATCTATGTAGAAATGATTTTAACAACTTAAAAACTACTTAACAGACTAATTTTAAGCTAAACAAAGTTGATTAAAAAACCTATAAGTGGTCTAGCAGCACTAACCTTAGTTAGTGCTGCTTATCCCAAACACCCCTTTAAAAACTTAAATTGATTTTTAAAACAGATTTTCACTATAAAACTTATGCAATTTTGACAAAAACTACTTGTTATGACTAAATGACTAAATAAAAGCAGATTTGACTGAAAAATAAGCACTCACCAATAAGCTAAGGCTTATTGGTGTTTTGACTGTTTTAAGAAACTTAAACACAAATGACTATAAAACTCATAAAATAAGCACTAAACAGATAGATCTAACACAATTAAGCATATAACACACAAATAAATCACAGATAAGTAAATAAAAAGCAGAAATAAGCAATAAGCAATTTTAAGCTAAAAATGGAAATGAGAACAGTTACCTTGATCCTAGCTCAACAAGGATCAAACAAGCTCGAGGAGCTACTCTACAAGCTCCAGCTTATCAATTGATAAGCTGGTGAGACCCTATAAGCCCTTCCATTTCTGGCTTATCTTCCATTTTAGCTTATTATGTCTTAAAATCAATTTACCAAACCAAACAGTTTTCAAAATCAAACCACAAGCTGCTCAGACTCAAACAAGCTATTGAGAAGCTTGTTTGAGTATAAGTAACAGTAATAAGAGCTTATTAAAGCTTAATTAACCAAATGAAAACATTATTAAAGCATTAAAAGTAAATGAACACAACATTTAAATAAAACTGAATTCTATTAAACTTTAATACGATTACAATACTTTGGAAAGGAAATGACAGTATTTAAAAGACAATAATAAGCTAATACAATAAGCTAAAATAAAAACGAGTAAGAGATGTGGTGTGTGCACATGTGTATATATATATATATATATATATATATATATATATATGTGTATATATATATATATATATATATATATATATATATAGCAAGAAAAACCCGACAAATTAGTCAATTCTCTCTCTAACCAAGAGTGAATATACCAAGAGGTCAAAGAAAATCAAACCAAATATATTTCCGGAAGTATTGGATATTCCCGGGTCGTTTAAGTCCCAACGAAGTGTGAATGGAACTTCGAATTCGGTTCGTGATCGAGTGATTTGAATAATTGAGATATTTTGGAATTATGACTAAAAACAGAAAACATATACTAAAAAGGAAATAATAAGCATATAAAACAAGAAAGTAAAGCACAAATAAGCAAAAACACAAATTAAACTAAAAACGGGCACTTAACGGGAATTTAACAGGCATTAAAAACCTAAGACTCAAAATTTAACCCTAGAAGTGCAAATTTAATTTCTAAAATTCCTAAATGACTAAAAATAATTTTAGAAAAAAGAATTATGTTTTTTTTTTATTTTTATTTTATTTATTATGAATTAAAAACACTTTTAATCTAAAAATATTATCAAAAATACTAAATTAATTAAGAAAAATCTAAAAATTTTCTGAAAAGTACTTTAGATATGAGGAATATAGGAAAAATAAAATTGGATTGACAGCTTATCTAGATAAGCTGTGAATAAGCTAACAAGGAAATTAAGCTAATATTGGAAAAGTTGGTTAAGTAAATATGGTATGCAACACTTAACGAAAATGACCCAAGGGCAGAGTTGGTTGTGGTGTGGTGTGTTAAATGGTTAAGGTTGGTTGAGGTCAGGGGTTCGAGCCCTGCTCACCCTTGGCTTCCCAACTTCCCATTTTTTTTTAAAAAAATTTTTTTTTTTACAAAAACTTTTTATGGAATTTATTAACCACTTAATTTTAAGCAATTTTTGTGAAAACAAAATTTTTATAACTTGTTTAATAAGCTAGAAAATCTGACTTAAGCTAACAGTTTGGTTAAGAAACTAAAAAACTAAATGAACTAACTTGAAAATGAGGCACAAGCTTCTATAAGCTTGTGCATACGTAATAAGCTACTAAAATACTAAAAGCTAACTAATAAGCAGATTCTAACCTAAAATAAGCAATCCTTATAAGCTAAAAAGCCAAAAACTAAATTAAGCCAATAACCAAAACTGACAACTAAACAGCCTAAGAGGGCAACTTTAGACTATTCAAAAAGCTACTTAAACAATAAGTTAGACCATGAAACCTGAAAACATATTAAGCTAAACAGCCAAAGAATTCACAAAATCAATTTAAGGCAATTTGGGCTTAATTTGACCTTAAAAATATGCTAATAAAAACTGCTACTCAGACTATATTTTTTGATTTTTATAAAACTTGCAGGCCTGGAGGCTACTTTTAACACTAAAAATAAGATTCAATAAGCTAATGAATTAAGCTAAAAACTACAGAACAACAAAGAACACCCACTAATGAGCTTATAAAACCAATTCCAAACAATTTGAGCTTATAATTAGCTTAAAAATAAGCTGATATTGACAGACAGTTGAGGACTATTTGTTAATACAAATATCGTCCCAAAAACGTTATTTATATTTTACGATCTTTGGTTAATTTTGTTAATGAGAAATACAAAGTTTATCTTTAAGCAAAAGCATAAATATAAGAATAAGCCTTTTACATTTATAGTGATAAGTCTTTTAAAACATATTTACATATTACAAGATCTCTAGGAGTAAGATTATATACATATATACATTTACAAGTTTCTTCCTTAAATTAGAAACTTTATTTCTTAAATATTAGGATGACATCATGGCATGCATCATGAACACAATCTTAGAAAGATTTTGAGATATCTTGTATTGATCTTCAAGCCAAAGAGTTGACATTGGAAGATATGAAAAGATATGGCAAGATATGGAAAGATTTGAGAATCTCTTAGCTGTCCTGAAGTGGCGGATCCAAACCCATACAAGGGCGGATCCAATTTTAGGGATCCGCCAGATCCGCCAACTATTGAATCAGTTTGCCTATAAATAGCAAGCTGATCATTTGGGCATTTTTATCACTCATATAGCTTAAATACATACTCATTCATTTATATATCACTAACCCATATCATTCTTTCATTTCATTGATCTTTCCTTTTGTAGCAAAGAGATCAAAGCATATAAGGATCAACCTACTGTTGTTATCCTTTTAGTATAGACTCTGTGTGATTTTGTATTAGTTCACACATCATTGTTTGTATCATTTATTCAGTAGAGTTTGGTTAGTGTTTTAGTCCTTAAAACACAAAGAGTGTCGGGAGTGGTTGTACCCTTGTGAAAGAACCAACGGAAGTGGTTGTACCCTTGTTAAAGAACCAACGGGAGTGGTTGTACCCTTGTAAAGAACCCGGTGTTTAGCTTAGTACCGGATAAAGTGTAAGCGACGTGTATAAAGGTTTTCTCCGCCGAGAAGGGAGTTTGTTTCTTAGTGAAGAAAAACTCTCGAGTTAGAGGCTCGAGGAGTGGAGTAGGGCAAGGAAGAGAGTCCTTGTAGCCGAACCACTATAAATCTCCGTGTTGTGGTTTGATTGTTCCTATCCTTACTTGCTTTACTTATATTGCTTGTTTGTGAATATTTACTTTGAAATCACCTTAAGTCACAAAGCGAATAAATTTAAAAACGGTAAAAACTATTCAACCCCCTTCTAGTTTTCCACAATTGGCATCAGAGCTACGTTACTCAAGATTTTCAAATATATTGTATTTTAAAACTTGAAACGATCAATGGATTTTGAAAACTCTAAAGAAGGGAAATCTATGCAAAGACCACCACTATTTGAACCAAATTGTTTCATATACTGGAAAAACCGCTTTGAGACATATGTGAAGTCAAAGGACATAGATCTGTGGTATATAATTGTAGAGGGTGATTACAAGCCCATAAGTAATAATATTTCAGGTGGTTGGGATGAAGGTGCTTCTCTTACTCGTCACAGTGATGAGCAAAAGAAGTTGATTGCCAAAAATAACGAAGCCAAAATGATGCTTTACAATGTTCTACCTAAGAAAGAATATGAAAGAGTTTTTATGTGTAAAACGGCTAAGGATATTTGGCAATCATTAATTATCACTTATCAAGGGAACTCACAAGTCAAAGATAACAAAATTGATCTTCTTGTTCAATAATATGAACAATTTGTTATCTCTGAAGATGAGACCATTGATAGTGCGTTTGCTAGATTTAATACTATAATTACATCTCTTAAAGCACTTGATAAATCTTTTTCTAGTAAGAATTTTGTCAGGAAATTTCTAAGAGCACTCCATCCGAAGTGGAGAGCAAAGGTGACGGCTATTGAAGAATCTAAGGATCTTTCAAGCATGACACTGGACGAGCTCATTGGAAATCTCAAAGTTCACGAAATGGTGATGGAAAAAGACTCAGAAATAGTTAAAGGCAAGAAGGAGAAGATGAAGTCCATTGCCTTGAAAGCTAGAGTTGAGTCAAGTGATGATGAAGAGTCTTGTTCTAGTAGCGAAGACGAAGAGTATGCCATGGCCATAAGAGATTTCAAGAAGTTCTTTAGGAGATGAGGAAAGTTCGTAAGACCACCTCGTGAAGAAAAGAAATCCTTCCGGAAAGACCGTGATGATAGAAAAGGAAAGGTAGATAGGAAGTAATAGGAGAATGTCCAAAGCCTCCAAAGAACAAATCTCAAAGAGCGTTTGTTAGTGGAGCTTGGAGTGATAGTGAAGGTGATGACGACGAGCCTAAGAAAGACGAAGTTGCTCTCATGGCTCATAACTCAGAAGAGGTACATTCTGACTCGTCATACTCCTCTATTGATGATGAAACCTTAGAAGTAGAATATAACAAACTGTGTGAAATTACTCTTAAAATCATAAACAAGAATAAGTTCTTAAAAACCAAAACAACACTTTTAGAAAACAAAGTTCACTGGTTAAAAGAAAAAGAGATAAGAATAGAAAAGGGTAAAAGTGTTAAAGAAACGTGTGTGTCATGTCGGGAACTTAAATTAGAACTAGAAACACTTAAGTCCTCACAGGAAGAACTTATCAAACAAAATTCTAAGTTTAAAAAGTTTGATAAAAATATAAGTTGTATAGATGAGATAATGAAGATGCAAAAATTACCTCATGATAAAACCGGACTAGGTTTTATGAAACTAGGAAGCTTAAGTGACTTAAAGAAACAAACAGTGAAAGAAAAAAAAAACTGTTCCAATTGAGTCAGACACCCACGGATCCGACGGATCCAAAATTTTGGATCCGCCAGTTGTACCCAAGGGATCCGCAGGTACTGTTGATGAACAGAAAGTTCGTAATTCGAATCGTACTAAATTTGTTAAGGTCACTAGAAAACCTAGCACTAGTACAACTGTTAACAAACAAAAACCATCAGTCTCTATAGGAAAAGGTCAAGTTAGAAATGAGTATAGAGTTAAAATGGTTCAGCAGATACCTAAAACTAGTTTTCCCAAACACCCCTTTCCAAAGAATAACTTTAACTCACAACATCATTATCAACATAATTGGAACCAAAACATATCTAGAAACTTTCAAGGTCCAAACTTCATGCCATGGAACACTTGTCCACCATTTCCATACATGAACCATGATAATGTTATGTTTAACCCAAACGGACCCATGAGATATTGGGGACCAAACGCTTGAGTTTTTCTTGAACTTAGGTGTGCTTAAAAGTTGAATTAGAACCAGATGAGTGGATTAAAGATAGTGGGTGTTCAAGACACATGACGGGGAACAAAAGCTTTTTCTCATCCTACCAAGTGTACGATGGAGGTAATGTCACATTCGGTAGCAAGCTTAAAAGTAAAATCATCAGAAAAGGTACAATCTCTCATGACTCGCTCACTATTGATGATGTTGCTCATGTAGATAATTTAGGATTTAACTTGCTTAGTATTAGTCAATTATGCCGCAAAAAGTATAACGTCCTTTTCAGTGAAAATGGAAGTAAAATACTAAAAGATGGCATAACCGTAGGAAAAGGTGTTTTGAAGAATAACGTTTACGTTATGAAATTAGACAAAACACCTAAAGACAAACTTTGTCTCACTTCTTTGGACGAAAACTCAACTCTATGGCATCGACGCTTAGGTCATGCCAATATGAGGTTAATTCAATCCTTATCAACTAAGGAACTCGTTAGGAACCTGCCCAAGTTAAAATATGACCAACACTTTTGTGATGCTTGCAAAATAGGAAAACAGGTTCATAATAGCCATAAGGCTAAAAACATGGTGTCTGCATCTAGGTGTCTAGAATTGTTACATATGGATTTGTTTGGTCCATCCGCTATACAAAGTTACGGGGGAAACTTCTATACTTTGGTAATAGTAGATGATTACTCTAGGTATACATGGACTAAGTTTTTGAAAACTAAAAACGAAGCATTTAATAAATTTGAAATCTTAACCAAGAAAATTCAAAATCAAATAGGAAGTAACATAGTGTCAATAAGAACTGACCATGGTCGTGAATTTGACAACGAAATCCAATTCGGAGCTTTTTGTGATGCCAATGGCATAACACATAATTTCTTGGCTCCTCGAACTCCTCAATCTAACGGTGTAGTAGAACGCAAAAATAGGACAATTCAAGAAATGAGTAGAACCATGTTAAATGAACAAAACATACCTCAAAAGTTTTGGTGTCACGCTGTAGATACATCCACATATATCCTAAATCGAGTTCTAATTAGACCATTCTTGAAAAAGACTCCATATGAGTTATACAGAGGCAAAAAGCCTACTTTAGGATATTTTAGAGTGTTTGGAAGCAAGTGCTTCATTTTAAATACAAAGGATTATCTCACCAAGTTCGACCCAAAGTCGTATGAAGGTGTATTTCTAGGATATTCACAAACTAGTAAAGCATATATAGTTTTGAACAAAGAAACCTCAAGAGTCGAGGAATCATTGAACGTAACATTCGATGAAAGTCCACCTCCCTCTAAGACATCACCTTTGTTAGATGATGACTTAGTTGAAAGTCAAATGGTTGAAAACCAAGAAAACATTGAAAGTGACAAAGAAGATGAACCGGTAAAAAGAGAAATAGTTAATATCAAAGAAACCAAAAGTCATCCATTAGAAAACGTCATAGGAAAAATCAATGAAAGAACATTAAGGTCTAAAGCTCAAAATGAAAGTAATTTCTTTTGTTTTGTTTCAACAATTGAACCTAAAAATATTAATGAAGCCATAAAAGATGAATCTTGGGTCATTGCGATGCAAGAGGAATTAAATCAATTTGTTAGAAATGACGTTTGGACATTAGTCCCACAACCTAAAAATCAAACCATAATAGGTACAAAATGAGTTTTTAGAAACAAAATGGATGAAAATGACGTAGTATCTAGAAACAAAGCTAGGCTAGTAGCACAAGGCTACAATCAACATTAAGGTATAGATTATGATGAGACTTTTGCACCCGTAGCTAGACTTGAGTCTATTAGGATATTACTTGCATATGCATGTGCACATGAATTTAAACTATTTCAAATGGATGTGAAAAGTGCATTTCTAAATGGTTTCATAAATGAGGAAGTGTATTTAGCACAACCTCCCGGCTTTGCCGATTTTGAAAAACCAAATCATGTCTACAAACTTAAGAAAGCTTTATACGGACTTAAGCAAGCACCAAAAGCTTGGTATGATCGACTTAAGACTTTCCTAGTTGACCATAAGTATACCATGGGCCTAGTAGACAATACTCTTTTCACCAAGAAAAAGGGATCACATATTATCATAGTCCAGATATATGTGGATGACATTATATTCGGTTCAACTTGTCAAGAGTTATGCGATGAATTTTCAAAAATCATGCATGATGAGTTTGAAATAAGTATGATGGGGAAACTAAACTTTTCCTTAGGTCTCCAAATTAAACAGTTAGAAGATGGGATATTCTTCAACCAATCTAAGTATATCAAGGATATGCTTAAGAAATTTGGTCTTGAAGATTCTAAACCCATGAAAACACCAATGTCTTCCGAAACTAAACTCACCAAGGATGACGAAAGTGAATCCGTAGATAGCACTAAATATAGAGGGATGATTGGTAGTTTACTTTATCTAACGGCTAGTAGACCGGACATTATGTTTAGTGTTTGTCTATGTGCACGCTTTCAAGAAGATCCCAAAATATCCCATCTTGAAGCCCTTAAATGGATCTTTAGGTACATAAAAGGCACTACACATTTAGGATTATGGTATCCCAAAGGAACGGGTGTAGAAACCATAGTGTATGCCGACTCAGACCATGCCGGTAATTATGTCGATAGGAAAAGTAAAAGTGGTATTTGTACTTTTGTAGGACATTGTCTCACCTCATGGTTTGCTAAGAAACAAACAGCTCTTGCAATATCAACAACCGAAGCAGAGTACGTATCTGCAGGAAAGGCGTGTCAACAAGTACTATGGATGAAACAAGCTCTCATCGACTATGGAATTGTACTCAACGACATTCCTATTCTTTGTGACAACAAAGGAGCTATCGATCTTAGCAAAAATCCAGTCCAACATGCTAGAACCAAACACATAGAAATACGTCACCACTTCCTACGTGACAATGTTCAGAAGGGAAACATCTCAATTGAGAAAGTTTCCTCAGAGGACAACATTGCCGATATCCTCACAAAACCTCTCAAGAGAGAACCTTTCAACTATCTTAGACTTGGTTTAGGATTAATGGAACCTAGTGAGTAGATTAAACATTAACTCGAACATTAGATTAACCAAACACGGCAATAACCAAACCTGTGTTCTGATCCTACGGATCCAAACGACAACAAGGGCGGATCCCTTGTTTTGGATCCACCGGATCCGTCACTTGGTGAGCCAGTTTTTATATTAAATAAACTCCTGTACTATTCATCACACTTCCCAAAAATATATCACCTACTGGAATTCGACCCATAATTCACCAAACTCACAATTTAGGCTATCTTCTTCAACCAAATTAAGCTCTAAACATCACTGTAAGTATCCTTATCATGTTTGCATTCCTGATCTGCGTCTAGGATTTCTATTTCATGCACAAAATCAAAACTTGGGGTTTATGCATAATTCTTGTAAAATCATGAAACATATTTACTGAATTGCATAACAAATCATGTTTTTCATAGTTAGGAATTGCATCTTGTAGTACATTATCATTATTTATCAAAAACCCCATGAGAAATTTTTGCTAAAATCTTCTCACGACTAGGAAAAACGGTTTTTGAACATTGTTCATACAAATACAAAAACGTTATGTTTTAAACATCACTTGTGTAACACCCCCAAAATATCGCAGCGGAAGATTGTGTAACTGGGGTGTTACTTCATAATACAAAGTACAAGTTATAGAAAACGACCTCTAAATGAGACGTTTTGAAAAGTTACCATTCGATTAAAGAATTCAGAGTTACAAACATGAGATCTCAAAGTATGATACATAAATGTATACAAAATGTTTTGAATGGTAAATGATAAAAGCATAAGTCTTCAAAATATTCCGAGCGACTCTATGCTCCATGCAATAGCTATCACCTTACAGACCTGAGATAAACGTGCTAAAAAGTGTCAACACAATGGTTGGTGAGTTCATAGAGTTTGTGTTAAATAAGTTGAAAAGCCTTTAAAGGATGTTCACACAGCAAAGGCAATGTGAATCCACTCAGTTGCAAATCCCGCCCATACAAAACTTGCAACCTGTGTGTTCACAACCCACTGTTAAATATAGTATGAGTATGACATATGTGTATACGATGTATGTAAAATGTATCAGTCAACTGAACCTCACGACTTGCTTTCATATGCTTACACCCTATGATAGATTATATTCACCCAAGGTCAAGAATAGACACAAGGGTGGGGGCATCTTCCTAAATAGTACTGTGTCACCCAAGGTCGTGAATCTGGGACACAGGGGTAGGGGCATCTTCCCATGAGTACTACCAATACCTCTCCATGACTCTAATCAAGAGTTAAACAGTTGCTAAAGAATAATGCAATCAATGCATTCACACAAGTAGATATGTAAATGTAAATCACGTATTCATGTAAGTAGTGATGTAAATGTAATTCATGTATTTTGATAAATGAGTAAAATATGTAAATGAAGCGAGCATGTATCTCCCCCAAAGAGTTAAAACAGTATTAAAAGAGTAGGGGCTACGAAATTCACAGTAATATGTAAAAGTTTATAGTATTTGTGAAAGTAAAAGAATGTTGTTGAGCATGTATCTCCCCCAAAGAGTAAATCAAAATGTATAAAAGTAGGGGCTATGAAATCTCACCTTGAACTAATGATATCAAAACGTATAACGGAATCGATGGATTAAGCCAGGAAGTCTCTACGTACAACCTAGAAATATGATATCGTGTCTTAGGTTCTAAAACAACGAAGTGAATATTTAAACATGCCTTATATAGTTTATATATCTCGTACTACTGTTCAGGCCATCATAATCCAGAGGTCATGCAGTAAACGTTCGAGGAGCTAGGACACTTTAATTCGTAAATCCAGCAACTCGTCGATACGTTCACCCAAATGAAACCCCTCACATGAAGCTCCCTACTAACATAGTATTTATATGTGAAACATATATTTTGCTTACTTGATTATATGACATATTAAGAGTTTATAAATACAATAAATAAGCTAACAAAGTTTATAAGTATTTAAATAATTTTGAGTCTTATAATTACTTACCTTTATTTAGAATGCTTGAGTATTATAGAAAAAAGGAATATAAGCGGAGCTTCGACGTAGAATTTGTATTCTTCAAAAACCCGAGGCTATTTGAAGATTATAACAACGCCTTCTTGGAAACCCGAAGTGATTTGAAGATAATAAAAAAGTCTTTTTGGAGACTTGAAGTTATTTGAAGATTATAACAACTCTTTCTTGAAAACTCGGAGAAAATAAGATCAAATGCTAGCTTTTCTCAAGAACACATGAACTTTCTTACAAAATATAAGAGAAGTGCCTTGGGTTTTAGGTCTTTGAAGATATAAGAAGGTGTGGTGCAAGAATTTATGAAGTTTTTAGCTTGGTATTTATAGAAAAATTTTAGGAGTTAACTATATATTAGGTTAATATTTAACCATGGTTAAGTTTACACTTGTAAACATCCTAGAGATCAATGGTCAAGATCAAGCTAACAAGCTTGATTACACATCAAAAAATGCCACATATGGCTAAAATGAGGAGGTTAAGAGTTCTAGTTATTTATCTTGTCTTACGGAGTGAGTTTTGGTCCCGTTAATCGCTAACTGTAAGCCGTTAAGTCACGAAACGTAAAACCGGGGATCGTAAAAATACGAAACTTATAAAAATGATTAAACATGTCAATATACTCATTATTATCTTATAATAATGAGTGATAAGTTTAATGGGTCGCGAAAACGCTGATAACGTTGGAAACGTAGGTTTAAAACGCGTTAAACGTAAAACGTACAAAAGTTGCGTAAAACTGAGAAAAGTAAAATGTAACTTTTCTAATATGATTATAATGAACTTAATAGATTTAAAATGTCTAGGCTAGGCTTAGTCTAATGTCGGTTGGTGTTAATGTTCTTTAGACCTAAAACCGTAAGTGTTAAAAATCAAGGAATGATTTTATGGTCAAAGGAGGAGGGAAAATATATTGACTTTTCCAACAATATAAAAGCTTCTAAACGTCTTAGAAAATATGGTGCATGTATAGGCTAAGGTTGCGGATAAGTAAAAGTGCTTAAAACGCAAGTTTAGTTCTGTAAGACACAGGGTCTATTTGGTAACATTTTAACTTAATTTCTAAAAATTCCATAATTGATTGTGAGTGTACTAAAACTCAATCTGATGCGATAAAAATTATCAGAGTTGGTTTTTGATAATTGGTTTTCGTTATGCGCAGGATGTTTAAATGGCCTTTAAACCAAAACGTATAGTTTCTTAATAACTTTTGCGAAAATGACCCGACGAGCATCAAACTCTCGGATTATCATTAGAATAGTTTAACTTACGAGAATATGAAATAAAAATTTTGGGAATGAATAGTAAAAATGAATAGTTAAAGTGAATAGTAAGAGTGAATAGTAAAAATGAATAGTAACCCAAAAATGCGAATTGTTACAACTTGCATAATGTCTCTTGAAAGCTAAAGGGAATACACAACTAATATGTATTTTCGGGTACATTCAAATGAAGCTACATTGAAGTAGGAGCGTTTGGGTTATCTCTCGTTTTATCATATAACTTGCATAAACTAAATTTTCGTGCATCAAAAGGAGTCGAGATAACCGTACCTCCACATTGTCCCCATGTAGACACACACTAGATATATATACGTATTATCGATAATTTCAACTAAACTATATATCTTTCGTGTTTAGGATAATCATGCCTCCTACAACTAATTATGATCACAAAAACACCATCAAATACCTACCCAAACACCATAAAACCAAGGGTCTAGAAAAATGCTATGTCCATGAAGGTAGGGTTGTAGACTCCTCATTTTATGAAGGAATCATGCTTAGAGAACAATTAGCCGCAATTCACTTCGATTGTCTTCTAGATTTATTTACACACTCATCATCTCTAGATATTGATGAACCCATAGTCCCTAGGTTCATACTTGAATTTGATGCAACTGTAGGTCTTAGTTCAAACGACAATGGTTAAATGAACATTCACTTTAGAGTCAATGGAACCCAATTCAACATTCCTTTAGATCAATTTGGAGATGTCTTAGGAGTTCAAAATCAAGGAACATGAGTCTATTCGGATAAATGGTCATTGACAATCTTAGAATCAAACCTTGATCGAACGGCACCATATGCCACACCTTTAACCGCAAAAGAAACCATTCGGGAGCATCTCTTCTTACCTAGGAACAAACCAACTAGGTTGCATCGAGGTCGTCAAGTAAATAGAGATCCTTTTGCCATGGAACTCAATGAACTTAGGCCTCAATTCAAGAAGCTAGAAGAAGTTTTAAGGGCAAATGTCATAAGCACCATAGGGAATCGAGACCATATCAATGCATGTCTTTGTTACATGATGTATTGTGTGTTAAACCATCAACCGTTTAACCTTGCATACTATATTGCCAAGCGAATGGCCGATATTCCGGTACAAGGTACCACAGCAATGCCCTACGGGATGCTCTTGACCCGTCTCTATAAAGCCTTTGAACCCAATCCTAGAAATGCTTTAGGTTTTGTTCCCGACTACGACGAGATTCCACACACCTTTGTTCCTTTAAGTGATCATAGGGTAGCGGTTGCAAAAGGCAAACGTCCTCATCCTCCTACATCATCATCATCATCAATGAGCGAAGATGATGGTTTGCCCAACTCTAGGATCTCTCCACCGGAATACTTAAGTCAACTTCCACCAATCCCAAATGAATCAGCGGAATTTCGGCAAAACTAAAGGAATGGTGAAGAATTTGGGCCGATGGATTGTAACCACCGGTAAATTTCCAACATAATTAACAACCATTAATTATATATTAATCTCCGTCACTATTTTTAATTGCCATTTTTACGGGAAAATTTAAATTTTTCTTTATTCTCACGACCAACAACAAGATTAGGATAAATCTATATATTTTATATGAGCTATTGCCACTTTGTTATTTTTATATTTTTATTATACTCTTTTACGTGAAACAAATATTCGAACCTATTAAATTTTATTAATATATAAGCTCTTCGTTACATTTATCCCACGCCTAATATAACTAGTTGAAATATATCGATAAACTTTGATATTTTTATAAATACTATATTTTTGCGGCTTCGTGACTTAATGAATTAATGCTAGTAATCATGAGGATCAAACTACACTTAAACTATTAACATGTAAGTATATATTGTGCCATACAAGGAAACTTACTATATCACATTCACATGTAATATATATATATTCTCCATACAATGCTATGTATATGTGTAGGTAAATTATTCATCCAAGGGTGTATATACGTGTATGACCTTTATTTTCCTTTGCCATGCAAAGCTAAACATGTAACAATACTGAACCTATAATATTTGGTGCCATAAAATGCAACAGCAAACAAATAAATATAAAGTGTATACTTTTGTACCAAACATCAAACCAATAAATATATAACATATATAAAATATTTACCATGAAACATCACTAAACTAAATATAGAACATGTATAATCTTGTACCCATAACAAGCTAATATTTGTCATATATATACATATATATACATTACTCATTCATGCAAACAATTAGACCAAAGTTAATATACTTTCCAAAACACAAATAAAGAATTTTGTTTCTTTCTTTCTTGCAAACCCACGAACCACAAAAACTTTATTAGGTCAAGAATTATAATAACAACACATGTCTTCTAAATAATATCTTTCAAAACTAGTAAGTTAAGATCCATGGCTTTCCTTTAACCACCTCAACATGTCTCCAAATCTAGGGTTAGGATCGATCCACCTTCCCCCCCCCACCTGGTTTTTATTCCACCAAATAAACCCTCAACTTAAGATATGGTGTATGTGATTACAAATCACCATGTCCACCCTTTCTTCCAACATGATGACATAACAAATTAGAAAACCCTAATCTTCTCCCTTTATAAAAGTTGACACATTCACACCCTTATTTCTCACACATTCATTCGAACTCACCATCACTCCCACATCCATATACCTTCTAAATTTAAGCCCCAAATAGGAGCCAAAGAAAGATCTTAGAAGAGCCTAATAGGAGAAAAGAGCCAAGCGACCCCTTTTCAAGTCATAATATCAAAAATCCATAATCTTCAAATTTTCAGTTTGTAAGTATCCTAACCTATTTCAATACTTTTATAAGTCTTAAATATGTTTAGACATAATACTACACAAGCCTTAATAAGAAATATAAGCTAAAACCTTGTTTTGCAAAACTCCTGATATAATCAGTAACTCGTATTCATTTTATATACTATGTAATAACATGAGAGCTTAGAAACTAATTAATGATATGTTAAAACAAGTTATATAACCATTTAATATGTTGTAGAAACAATATATAAAACTTTGTAAAATAAAAATTAAAAACTTGGTTTCTGCTTCTGATCATGTCGACCCAACTTCAGCCCCAAGTACCCAATTTGCCCCTTATTTTCCCACCACGAGGAAGAGATACAAACCCCAACCAAATACTCTATTTAATCACCACCCGGGGGCCTCTAGAACGCCCCCATAACCTGGTCGAAACAGCCATGTATCATGTCCCTTTTTGAGCCCTCTTTCTGGTCGCAAAACATAAAAACCAAAAATCTATTTTGTACCCTATTATTCATTTTACAAAAATAAGCTATAAGTACTAATGAAAAGACTTTTAATAAGCTTAATATTCTGTTAACAAACTACTGAAAAAGTCTCGTGAAGTTTCGGAATCAAAAACCCGTTTAAACATTTTATGTTCCTTCCTTGTCAAACCAGTCCAAACCCCCCTACTTACGCCCTATTTTTCTACCACGTTAGGAAGACCTTAGACTCAACTAAATAGTCTATTTTAATCATCACCTAGTACACTATAAAACGCCCCCATAACCCTTTTCAAAACAGTTAAACAACACATAGTTATTTGGCCCCTTTTTCCTTGTCATAAGCCACTGAAACTAAAAACCTGAAAAAATGCATTCCGTTATAGAATGCTAAATCACGCAAAACGAGGCATTTTAGTTTCATTTCGTAGAAAATTTAAAACACAAAAGTTGTCCGGAATGATGTTTTCTTCAAAAACTCTTTAGAGCTCGAGTCCTGAAAATGCTTAATATATGATGTTTTTCTTCAAAATCTTAACAGCTCCTTTATAAAAACGCCCCACTTTGGATAATTGTTTCAACAAACAAATGAACCCCATAAAATCTAAATTTTTGGCATATTAAAGACCACATAGTGAAGTATTTAAAGGAACAAGAGTGTTGTCAAAACTTGGTATCGCCGCGTCTCAAATTAACCCTTGTACCTAGGCTGGTCGAACAATAAAACAACAACCTTTTTATAAATCATTTAACATCCCAACTTTAATAACTTATTTTGAGCAAACGACATAAGTATAGAACTTGAGATTAGAGCCATTTAAAAGACCACCCGGCAAAGTATTAATAGAAATAAGAACGTTGTGGAAATACCATAAGGTCTCGCTTATAATCATTTCCTTTTTGGGCGACTTGGGCATAAAACCAAAAGCACCCTTTTTATTTATTGAAAATCTATAAATTAAAAATTAGAGTTTTCTTGGACTAAAAATGTAATTATCTCTACGTTATTGACATAAGGGCTGTTTTTGTCAATGATCCATATTAAAGGGTATAAATTATCATTTTTGAAACTATAGGGTAAAAACTGTCATTTCACCAAAGTTGAAGGATAAAAGTTGTAATTTTTATAAAAGTTCAAGGGTATAAAGTGCAATATTTTTATACACTTCGATAATATATTTCACTACTTAATGATTCAGATTTTGTTATAAAACTTATATAAGAAATATATTTAACAAACTCGAGAGTTTATAAAACTTATATATATGTCAACGAATGAACAAGCGAAACATAAACATAAGAATATGAAATATGATAAAATCTTATCATCCACCAATATTTGAAGAGACTTCATCAACATTTAAACCGTTAACAAAACGCTTACAAAACGAATATTAAAATCACATACATAGGAATACGAATACTGAAACTTGATGTATTCACCTAGGTTGCGTGCCGGAGACGTTTATCAACTATATTTAATTTGTTTTTCCATCCAGACTGCTAAGGTGAGTCATAGCCCCTCTTTTCTTATTTTGAACTCTTTGGGGGAGATACATGCTCAACTACTTGTTTTATACACAAAATATTTATACTCTTATGCTACGCTTTACTTATAATACTTTTGGACATGAAATATAGTTACGATATGTGCCTTAATGTGTTACACTTATTCTACACTTTATTCTTTGCAACTGTTTAACTCCTGGATGGAGCCGATGGAGAGGTATTGATAGTACTATCGGGCTGACGCCCCCACCTTTGGTCCCTGATTCATGGCCTTGGGTGAATATAATCCAGTTTACTTATGATACTTAATTATTCTAGTCATGAGGTTCAGTTTGCTGTTATGCTTTACATTAAGTACTTACATATATCGTATACGTACATGTCTTACTTATACTATATTTTAGCAGTGGGTTGTGAACACACAGGTTGCAAGTTTTGTATGGGCGGGATTTGCAACTGAGTAGATTTACAGTGCCTTTGCTGTGAAAACATTCCTTAAAACCATATCAATATATTTTCAATAAACTCTATGAACTCACCAACCTTTGTGTTGACACTTTTTAGCATGTTTATCTCAGGTTAGTAAGGCGATAGCGGATGCATGGATTATAGAGTCACTTGCATGCTTTGGAGTCTATATTTTTTTATCATTTACCATTCAACCTATATTAAAAACTCTTATGTATTAGTATACTTTGGGACCTCATGTAATAACTCTGATTTAAATAATTTGAATGGTAACTTTTTAAAATGTCTCATTTAGAGGTCATTTTCTATACCTTGTGCTTTATATTGAGAAGTAGCACCCCATAGACACTATCGTTCCGCTACGATATTTTGGGGGTGTTACATGGATCATGAAGTTTCACAAGGGTTACAAGAAAATAATCAAGAAAATGAACGACAGGTGAGGTTTGAGGAGTGTTTGGCATTAGACGTTTTCAAACAATGATGTGTTGGACTTGTATGTTTCTTAAGACATTATGTCTGTACTTAACTTGTGTGTGAACTAACTCAAAATTGCAGGTCGATAACACATGTTGTTATCAATTTTCCGAGATTACGCCCCCGTTTGGCTTAACTCCCTTTATGGTAAGATATTATGATCGGATTAATCTATGTGTAAACGTGTGTTAGAACCTATATATTTAGTATTTTTCTATCACATATTAGCTATTACATATGTTTTAGGAGATTTTTCGGATTTTGACCGAGAAACAAAAATTTTGACATTCATTCTGTTTAGAATTCGCACTTTCATATGGCGGATTTGGCGGATCCCAAATTTTGGATCCACCTAGTGTATCCTTTGGCTCCGCCATTCCTGAACCTGCGGATTCCACGGCTCCCAAATTTTGGATACGTCTTTGTTGTCGATTGGATCCGCAGGTGCCTACAGTAACATTTTTCAAAAATTCCCGACTAATCCCGATAGTTAGATTTTGGATTATAGTTTTTAGAAATTCTTTACTGATCATTAGACTCTTTAGAATGTTTTAGGGACACTTAGAACCTTAAGAAATCAATTTCCCACCAAAATTTGAATTTTCAAATTTAATATGTGAGTTACCTTTCTAATACAAGCAAGGAACCCTTTTATGGGATCCGTCAAATCCGTGGGAACATCATATCAACAGATTTTCCACTCACTATTTGCATTAACTGCAAATCTCCTACATTTCACTCAACTCCATTTGTATGGATTGACCTTAGGATGTGACAAGCTTGATTTTTTTGTTCCAAATCATTAGGAACCAACATTCCTCATTGGATTCACATCAAATCCAAACACTAACTTCAAAAAATCTTACTGTCTATAAATTAGGAAGTTCAAGTTCATTCAAAACTCACTCACTCATCATCCTCTCTACATATCTCTCCTGTACTTCTTAGCTACATTATCAATCTTAGCCATGAAAAAATCAAGTAACTCATCTACAAGCAGACCCGCAAGAAGGACAGCTCGTATGAGTGTCCGTCCTTGTTGCTTCGTGAACCTAACCAACTCATCATCAGACGAATCTTCTCCTCTAAATATCTCTTCACCAATCGCAAATGAGAAATTTCTCAATCTTGCTACTCCAACACCATCTCACACCATTATCTCCACACCACCACCAACAATCACACCTGTTGCTACAACTCCACCGCCTGCCCCAACCCAACCTAGCAAATCACCTTCACCACCACATTCACCTCAACTACAGCCCTTGGAACTTTTTAGAACTCCACCAACTTCACCTCATCCTCACCTTGAGGATTTGGAGGATCTTCCACCAAGATCAACCAATCCTCCTCCTATGACCTTTGAAGGTCAAGAACCCATTTTTTTTCATCCACTTTATCAGGATATCCACGGTCCTTTATACCGTGATCCACAACCACCACAACCAACAACAACCAATCACCATCAAACAACCAATCACCACCACCACCACTACCAAATAACCCACCACCACCATCACAAAACAATGAGCCTACCCTTCCTCCCGGTTTTCCAAGGCATGATTGCTCGCAATGCGAGAGAACCGCTCACTTGGCCCAAAGGACCAACATTTTAGTCCATGAGCTCCAAAATGAAATGAGGTTCATCTTGAACCACATTCTCGAGCATCTCAATGCAATCTCTCATCCTCCTCAATAGGAGCTCTTTAGTTTCCTCTTATAGGAACTTTTAGGATTTTGTTTTAGAATTTTTCTTTTTAGGATTTATTTTCTTTGTTTAAATGTAACATCATTTTTTCCAAGTAATGAATGTTATGTTTTTATGCTTGTGGGTGATCAACATTTAGCATATTATCTTATTTTAGATTACTAACATCATAGTATGGTTGTTTTAACTTCACATAATGCTTTGATCAATTGTACTTAGGTACCTAATTTTGATCAGACCCTTCATTTTGACTTTTTAAAGTCAAATGGGTTGACCTTTCTTGTTTGGTTGACCATTACATATGCATTTTGCTTCTTGGTTGAAGTTTTTCATTACTAACTTTTATTTTGTAGCATATCATATCCTTGAAACGTATACGTTGGTACCCTAGCAATGGGGAGTATACATCAAGGGGGAGTATATCATATTCTAACCATTTGTTTTGTAGGATCATACATCATATACTTGGCACTCCATTTAAGGGGAGTATAATCCAAGGGGGATCTTTAAAGTTCTCAAAATCACATTCCGCTACGCATATCTTCTTTTTGTTTCGACAAAAAGGGGGAGAAAATATTAAGTTTACATCACTGTGAAACATCACAGTACATACTTTTTGCTTAAAATAGATTTTAAAACTTGCATAAACTAACTTAATCTATATTTTTAAAAGACTCATCCTTTATTTAAGCTCTTTACTTAAAAATACACTTTATGTTTTGTCATCAACAAAAAGGGGGAGATTGTTAATACAAATATCGTCCCAAAAACGTTATTTATATTTTACGATCTTTGCTTAATTTTGTTAATGACAAATACAAAGTTTATCTTTAAGCAAAAGCATAAATATAAGAATAAGCCTTTTACATTTATAGTGATAAGTCTTTTAAAACATATTTACATATTACAAGATCTCTAGGAGTAACATTATATACATATATACATTTACAAGTTTCTTCCTTAAATTAGAAACTTTATTTCTTAAATATTAGGATGACATCATGGCATGCATCATGAACACAATCTTAGAAAGATTTTGAGATATCTTGTATTGATCTTCAAGCCAAAGAGTTGATATTGGAAGATATGAAAAGATATGGCAAGATATGGAAAGATTTGAGAATCTCTTAGCTGTCCTGAAGTGGCGGATCTAAACCCATACAAGGGCGGATCCAATTTTAGGGATCCGCCAGATCCGCCAACTGTTGAATCAGTTTGCCTATAAATAGCAAGATGATCATTTGGGCATTTTTATCACTCATATAGCTTAAATACATACTCATTCATTTATATATCACTAACCCATATCATTCTTTCATTTCATTGATCTTTCTTTTTGTAGCAAAGAGATCAAAGCATATAAGGATCAACCTACTGTTGTTATCCTTTTAGTATAGACTCTGTGTGATTTTGTATTAGTTCACACATCATTGTTTGTATCATTTATTTAGTAGAGTTTGGTTAGTGTTTTAGTCCTTAAAACACAAAGAGTGTTGGGAGTGGTTGTACCCTTGTGAAAGAACCAACGGAAGTGGTTGTACCCTTGTTAAAGAACCAACGGGAGTGGTTGTACCCTTGTACAGAACCCGGTGTTTAGCTTAGTACCGGATAAAGTGTAAGCGACGTGTATAAATGTTTTCTCCGCCGAGAAGGGAGTTTGTTTCTTAGTGAAGAAAAACTCTCGAGTTAGAGGCTCGAGGAGTGGAGTAGAGCAAGGAAGAGAGTCCTTGTAGCCGAACCACTATAAATCTCCGTGTTGTGGCTTGATTGTTCCTATCCTTACTTACTTTACTTATATTGCTTGTTTGTGAGTATTTACTTTGAAATCACCTTAAGTCACAAAGCGAATTAATTTAAAAACGGTAAAAACTATTCAACCCCCTTTTAGTTTTCCACACTATTTTTTTGGTTTTTCTTATTTTTCAAAAACATTTGCAGACTCAGAATTTGGACACAAAACTATTTAATACTTAACTAGAACTTAAAAGTATGCATATTAGACTTGTTTAGACTAAAAAACAACAACTAAAAAGACCTTTTTATGGGTTTTGCAAAATAAGCTGATGTAATGAGTTTTAAATTATGAAACTTTGAAAATTAAGCTAAGACCTATGAAACTTTCTAAATCTGGTTTAAACTATTTAAAAACTACTTTATAAACTATTTTTAAGCTTAAACAATCTGACTTAATGGCCAAAACAAATACTAGCAGTACTAACTTAGAGTTAGTACTGCTATCCCAAACACCCCTTTAAAAACTGAAAACTGATTTTAGAACTGAATTAAACCAAAAATTTGAATAAATTTAAAACACAAGCTAATTTAATGACCACTAAATGACTTTTAAGTAATAAAAAAAGAAAAATAAGCAGTAAATCAATAAGCAAAGCTTATTGGCTATTTTGACAGTTAAAACACTTATAAAAACAAATAACTTCTAATCTATGAAATAAGCAACTAGAATGATATATCTAACTCAAATAAGCATATAACATAAAAATAAAGCAATAATAAGCACTAATAAGCAGATATAAACAATAAGCTATAAATGAAAACTTAGGAATTTTACCTTGATCCTAGCTCAAACAAGGATCAAATAAGCTCGAGGAGCTATTCTACAAGCTCCGGCTTGTTTAAAACAAGTTGGTAAAGTGCAATAAGCCCATCCAAGTCTGGCTTATCATCCAAATTAGCTTATTTCACCTTAAAACCAAATTGCTTAAACAAAACTGTGTTCGAATCAAACTTGTATAGTAGAAGCTCAAAACAAGCTATTGAGAAGCTTGTTTGAGTTCTAAACAATATTTAAGGAGAGAGAGAGAGCTTAATAGAGCTTATGACAGCTTATTCAACCAAAAGAAAACATTTTGAGCAATAAAGTAAAAGAGACATTGAAATAAAATAAACTGAATTTTATTAAGACTTTAAAATTATTACAATACTTGAAATAAAGACAGAATTTAAAAGATAGTAAGCTAAAAATTACACTAAAATAAGCTAATACAAGACATTAGAAAAAAACTCCCAAAAAAAAAAAAAAATAACTCCTCTTGTGCTTGAGAGGAGGTCCTATTTATAGCCAGTTGAGGGTGCTTCTAGGGTTTCGTCCTTCTAATCTTGACCCTTCATTCAATCCCAATCATAAATCTACCCTTGGATCATGTGTCAACAAGCTTCGTCCAATCATGTGTTTGAGATTTGCCAGCGTGGCTTCAAATGATGTAATTCCTTGTCAGACGTGTCAGCTTCTAGAAGGTGAGTGGTACGGTTAATTGATGCGAGTGAGTCGGGGTAAGTTTGGGGAATGAGATGAATAGTAAAACAATTTTACACACCCTTTCTTGACTGGTTATAAAGGTTGACCCGGGTTTTATTTGGTTTGACTCGGGTTGTATTCGGGTATAGGGAGTGGGCTGAGTTGGTTATAATATGGACTGGGCTTTATTTATTTTAAGGATTTGGGTTTAGTATATATAAAAGGTTAACGGGTGTTAAGTTTTGGACTAATTTTGCAATTTAGCTTAGGACTATAAGTGAAAAGGTTTAGGGACTAATGGTGAAATTGATTTTATGTTTAGGGTTGAATGGGTTAAGGCTTGATCCAAAATGTAGAAACACATCCTCGGCTCCGGCTTTTCACACTCTTTCCAATCCCGTGCTCGGTTTTGTCTGTTTTGTCTTTCTTTTTGTCCTTTTCTCATATCCGTTACCTGCACATGCAAAAACACAAAAACAAGCATATATTTGGCATTTATGATTAGTTTTTGGTCTTTTAAGTCCGTTTTTGATAAAGAAAAAGGTATGTGATTTAACACATACCAAGATGCTTGTGTGAGGTGAGTGAGGTCCTATTTATAGGCAGCTTGGGATGCTTCTAGGGTTTTGGAGGAGCTTCTCATCATCAATCTCAGCCCTTCAATCAATCCCAATCTTTAATCTCTAATCATCACCCTTGGATCATGTGCCAACTCACTTCGACCAATCAAATTCGTTGGGATTGCCAACTTAGCCTCTTTAAACGTTATAACTCTATCTTGTCAGCCTTCTAGAAAGGTGCGTGTGTGGGTAATTGTTGAGCGTGTGCAGGGTAAATGGGGGAAGGAGATGATGAGTGAATAGTAAAAAGGGATTCACTCCCTTTTTACCTGTTATTTAACTGGGATAATTGGGGGTTTGACTTGGGTTATAAATGGGTATGGGTTATGGGAGTGGGCTAGGTTTTGGGTTTTATGGATTGGGCTGGGTTTTTATAATAAAAGGTTTAATGGTTGTTAAGTTAAAGGACTAACGGTGTAATAGGTTTAGGGACTATGGGTGAAATTGTTTTTGGACTTTTGGTGAAAAATGATTTAACAATAAGGTTTAGGTTTAATAGTTTTGGGTTTAGGCATGATCCAAACTGTAGACTTTCATTCCCGTTTTTGGATTTTCACGCTCTTTCCAATCTCGTGCTCGTTTTTGTTCGTTTTGTCTTTCTTTTTGTTATTTTCTCATATCCGTTACCTGCACATACATAAACACAAAAACGAGCATATATTTAGCATTTATGATACGTTTTTCGTCTTTTGAGTCCGTTTTTGATAAAGAAAAGGTATGCGAAAACACACATACCAAGCAACTTATTCTCTGAAGTCTAGGCGGGAAACATGTTGGGAAGATAAGTGCAAAGGCACTCATCAAAAGACGAGAAAGTGACATATTGGTACAAACAGTTGTCAGTAAACCAAAAGTATGCTTAAACTAGTATATTAGGCACGTGCACTCTATTGCAAGTTGGCAAGTTATTGTGTACCCCCTGTGCATCCACAGTATTTCCATTCTATATAAACGAATGGTAGTAAAAGAGATAGGTAGAGATTCTAAACAAACATAGAAAATAATACAAAGTATTATAGTTGATAGGATCCTCCTCTCCTATGAACGATCAAAGCAAAGCTAGCTGCTTGTGTTGTTCATATTAGGAGAGTTTCATTTGTCATCAACCGGGATAGTGTTCTGCAAACTATTCCTTGTAAATCTTTGACTCATTTCTATTAAGATTTATAAACTTTGAAAAGTACAAATGGTGTTATTAGTTGTTTAAGTGGTCTTGAGTAAACATGTTCTTATATTTATTATTGTTCATCAGTAATCGTCATTTGCTCAAACTCCGAGGTCTAACATCTTGTACTCATGGAAATGATATAAATAGTCCAATATGATATTCATGATGAACCCTTTAGCTAAACTCAAGGTTTCTATACATGTGTTCAAACTTACCAAGTGAGATAGAACTATGAGGCTCGCTCAATGATATGTTATATTGTGTTAGACTTATTTAACCGCACATGTTTATCCTAATAAACATCTTTTTCAAGGTTGTATGTTTTATGTTTTAAATCCCTTTAGAGAAACTTTACTCTAAGCTAAGGGATAAAATCTAGCTGAGATGGAATGTTGTTTCTAATATGTTATACAACATATGTGATTTAAGAAAAACAAATAAACATAGTGCTCCTACTAGCTCTCAGGTGTACTCAGGAGCTATCTTCTTTTAATCAAAATCAAATCATTGATTTTACAATTAAACTTAAGATCTCATCTTCTAGATGCATGATCTAATCCACACTTGAATTGTTTCATTTTTCATGCTTTCTAAATATTATTTGGATTCATAAACCCCTTTGGTTACACAAATGTCCATGCTAAGGTAACCATTCAAGAAGAGGTTTTGACATCCTATTGCCATATTTCATATTCATGAAATCAAGTATAACAATTAATATCTTTATTTATTTATGCAAAAATTACATGAGTAGACCGTCAGAGACCACCTTCTTAAAACAAGGACTACTTTTTGATCAATTACGAAAATGGTCATGTAACTCACGTAGAATCTTTGGCGAGTTACACGTGTTACACGTGTATGGCTGGGAACATTCCACGTAAAAAAAAGAGTATTATGAATTCCATGTCATAACTCGTGAAGTTGTATATGCGAGTTACACGAGTAACATTAATGTCGCCATGGGAAGAAAGAAAAAAAAAGAGAACTTTTAGTTGATTCTCATATAAAGCATTAATGTTTGAAAATCAACAATAGTTGTCTATATGTAATTGCTATGTTTAGCTTTATAGAAGAAAGAAGAGAACTTAATAAAGTATTAATGTTTTTTTATTAAAATAAAAATAAAAATAAAAAGTACAATATGAAAAAATAAATACGACATCACGGGGTTTTTTTTGGAGGATATTTATAATGAAGTCAAATGAAATGAAGGACGAAGATCATTTCTTCCGTCATTTCATTTGGCTTCATATAAATATCCTCCAAAAAAACCCTCTGATAAGATATGAGATTGAAATAAAAATATATATTACAATACAATAAAAAACACAGATCATCCTATTTGTTTTCATTGTGCATCCAACGGATTTTGTGACTGATTGTATTTCTGACACACAATTCCACAACATTTTCTTAATCTCGTAATCTTTCCAGACAAATTTTTGGACGATGAAGGCTAGAAAGATTACGAGATTAAGAAAACGTTGTGGAATTGTGTGTTAGAAATACAAGATAATATCAGTCACAAAATCTGTTGGATGTACAATGAAAACAAATAGGATAATATGTGTTTTCGTATCGTATCGTATTTTGTATTTTTATTTCAATGCCGTATTTTTTAGCACGGGGTTTTTTTTGGAGGATATTTATATGAAGCCAAATGAAATGACAGAGGAAATGATCTTCATCTTTCATTTCATTTGGCTTCATTATAAATATCTACCAAAAAAACCTCGTGATGTCGTATTTAATTTTTGGGATAATACCTTTAAAAAACATTATACTTGTCCAAAAATACTCTTCTGAGTAGCGAACAAAAAAAAAACTCTTGTGAGTATTAATGTTGACATCTTGTCTTTATGTGAGTAGTTTGACCATTTTACCCTTCCAAGTTATATAAATAATCATGTGGGTTTGCGAAATTGCAGCCACCATCCCTAGGCTAAATTACATAAATGGTCCCTTAAAAAAAATATTTTTTTTCGAAATTCTTTTTCAAATTTTTTTTCGGGAATTTTTATTTCCGAATTTTTCTTTTTAATTTTTTTTGAAAATCTTTTCAATTATCATTATTATTATTATTTATTTATTTATTTTTTTGGATTTTTTTGTCGAAAAACTTTTTTCTGAATATTTTTTTCTGAAATATTTTTTTTAGAATTTTTTTTTCGTAACGTATATAAAAAATAGCGGATAAAACCATAAGGAGTTGATAAAAAAAATAGGGACGGTAATGCAATTTTTGCTAACCTAAAGGGACCATTTATGTAATTTACGCTAAGGATGGTGGATGCAATTTTTGCAAACTCATAGGGTAAAATAGTTATCACATTTTTCACTACACACATAAAGACAAAAGTGTCAACATTAATACTCACATAAAGACAAGATGTCAACATTAATACTCACAAGTTTTTTTTTTTTTTTTTTGTTCGCTACTCAGAAGAGTATTTTTGGACAAGTATAATGTTTTTTTAAATGTATTATCCCTTATTTTTTGTATTGTACTTTTTATTTTTTTTTTATTGAAAAAACATTAATGCTTTATTAAGTTCTCTTCTTTCTTCTACAAAGCTAAACATAGCAATTGTACGTGTTAAAATTTCTCTTCTTGTAACTCGCATATCCAACATCATGAGTTATGACGTGGAATTCATACAGATTTTGGGCTGGTTGCCCTACTACTCGCAGGGCGACTTTTGGGTAATGTGTGTTTCTTAGCAACAACTTGCTCTCTTGGTCATCAAAGCATCAATTGACACTTTCTCGGTCTAGTGGCGAAAGCTGAGTATTGTGGTGCTGTAAATGCTATTGTTGAGACTTGTTGGTTGTAGAATTTGTTACATGAGCTGCACACTCCTTTGTCTTCTGCTACTTTGGTGTATTGTGATAATGTCAACACTATTTACTTGTCATCTAATTTAGTTCAGCATCAATGCACGAAGCATATTGAGATTGATATTCATTTTTTTCGTGAATTGGTTGCTGTTGGTGAGATTCGGGTCCTTCATGTTCCTTCTCGTTATCAATATACGGATGTTTTTACCAAAGGGCTTTCTACTGCGCTGTTTGAGGAGTTTCTCACCAGCTTGAGTGTTCGGTCCCACCCACTCAAACTGTGGGGAGTGTTGGACGTTATTATTATTATTATTATTATTATTATTATTATTATTATTATTATTATTATTATTATTATTATTATTATTATTATTATTATTATTATTATTATTATTATTATTTATTTATTTATTTATAAAAACATCACTTCATTAGAATAAAATAGGATTTACAAGAAATTAGAGGGGAGCCGAGATACTAACTGGGCTCCCACTCCTTTAGCTATCGCAAAGCTAATCCTATTAAAGATATGAGCAGCGGCTCGCGATCCGATGTCTTGAGTTACTGAGAACTTTCGGATCCGTTTCAGTAGGGTTGCTGCATCCTTCCCAAGTTCCCCCAAGGAAGAGAATGAGAAGGGAAGAAACCCATATCCAATGTCGGCGCATTTGCTCTCATATTTGACACGCTTGCGCTGTGCTGCCTCGACCACCACTCATCCTGGCACAAAATCGACCATACTCGATTGCGTCAAAGGAGACGACCCTGTCAAATCGATACAAACATCCTGCCCACCATCCCAAGAATAGAGCAATATATCAGCTGGGCGTAAGATTTTTTCTCTTTCTCCACAAAGACCAATGTCAACCTCTTTGCTAGCCGAGATCCCAGACCGAGAGCAAATATCAGCAAGAGTGTCGCGCACCACGTTGTGTCGGTGCTTGATACCAATAATACCAGCACATGACACAACATGATCCCCGTAAATGTCTCCCGCAAATAACTTGGAACAAGCAGAGCACTGCATCTGGACCGAGAAAAGGGGGACACCCAGGCGGTAGCATAAAACACACCGGTAAGTTCTGGTGTTCATAGTCTGCCCCAACCCAGATATCGGGGCCACCCTAAGCCAATCGGAGGTGTAGTCTTCGCGTTGTGATCTCCAAAGCGCCATCTGTCGAGCGGATAGGCCAAAAGAGGATTCAGCCATTTTAGTAACACGTGTGAAATATATATCTGCCAATTTCTTCATAATTTTGGGGGCAGCGATCTCATTCGGGTTACTTAAGAGGTCGAACTCCATTTTTGCATTAAAAGTACACAGAGCGTCATTAAAGGAAGATCCATGATTTACTATGCCAGACTGTTGGATGAGCTTAGCCTGTAAGCTAGCAGATTGGAGTCTAGACGCAAGGAAAGCATAATTCAACACATCACCTGCAGAATATACGCCAAGCCCCCTAAACTCAAACGGAAGCGTGGCCAATCTCCACTGCCAATCCCCAAACCCAGGTCCAGAAGCAGTGACAATACGTTCCATAGAGGAACGAAGCGCCGCATCAAACGAAGTCTGGGCACCTTCAAAGACCCGGGGAGAACATGTGCGCATAGAGAAGTATAACTTTGAAATACCGGCACAAGCAAGAAGAAGGAGCAACTCATATTGAGGACCATTAAGCCTCGCAACGGCATCCATAAGCTCGATGGTTTTAGCAACCCTTTTTGTAGCAAGCCCACTACTAAACTCAAAGTCCACGCTAGCCGGCCCTCCCAATAATTTAACACCGCGTAAAGGGCGAGCAATATTCGGCGGAAAGACACCTGCGAGCCTGCTTCTGGGGTCCTCGGTTGGCCAGAAAACCTCAGTTTTATCCACGTTAAGGTGCAAGCCATAACTAGGTCCATCTGACATGATAAGATCTAAGACCTTCCCCACGACCAGGGTATCACCAATAATAGTGCTATCATCCAAGTACCACGCTTGGAGGGCAAGATCAAAAGAGTCTCTAATTTTGTGAACCAGGGGGTGTAACACTAAGGCAAAAAGTAGAGGTCCGAGTGGGTCGCCTTGTTGCACCCCTTGGTGCGACCATAAGATGTGTTCCCCATAATAAAGTCTAGCTGGGCTGGAGTAGCAGAATTCCACCCAACGTGAAATAGCAGGGCAATGAAGGCGAACCTCCTGTAGCATAACCTCCCGATCCACCAAATTAAAGGCGTTTTTGAAATCCACCAGCAACATCGAAAGACCCACCTGATCCCCACATTCTTCAAGGAACCGATTCACAGAGTGAAGAATAGCCTCCCCTCCTCCAGACACCCCAACACCGAACTGTAGGTCATTCAAATACTCATCTAAAGAATGACCAATCAAGGATGCACCAATCTTGGATACTAAGCACCTCCAAATGGTCCCCACAGCAATGGGACGGATACCACCTCCTGGCTTAATCAGCGGTGTGAGGGGAGCACTAGCAATGTATTCACCCAACGCCCTGGGGCATTGGCCACCGAGAAACAGATTCACTACTTGGGTGATAGAGGCAATTAATTCATCCGAAACAGCCACAACAGCACCACTCAAACAGTCCAAAAGGTGTTGGGCACGCAAACCATCTCGACCGTAAGAGGTACCACGGGGGATACTCCTAATCATATCAAGAACCACAGCAGGAGATGCAATGAGGTTATGATGATCAAGCGGTATATCAGGCCGAGCTGGAGCAGACTTGAAAGGATGTTTAGCTTTTAAATCCTCGAGAGTAGAATCATTATAAGGAGCAACACCTGAAGAAGAAAGAACTCTGACAGCCGCAGAATAATGACCATCACAAATCTTCCTCTTACATTGCTTGATATTGCGCTCACCCAAATCCACAGTATCCTCATCAATATTAGCCCATGCAGGGGAGGGTTCGGCTAAAACCTCTCTAACAAGCTGCAAACAACCCCCGGACGTACCCCAAGAGCGAATGGCATTAGCAATGTATTCTTCTTGGCGTTGGCGTTTAATAGCAGACCTGCACTCCATGTTACTCCTCGGACAAAAGGTTTTAAGGAGACAGAGAGGCAGGGCTAACAGGCTAACCCAGCAGGAAATGTCCTCAGGTGTGCACATCACCTTATCGAGGGCTCCTTTCAAAACGTGAGAGAATCCCAACTGACACTTTGGAGGGATGTATTTGACCGTGTGCAACCCTTTAGAGAGCAAGGTGTCAAGCAATTGTAGATCGAAACCATCATGCTCCGCCAAAACCGAGTCCTCACCACGAGTAATTTGGACCGAAGAAGGGACTTGTGGTTTGGCAAGATCAAACAGCACAAACCTAACGACACCATCACCACCATCAGGGGGTGGCACAAAATCAGGTCCATGCCAACATTTCGAACGAAAAGTATGCGTCTTAAAACAATTTCCACATAACCAAAGTCCCGAAGATGAGTGATCAACGAGGTTTTGGTGAGTCCATTTCCATTACCATCCTGACAACCACTTAACCCCGCGAAAGGACAATGAAACCGTATGATTGCCATAGAAAAGGTTTTTTTTTTTTTCCAAGAACACAGTCAAACCGCTGGGTGCCTCAAACCGCAACCAAATAAGCCAAACCGCAAAGCCCAAAACAAAAAACAAAGCCCACTACACAATTAAACAAAACCCAAGGTTAAGCTAAATATTGGGTCCACAAAGCAAATCGCAGCAGCCACCTTGCTTTTCTGAAATGTGGGGCCCACAAAGCAACCAAAACGCTAGGCCCACTATCTAAAAATAGCAAATCGCAGCACAATTTAGCCAAACGCAAGGGTTGACCAAAAAGAACAAATCGCAACAAATAGCAAAGAGCGGGCCCCACAACCAAAATGCGATCCCAACACGCAACCTTCAAAAAGAAACCCCAAAAAGCGGGCCCCACTACTAGCCAAAACAGTAACCCCTTCCTCCACAGACAAGACGCAACCAAGAAACCAGAAATCCAGGAAAGGGACTGCTCAACCAAGAAGGGAAAGATCACAACCCGTATCAAAAGAGGCCTTAACAGGAACTGTTTGGGGGAACCAAACAAAACCCCACAACGATTTAGGGGAGCAAAACTGGCTACGATCCTGACAAGAAGAAAGAATATAAAGCAACATTGAAGCACTAAAAACCACAATCAACAAATGTTGAATCAACTTGATGCATAGATCGGCATGAAGGACATATAAAATGCCACACATCACCTAAAACACCCTAATATTATTATTATTATTATTATTATTATTATTATTAATTATTATATATAAATTTTTATTATTATTATTATTATATATATATTATTATTATTATTATCACTTTTATTAGAAACCCATAGGATCTACAAGAAATTTGTGGGGAGCCTCGAAACTATCTGGGCCCCCACACCTCTAGCAATAGCAAAGCTAATCCTATTGAAGATATGAGTAGCAGCTTGCGCCCCAATGTCTTGAGTTACAGAAAAACTCCGGATCCGCTTTAGTAAGGTCACCGCATCCAACTCAAGTTCCCCGAGAGAGGAGAAAAAGAAAGGGAGGAACCCGTATCCAATCTCCACACACTTAACCCCATACTTGACGCATTTACGTTGTGCGGCATCAGCCACCACACGACCTGGCACAAAGTCAATCATACCCGTTTGTGTTAAGGGAGATGACCCCGTCAAATCAACACATACATCCTTCCCTTCGTACCAAGAATAAAGCAACATATCAGCCAGACGTAAGGCTTGCTCCCTTGCGCCACAAAGCCCAATGTCAACCTCTTTACGAGCCGAGACCCCAGATCGAGAACAGATGTCAACCAGAGTATCACGCACTACGTTGTGCCGATGTTTAATACCAATAATGCCAGTACACGATACAACATGGTCCACATAAATATCCCCTGCAAAAACCTTGGAACAAGCTGAGCACGGCCTCTGAACGGAAAATAGGGGAACACCCAGCCTATAGCATAACACACATCGGTAAGTTCTGGCTTTCATAGTCTGTCCCAACCCAGAGATCGGAACTACCCTAAGCCAGTCTGAAGTGTAGTCCTCCCTTTGCGATCTTCAGAGTGCCATTTGTCGAGCAGAAGGGCAAAAGGTGGATTCAGCCATTTTGGTAACACGTTTGAAATATATGTCTGCCAATTTCTTCATAAGTTTTGGGGCAACGATCTCATCCGGGTTACTCAGAAGGTCGATCTCCATTTTCGCATTAAAAGCACACAAGGTTTCTTCGAAGGAAGGTACAGGAGTAACAATACCAGAATGTCTGAGGAGTTTAGTCTGTAAGGTGGCAGATTGGAGTCTAGATGCAAGGAATGCATAGTTCAAGGCATCACCTGCAGAGTAAACGCCAAGCACCCCAAATATAAATGGCAGGGTAGCAAGCCTCCATTGCCAATCACCAAAACTAGGTCCGGAAGCAGTGACAATACACTCAAGAGAAGAACGAAGTGCCGCATCAAATGAAATGCGAGGACGCTTAAAGACCTGAGGAGAACATGTGCGCATAGAAAAGTATAGCTTGGAAATGCCGGCACAAACACGAAGGAGCAACAGCTCACATTGAGGGTCCTTAAGCTCAGCAACAGCCTCCATGAGCTCAATAGTTTTAGCTACCCTTCTCATGACGAGGTCACTACTAAACTCAAAGTACACACTAGCAGGCCCACCCAATAATTTAACACCATGTAACGGTCGAGCAATATTAGGTGGAAAGACACCTACAAGCATGCTTCTGGGGTCTTCCTTAGGCAAAAAAAACCCCAGTTTTATCAACATCACTTTATTAGAAACTCATAGGATTTAAAAGAATTTAGTAGGGAGCCGAGATACTAACTGGGCCCCCACTCCTCTAGCTATAGAAAAGCTAATCCTACTAAAAATATGAGCAGCAACACGTGCTCCAATGTCTTGAGTCATCGAGAACTTTTGAATTCGCTTCAGTAAGGTCACTGCATCATTCTCAAGTTCCCCAAAAATATTATTATTATTATTATTATTATTATTATTATTATTATATATTATTATTATATATAATATATATAATATAATTAAATATTATATTATTAATTATATTATTATTATTATTATTATTATTATTATTAATATTATTATTATTTATAATTATATAAAAACATCACTTTATCAGAAACTCATAGGATCTACAAGAAGTTAGAGGGGAGCCGAGATACTAACTGGGCCCCCACTCCTCTAGCTATTGCAAAGCTAATCATACTAAAAATATGAACAGCGGCACGCGCTCCAATGTCCTGAGTCACAAAGAACTTTCGGATCCGTTTCAGTAGGGCCACCGCATCCTTGTCAAGTTCCCCAAAGGAAGAGAATAAGAAAGGAAGGAACCCATATCCAATATCCGCACACTTAGCCTCATACTTGACGCGTTTACGTTGTGCGGCATCAGTCACCACACGACCTGGCACAAAGTCAATCATACCTGTTTGCGTCAAGGGAGATGACCCCGTCAAATCAACACATACGTCCTTCCCTTCGTCCCAAGAGTAAAGAAATATATCAGCTGGACGTAAGGGTTGCTCCCTTGCGCCACAAAGCCCAATGTCAACCTCTTTACGAGCCGAGACCCCAAATCGGGAACAGATGTCAACCAGAATATCACGCACCACGTTGTGCCGATGTTTAATACCAATAGTGCCAGTGCACGATACAGCATGGTTCCCATAAATATCCCCCGTAGAAACCTTGGAACAAGTTGAGTGTCACACCCCAAAAATGGCGCAGCAGAAAAGCATTTACGGGGTATGACTTCATAATCTGGAACACAAGGTGTCTAAATAGAGAAGTACTAAATTTGTAATATCATAAGTCAAGTTACAACAATCCCAAAAGTTGGGTGAAACAAGTTGTAATACATGAGTTCACAAAATGATAAAATCTTAAGGTAAAAAGCTGAATGCATAACTCTTCTGGAACTCAGTCCGGAAGGGTCTTGTCTTATGTCTGCTAGGCCAGTCCAATACTCAATCCTCTATAGTAACTTCATAACACCTAAAAATGGTACTAGAAAACGTCAACATAATGTTGGTGAGCTCGTAGGTTTAAAAGTAAAACCGCTGAGCTGTGATAGCATAGTGTAGGACAAAAGTGGGCATGATAACCAATTATAAGCACAATGTCTAAACCAATAGAGTCGCGCCAACTGAACCTACCATGATCGTTGCAAACACAAATATACACTGTGGGGAGCTACCCCGATAGATCTATCATAATGCTTCGGCTCTCGAAAGAGTTAACAGTTGCGCATTCATGTACACACAGGCAAAACATTTAGTAGCACATAATCGTATCAACACACATAATGTCCAAAATCATGAAAACAATATAATTACAGCATGAAAAACAGTTAAAATGTCATTTGAGTACCATTTTCTCCCAAGGAAAACATAATGAAAAAGGGGCTACGAGAACTCACCTCAGTAATACAGCAGTCTATAAACGGTAGTCAAGTAGAAATAGTGGATGGCACCGACACGCGACCTAAATTAGTATGACAAGTCTTAGTTTACAGTTTCGTTCACGACTCAAAGTGTTTAAATAAATTTAAGTTTCTCAAGTGGTTGTGTTTAATATTGCTTGTGTGGCAGAGTTTACGTTTAAATCATTTCAAAATGTTTGTAAGTATTGGCTCTTGGAAAAGAGTACAAGTATATTGGTATACAAAAGTATTCGAGACGGATAAGTCTCCGGTTCGAGATTAACAGAAATACTTAGTACGGAAAGTATTCACAAGTAAAGTGTTTGTGAAAAATTATATGTTGTTGCTAAAATAATAATAAATACTTTACGTTAAGTATTTATATTAATAACGTTACGTGGTACGATATGTATAAATATAGTTAGTGGATGATAAGTTAGAAAAGATTTGTATTAGTTCTTGTTATAAATGTTTTCTTTAATTCTCGTCTTTTAGTCGGGTTTTAGTAATAAATACTAAATATATTAATTTGACAAAACATAAGACAAATATGTTGAAAACTATAAGTTTTTACATTTTTATTAAGGGTTATAAAATGTACTAGATCGGTCTAAAAATAATAGTTAAAATGTTAAATAAAGAATATCAAAAAGTGTCACTTGCGGGATTTGAACCTACCTCTTGTTTAAAAACAATGCATGTTACATGACGGGCCAAGGCCCTTATTCTATTATAATCTACAATTCTATGTATTTAACATGATGTTGGGCCTGTTTATATATATAGGCTCTGGTTTTAAAAAAAGAATAAAACCTCCAAAGTGGCATAACCTGGAATCGAACCCAGGTCTTTTGTGTGGAAGTAAGCGTCCCACCCAGCGAGCCATTGGCTCTAATTTTGTTTTAGTTTTCAAACCTTTCGTATTTAAAGACCTCTTAACTGTCTCATATTTTGGTTATAACTTTCTTAGTGTGTATTATGCATGCACTTGTGTTTTGTTTTCCAAGTTAGTTGAGAACCAAAAAAAAGAAACGCACCCTCATCAGGCTTCGGAACAAGGCAAAAGAACAAAAGAACAAGAGTGAGCCCATCTCAACTTGTCAACACGAAATATACTCCACTGTGGTTCGACCACAGTGAGTTTTCAATTTAAAACATAGCCCAAGTCTTAACAAGATTTACTCTTAACCCGAACAAACCAAACCTTAAGTTAAACGCAACACTCACAATAGCCAATACTTAAGTTTATATTACTTTTATGTTTTCTTATGTCACTTTTGTATTCAAAAATCTTTAATAGGCTCGACATATGAATGTGTATATGTCGATATTTATGTTAACAAGTTTAAGGTTTAGCCACACAAGTTTCACGCAACAAAACCATCTTGTCAAAATGTATGTATGTATATACGAATGTGTATATATGTCGAGAGTGTATTCATTTTTGGTTTCCAAATCTTTAACTCAAACAAAGCAATATTTAGTACAAATACGTAACATGTATGTATACTAAGAAATCAAGAAACACAAGTTTAAAACTTTAAGCTCTTACAGTAAGTTGTGAGTTGGGTGTATCGAATGGAAATGCAAGACCAAGAGCAAAGATTATAACCCCAATACTCCAAGCTACCTAGCTTATTTCCAAAATATTTCCCAAGCTTTCCCAAAACTCTATGTGTTATGCTTTGTTTTAGTATAGAAGATTGCAAGAGAAAGTGTGATAAGTATGTGTTAGTCGTGGGTTTTAAGGAGGAAAAAAAATGCAAGTATATCTTCCTATTTATAGGGCAAAATTTGGTTAATAGCTTTCGGATAATAGATCTGGATAATAGATCTGGATAATAGATGTGTATAATAGATCTGGATAATAGATCTGGATAATAGATCTGTCCAAAGTTCTTTCCTGGTTTAGGGGGGACAAGGAATGACAAGGTGGTACTAATGATGTGATTAGGATATTTAACGTTTAGTTTTTAAGTTCATATTATGCACATGTTATGTATTAGGGTGTGTTTGTTCATCTATTTCCTGGTTACACAAGGAGGAAACAAAATATACTTGGATTGGTTACTGTTATAAGCTATTTAATAATTTAATGATTTTTACGAAGCGTAATCCGTGTCTTGTTGAGTTCAAATGTGAGTCGCGATGTCTCGGCTTGACACTTACAAGTAAAAATGTAAAAATACATTTTTAGGAGTGTTTTCATTAAAGTGATATAAAAACATTAATGTGTACTCGAGATGAGTTTAATTAATTATTGTCATAACTAATAGAGTGTCGGTACGCGTGCGGCTCGTTCTCTCAGTTCATGCAGTTTAGTTAAAAGTTATACGCATGAGAAATTTGTAACTTCAAAAATAAATTTTTGAGTTATAAGGTTAAGTAAGGACCTCAAAAATTACGGGTTGTTATAGTCTACCCCCGTTAAGAGAATTTTGTCCGCAAAATTCAATTGACTAAGGGCCTGAGCTTGATCGGATAGTATTCACCCTTCGATTAGGTTGCACACAGAAGGGTAAGGGTGTGGGTGTCAATCCAAATAGTACCGGGTGCTACTTCCCATTTGGTACTATCAATACTTCCTAACCTCCAAAAATTACACAAATGAAACCACATAATAATCACACGGTACGACAAGCTTTCCCGTCCTTGAGTAAAGCCGTCAAAAACCTTAGGCATCTTTTGGTAGCTTAAGTTGAGTTTCAACTAGAATCTAGCTTAACCCCACAACTCATCAAACAAGAACTGTCATGAGATTAAGCTAAACCACAATTTTAAGCTCAGTATCAACTTGATTCCAGCTTAATCTCACAACTCATCAAACAAGAACTGTCATGGGATTAAGCTAAGCAACAAGTTGGACTTAACCTTAAGCTACATAACAACTTGAATCTAACTTAACTTCACAACTCATCAAACAAGAACTGTCATGAAATTAAGTTAAGTGTCAAGTTGTAAGAAAAGAAACTCAACATTTTTGAAGGATTGGCTCAATTTTTGGATCGCTTTCAAATAAACAACTAGTAGATATCCAAAGAGAAGATTCAACTAAGAGGGATGTGCATTCCTGTTTCTCCAAAATCACTAGTGTCTGCCCTAGGAATATCTCCTAATGTTTGGGTAGTATGCTCACTCTGACTATTGGTCTCGGGACGTTAAGCCGTACTCAAATTCAATTGTGTTCCTAACGCATCCTATGGTGTTTGCCAAAATCGCAATGTGAACCGCCTGTCACGATCCGATATAGTAGATACTGGCGCTCTTCTTGTGCGTCGCTCTAATTGAATTTCTTATCCTTGAATATTGCGGGAGCAATGGTCGAACCAAAGGAATTACCCTGTAAACTCGAAATGCCCGTATATAGTTCTAAACGTGGTTATAGGTTTGTCAGTCTCGAGCACTCTCAACTGATGATATTCGGATTGGGAATCTGTCTTCGAGAAGCATCGCTCATTATGAAATTGGTGCCACTTCGGGAGTCATGCCTATGCGAAGCTCAATTCGTCAAGGAGTGGTAAATCTTGTTAGGTCTTTGCGAACTACTTCAGGGGAGTCTTAAGCACGTGAGGCATCTTTGGATTTCTGCTCGTCCTACTAGGCGCAATGAAATAGGTAGTTTAATGGTGACTATCGAGATTAGTATTTATGAAATGCCTCGTCCATTCTTAAGCAAAATCATTTGAAAATTTTAAGCTAAGTATCAACTTTAAACTTAATCTCACATCTCATCAAACAAGAACTGACATGAAATTAAGTTAAAAGTTGTTAAAAAGCCTTTTTTTTTGAAGAAAAAGAAAATTTTTAGTTAAAGTTTGGGGTT
This sequence comes from Artemisia tridentata subsp. tridentata, assembly GCA_021014915.2. Taxonomy (NCBI): domain Eukaryota; kingdom Viridiplantae; phylum Streptophyta; class Magnoliopsida; order Asterales; family Asteraceae; genus Artemisia; species Artemisia tridentata. Next base: position 242,891,892 of record CP139504.1, read on the forward strand.
GCTCAAAAATGAACGGGTGGCATTTCAGCACCCAAAGGTCTTGCTACAAGGTGGTGGAGATTTTAACTATCTTATCGGTTTCTACCTTTTTGCTCACACACTATATCAATCTCATAACTAAGAGCTAGGACACTAAGCTTCACCTTTAACAGATGCATGAACTAAGCGGAAACAAATCTATAATCGACGTCGGAATCAAATAGTATGATAGCCTAATATCCTTTTAAGGAGAACATACTTGTTATGAGTTCGGGTCCTGTTGTCCTTCTTCAGCGTTCATCACAAATACCCGACCACGAGCTAGGTTGCCATTGTTTCCAATGTTTCCATTAGTCACTAAGGCCTGATTTTGGTTATTCTGCATTTGCCCCTGTGCCCTATTCAGCTTAGGACACGTGTTTCATAAATGATTCGGGCTCCCTCACTCATAACATGTCATTGGGTAAATGACATTAATCGGAGTTGCCTGCATGGCTACTGCTCGACAATCGCTTGCAATGTGACCAGTCTGATTGCAGTTGAAACACACTAGGCAGGGTTTAGTTTCCAGGTGGTGGTAGTTACATTTGGCATACTTAGGGTGAGGACCTTCATATCCCTTACGGCCCGAGCTCGTTGCCACAAATCCTTTTCCCCATTTCGCCTTCTTATTTTCACCATTTGCACCTCCTTGTTTACTTTCACTCGCGGTCTTCCTTTTATCACCACTCTTGGACAATGTCCCATACCTAACCATTTCATCCGTTAAGGTTGTAGATTTCAGTATCGCGCTCTGAAGGGTAGGGGCTCAGTCGCTTTCACCATCCCGCGAATCTCAGGGACCAAACCATAGATGTACCTCTCAATTCTCTTGGATTCAGGAGTGACCATGTGAGGTACCAGTGTAGCAAGCTCATGGAATCGATCTGTATAAGCCGCGTGACCAGCACCTACCATAGCATGGTTGTAGAACTCATGCTCCAGTTTCTGCATCTCGTTGTTTGGGCAATACTCTTCCTTTAGTAATGCCTTAAGGTTATCCCAACTCATTCCCATGGCAGCTTCTCTTCCTCTGGCCTGGATTTGCGTGTTCCACCAGGTCAGAGCCTTTCCCATGAACGAGCTTGCAGCCTACTTCACCCTCTGGTGGGTTGCACACTCGCTTATGTCCATTACTGCTTCCATTTTCTCAATCCATCTTGTGTACACCAACGCTCCTCCATTGCCATCAAAGTCCGCTGGTTTGCATTTTGTAAACTCCTTGTACGAACATCCCTTGCCACTATTGTTGTTGTTGCCATTATTGTTGTGGTTACTACCAATGCCATTGTCTGCATGGTCATTCCCGCTTCCGTTGTTTCCTAGATTACTGATGTTGTTGCCAACTTGGGTGACGATAGTAGGTAGCAATGCTTGTAGTTGCTCGACGATCATGGCGGGAAGGTCAGGATTCACATTGTCGTTGCCGTTTTTCTCGGTGCCGCGACCACCTGCTCTACCTCCTCGCTCACCAGTCCTTCCACCCCTCGATGGTGGAATGCCTCGGTTAACTTGAGTCGACCTTCTTGGAGGCATGATTCTACAAAGTAGGACATCGGTAGACGTTAGATAGGAGGTAGGATGGGTCGGTATACGTGTTGTACTACTTCAACTTCCTATCTGACAATCCATGAATTTGATAAGTCCATGCCGCATCATGTTATCGTAAAAACGTAGGCCATGCGTTTTTAAGATAGCATCATGCTGCATTTACTTATCATCATCACTTTGTGTCATACTATACGCATAATCGCACACGTAGTTCCTATAATGCAAACTATATGAGGATTCTTAAGTTATAGTCTAGGTTAAACCACCTAATTCTCTATAACCATGGCTCTGATGCCAATCTGTCACACCCCAAAAATGGCGCAGCGGAAAAGCATTTACGGGGTATGACTTCATAATCAGGAACACAAGGTGTCTAAATAGAGAAGTACTAAATTTGCAATATCATAAGTCAAGTTACAACAATCCCAAAAGTCGGGTGAAACAAGTCGTAATACATGAGTTCACAAAATGATAAAATCTTAAGGTAAAAAGCTGAATGCATAACTCTTCTGGAACTCAGTCCGGAAGGGTCTTGTCTTATGTCTGCTAGGCCAGTCCAATACTCAATCCTCTATAGTAAATTCATAACACCTGAAAATGGTACTAGAAAACGTCAACATAATATTGGTGAGCTTGTAGGTTTAAAAGTAAAACCGCTGAGCTGTGATAGCATAGTGTAGGACAAAAGTGGGCATGATAACCAATTATAAGCACAATGTCAAAACAAATAGAGTCGCGCCAACTGAACCTACCATGATCGTTGCAAACACAAACATACACTGTGGGGAGCTACCCCGATAGATCTATCATAATGCTTCGGCTCTCGAAAGAGTTAACAGTTGCGCATTCATGTACACACAGGCAAAACATTTAGTAGCACATAATCGTATCAACACACATAATGTCCAAAATCATGAAAACAATATAATTACAGCATGAAAAACAGTTAAAATGTCATTTGAGTACCATTTTCCCCCAAGGAAAACATAATGAAAAAGGGGCTACGAGAACTCACCTCAGTAATACAGCAGTCTATAAGCGGTAGTCAAGTAGAAATAGTGGATGGCACTGACACGCGACCTAAATTAGTATGACAAGTCTTAGTTTACAGTTTCGTTCACGACTCAAAGTGTTTAAATAAATTTAAGTTTCTCAAGTGGTTGTGTTTAATATTGCTTGTGTGGCAGAGTTTACGTTTAAATCATTTCAAAATGTTTGTAAGTATTGGCTCTTGGAAAAGAGTACAAGTATATTGGTATACAAAAGTATTCGAGACGGATAAGTCTCCGGTTCGAGATTAACCGAAATACTTAGTACGGAAAGTATTCACAAGTAAAGTGTTTGTGAAAAATTATATGTTGTTGCTAAAATAATAATAAATACTTTACGTTAAGTATTTATATTAATAACGTTACGTGGTACGATATGTATAAATATAGTTAGTGGATGATAAGTTATAAAAGATTTGTATTAGTTCTTGTTATAAATGTTTTCTTTAATTCTCGTCTTTTAGTCGGGTTTTAGTAATAAATACTAAATATATTAATTTGACAAAACATAAGACAAATATTTTGAAAACTATAACTTTTTACATTTTTATTAAGGGTTATAAAATGTACTAGGTCGGTCTAAAAATAATAGTTAAAATGTTAAATAAAGAATATCAAAAAGTGTCACTTGCGGGATTTGAACCGACCTCTTGTTTAAAAACAATGCGTGTTACATGACGGGACAAGGCCCTTATTCTATTATAATCTACAATGCTATGTATTTAACATGATGTTGGGCCTGTTTATATATATAGGCTCTGGTTTTAAAAAAAGAATAAAACCTCCAAAGTGACATAACCTGGAATCGAACCCAGGTCTTTTGTGTGGAAGTAAGCGTCCCACCCAGCGAGCCATTGGCTATAATTTTGTTTTAGTTTTCAAACCTTTCGTATTTAAAGACCTCTTAACTGTCTCATATTTTGGTTATAACTTTCTTAGTGTGTAGTATGCATGCACTTGTGCTTTGTTTTCCAAATTAGTTGAGAACCAAAAAAAAAAAAAAGAAACGCACCCTCATCAGGCTTCGGAACAAGGCAAAAGAACAAGAGTGAGCCCATCTCAACTTGTCAACACGAAATATACTCCACTGTGGTTCGACCACAGTGAGTTTTCGATTTAAAACATAGCCCAAGTCTTAACAAGATTTACTCTTAACCCAAACAAACCAAACCGTAAGTTAAACGCAACACTCACAATAGCCAATACTTAAGTTTACATTACTTTTATGTTTTCTTATGTCACTTTTGTATTCAAAAATCTTTAATAGGCTCGACATATGAATGTGTATATGTCGATATTTATGTTAACAAGTTTAAGGTTTAGCCACACAAGTTTCACGCAACAAAACCATCTTGTCAAAATGTATGTATGTATATTCAAATGTGTATATATGTCGAGAGTGTATTCATTTTTGGTTTCCAAATCTTTAACTCAAACAAAGCAATATTTAGAACAAATACGTAACATGTATGTATACTAAGAAATCAAGAAACACAAGTTTAAAACTTTAAGCTCTTACAGTGAGTTGTGAGTTGGGTGTATCGAATGGAAATGCGAGACCAAGAGCAAAGATTATAACCCCAATACTCCAAGCTACCTAGCTTATTTCCAAAATATTTCCCAAGCTTTCCCAAAACTCTATGTGTTATGCTTTGTTTTAGTATAGAAGATTGCAAGAGAAAGTGTGATAAGTATGTGTTAGTCGTGGGTTTTAAGGAGGAAAAAAAAAATGCAAGTATATCTTCCTATTTATAGGGAAAAATTTGGTTAATAGCTTTCGGATAATAGATCTGGTTAATGGGTTTGTCCAAAGGTCTTTCATGGTTTAGGGGGGGACAAGGAATGACAAGGTGGTACTAATGATGTGATTAAGATATTTAAGGTTTAGTTTTTAAGTTCATATTATGCACATGTTATGTATTAGGGTGTGTTTATTCATCTATTTCCTGGTTACACAAGGAGGAAACAAAATATACTTGGATTGGTTACTGTTATAAGCTCTTTAATAATTTAATGATTTTTACGGAGCGTAATCCGTGTCTTGTTGAGTTCAAATGTGAGTCGCGATGTCTCGGCTTGACACTTACAAGTAAAAATGTAGAAATACATTTTTAGGAGTGTTTTCATAAAAGTGATATAAAAACATTAATGTGTACTCGACATGAGTTTAATTAATTATTGCCATAACTAATAGAGTGTCGGTACGCGTGCGGCTCGTTCTCTCAGTTCATGCAGTTTAGTTAAAAGTTATACGCATGAGAAATTTGTAACTTCAAAAATAAACTTTTGAGTTACAATGTTAAGTAAGGACCTCAAAAATTACGGGTTGTTATACTGAGCACGGCCTCTGAACAGAAAATAGGGGAATACCCAGCCTATAGCATAACACACATCGGTAAGTTCTGGCGTTCATAATCTGTCCCAAACCAGAGATCGGAACTACCCTAAGCCAATCTGAAGTGTAATCCTCCCTTTGCAATCTCCAGAGTGCCATTTGTCGAGCAGATAGGCAAAAGGTGGATTCGGCCATTATTATTATTATTATTATTATTATTATTATTATTATTATTATTATTATTATTATTATTATTAGAGTAAACTGCAAAATACATCCCTATGGTTTACACCTTTTGCCACTTTACATCCCTGTCAGAAACTATTGGCAAGATACATCACCCGTTAGGCAAATGTTTGCCACATTACATCCTTAGTCCCTACATTCGTTAGTGCTTAGTCCTAACTGACGTTAAGTGGGAAAAAATGAGGGGTATTAATGTCTTTTTACCTATAAGAAGGATGTATTTTGCAGTTTACTCTTTACTTCTAAGAGGGATGTATTTTGCAGTTTACTTTTATACTTTACTTTATTATTATTATTATTATTATTATTATTATTATTATTATTATTACTACTACTACTACTACTACTATTATTATTATTATTATTATTATTATTATTATTTGTTCTTATTTTATTTTCTTACGTTTTTATCCGTTTTCGTTCGTTTTTATACGTTTTCGTCCGTTTTTTACGTTCTCGTCCGTTTTTTTTACCTTTTTTTTTTTACGTATTTGTCCATTTTTTGCGGTCTTGTCCGTTTTTTTACATTTACGTCGGTTTTTTTACGTTTCGTTCGTTTTTTTACGTTTTCAACTATTTTTATCGGTTCTCGTCTATTTTTTTACGTTCTCGTCCATTTTTTTACGTTTTTGTCTCTTTTTTTACGTTTTTGTATGTTTTTTACATTTTTGTCCTTTTTTTACGTTCTCTTCCATTTTTTTACGTTTTCAACCATTTTTATCTGTCTTGTCCCTTTTTTTACATTTTTATCCGTTTTTTACGTTCTCGTCCATTTTTTTACGTTTTCGTACGTTTTTTTATGTTTTTGTTTGTATTTTTTTACGTTTTTATGTTTTTAACAGACAAAAACGTAAAAAAATACGGGCAAAAACGTAAAAAAACGTACGAAAAGTAAAAAAACGGACGAGAACGTAAAAAACGGATAAAAACGTAAAAAAACGGACGAGAAGAGATAAAAATGGTTGAAAACGTAAAAAAATAGAAGAGAACGTAAAAAATGGACGAAAACGTAAAAAAAAACAGACGAGAACATAAAAACGGACAAAAATGTAAAAAACGTAAAATAAACGGACAAAAACGTAAAAAACGTAGGAAAACGTAAAAAACGGACGAGAACGTAAAAAAATGGACAAATACGTAAAAAAACGGACGAAAATGTATAAAAACGTAAAAAACGAACGAAAACGTAAAAAAATGGACGAAAAGAAAATGGACGAAAACGTATAAAAATGTATACAAACTGATGAAAACGGATAAAAACGTAAGAAAACGTATAGAAACAGATAAAAACGGAAAAATACAGATGAAAACAATTCTTATCTGTTCTTGTTTTCGTACAAAAATGTAAAAAAAACGTAAAAAAAAAAAAGGGATAAAAACGTAAAAAAAAGGACGAGAACGTAAAAAAAGGACGAAAATGTAAAAAAATGGATGAGAACAGATAAAAATGGTTGAAAACGTAAAAAAATGGACGAAACGTAAAAAACGGACGTAAATGTAAAAGAACGGACAAGACCGTAAAAAATGGACAAATACGTAAAAAATGGACAAGAACGTAAAAAAACGGACGAAAACGTATAAAAGCGGACGAAAACGGATAAAAACGTACGAAAATAAAATAGGAACAAATAATAATAATAATAGTAGTAGTAGTAGTAGTAGTAATAATAATAATAATAATAATAATAATAATAATTAAAAAAAAGTAAAGTATAAAAGTAAACTGCAAAATATATCCCTCTTAGAGGTAAAGAGTAAACTGCAAAATACATCCCTCTTATAGGTAAAAAGACATTAATACCCCTCATTTTTTCTCACTTAACGTCTGTTAGGACTAAACACTAACAAAGGTAGGGACTAAGGATTTAATGTGACAAACGTTTGCCTAACGGGTGGTGTATCTTGCCAATAGTTTCTGACAGGGATGTAAAGTGGTAAAATGTGTAAACCACAGGGATGTATTTTGCAGTTTACTCTTATTATTATTATTATTATTATTATTATTATTATTATTATTATTATTATTATTATTATTATTATTATTATTATTATTATTATTATTATTATTATTATTTAGTATGGGTTTTAGTATTAGTTGGTAGGCTTAACTCATGTTTAGTTGGTTCTAGAATAATCTTAAGTGCTTATATAATGTAAATTATTGATTAACGAATGGCAAACCAATTATTATTCCAACGAGGCAGCATGGCCCGTGCGATGCACGGGCTTTGTTCACTATAAAGAATCATCGGTTTTGCAAGGGTTATGTGTATTTAGGTATTATATGCTTAGTTTCGATCGGGAGTTACTCCACTAAAGTCAACTTTTTTAGTCTATCTATGGTACTCGACTAATAAATTGTTTCTTGTACCCTGATCATGTAAGTGGAGTTCTTCATAATTTGAGATTTAACTTGCCTGATAGCATAGTAAAATTCGACATGAACAAACGTAACACTGTAATTTATAGACGACACAACTCATTTTCTTTAAATTACACTTCATAATGTATATTCGTCAAAAATACATGTTATTACTTGATACAACACTAATATAGCTAAAAGTTACATTTTTACCATTTTCACAAAAACAACGGATTAATGCTCATATATTTTTAAAACCCATTAATAGTTGATGTAATCTTCTATGTAAACTCTTCATTGATATATCTAAGATTTACTTTTTGGCTTTTATATGAAAATAGCCAATTAGGTGCTTTGTTAAAGTAGCAATATCGAGGGTATTTAAATAGCTTGGAGCTCAAAGGACAACTCTTTACTCACATGTTCCACATATACCATTCATCAACATTTGCGGATACTCCCTATGGGCTTGAAAACTGCCAAACTTCTATGATGCTAATTGCCACCTTTCTTGAATGCAACTCGGTCCACTTTGTTAGTTTTATGTATAAATATTAATATACGTATGTCCGGTTTCGAACCCGAGGCTCGGGATTGCACACATTAACGTGAGAGTTTCAATGATGAATAATTAAATATTTATATATTTCATGTATTTATTTATTTATTCATTTCACCAATAAAAACACTTAACGACGGTTAGTACTTAACGGGATTTTAACTAACGACCGTTAAAGGACTAAACGTGAAAATAGGAAAGAAGGATCTAGAATCCCTTGTGGGATACTAGGATCGGCCAAGACTTTCCTTTTAAGGGGAGGGCCGGTTTTGGTTTGCTTGGGCACAAAGAAAAGAAACACTATAAATACAATTCATTGTGTTTTAGTTTTTCTCTAATCTTGAAACCCTAACTAAGCCAAACTTCTTCTTCTTCTCTTCCTCTTGCTTACACTTGTTCGACCCTCTTTTAAATCCACTAGGATTTGGCGAATCAAGTATAGCAATAAAGTGTTTGGTTTATTGGTGATCAAGAACCTAGCTTTTCTCATTGAAACGCTATCATTACGTGTGTACAGGAACGAGTGACAAGCTTACTTTAGCTTGTGATCTTGGATGGTGATCGATCCTAATATATTCCCAATTAGGGTTTATATTACTTGTTCTTGTTCAAGGGATTCCTTGTTCTTGCTAGGAATCACTAAGGTACGTGTCTATTTAATTTAATTAATTACTTGTTCTTGTAGATCTATTCCGCTGCGTGTTCTTGATGATTATATGTGTTTATGATTTTATATATAGTTCACATATTCCAACACACTTCTAGGATTACCTGAGAACATGCTCCATGATTCGCGTCATTCATTTCAACCTGAATAAAGTAATAAACTAAATGTTTATGCAAAATATATAATAATTTTTGATATTGATATTAAAATACAGTTGTTTACCATCTCATAGAAAACCATTGTTGCTCATTAATCTTCCATCAATATTGTTGTGACCCATATTTTTTTGGTACATAAATTGTGACCTTAGAGGGGCACGGTTTTAACCAGCTTCGGCGGCTGTCGTCCCTACGCCCGCCTGTGCGTCAATTTTAGACTTACCAAGTACACCACGATAAATACGAAGCATCTTAAGGCAATGTTGTAATTTGTTCAACGCCTCAATTAAAAGATTTGATGATTTGAGCTGCGAATGAGTAAACGGTTTTGTTTTTGAAAATATATATGATACAAAGATGAATGCATGACATCTTTGTACATATTTTTTGATTTAACACATCAAAATTTATACCCTTTAAAATTTAAGTAATATGCCAACCAACTACAAAAAGAAACACCTAAGGTTTCATTCTACATCACTAGCAGCCAAAGCTGAATGTTGATGTTCAAAGGGTGCGGTCTAAGGGTAAATTGAGTACTTTCGTTGCTAGCAGCCAAAGCTGAATGCAATGAAACGACGTCAATTTACAGTTTCTTAAGTTGGTGAACTTAATTGGGCACTTTCATCACTAGCAGCCAAAGCTGAATGTGATGGGACGGCGTCAAGGCATAAAGATTTGGGGATGAAACATGCTTACATTTTGCAACTGATGTTGGCAATATAATGTAAGTCCCATGATTCTAGGAATTGCAATTGAATATTGGCAATTGAGTGCAGCTCTACCTTATTGAGTACTTTCATTGCTAGCAGCCAAAGCTGATGTGATGAAACGACGTCAATTTGGATCCTAATTTTCAATGAAAACTAAATGGTGAAATTTTATTTTACCGTGGGTGTTTAATTTTCTTGAAAAGTTATTATCAAAAATACTAAATTGAATTTTGAAAATTCTTTTAATGTATTTAATGCAACGTTAAAACCGTAAACATGGGATATTCTTTTAGTAGTAAACTGATCTACACCCGTAGGGGTTTTGGATAGAGTCAATTTTTGCTGAAAAGAATAAACCGAGTCCACTTTCCGTGTGAAGAGTGAGACTGAATCCTATTCCTTTTCATGAGTGAGAAAGGTATAATAGGATAATTAGAATTGTCTAAATTCTAAGAAATAACTCATGGCGAATTTCTTAAAGAAATTGCATGGTTAGGAGTTATTAAATTAGAAACTAGACTAATTATCGCAAAATGGGTAAAAGGCAAACTAGAATGTTTGGTCTAGTTATTATGCCTTAACCATTTAAAGATGCTACATACCATGATGGGGATGGTAGACCTAACTAAGGAAGAAATTGCATACCCAATTCTTTCAAGTTAATTGCATTGATGGATATTCCATCATTTACAAAGTAGAATACATTCTCTGAGTACCTTGGTATGTATTACGTAAGAGATTACTCAAAGGTGTAGGAAAGCAAGCAACACACTATCTGTTGTTACTGGTTATGAAACACTCATGAGTTGTCAAAGCCAGTGGGAGCATTGTGTTGTAATTACTGAATAATGAGTTCATGAAGTGATCTTAAATTCAGTGGGAGCTACAAGTCTTGGTACCTAATATCCTGACAGTAACTCAGATATCTCTAGAATTTCTTGAGATGATTACTTTCCAAATATAGACACTTGTGGTATTAAGGATAGTCGTGTACGTTTCCTTAATAGACGAGGTGATTCTATATCTACTTATATGTATGACACAATCATATTGATCTAATAAGCAAACTATTGATGTGTTGTTTATCTGATACGTAATGTTGTTCCATGCACAAGTGGGAGAAATCTTATTGTGTGCAAGCAACAACATAAAGGAATATGATTTAAATGGTTCTCTTGACTGCAAGGTAAGAGACTAATGTTCTAATGTGTTTTATACACATTCTAATTTATAGAACACTTGAAGTTAATACCTACTTTTATTACTAGATATTAATGACAAGGTAAATTACATACTTTCATCATTATCAGCCTCGGCTGATGAAATGAAACTATGTTAATTTACAAGTTTCTAAAATTAGATAATTATTAGAACAAGTGTCAATATGATAATAAGACTACTTCTAATGAGAATATTTATGTATTGTTGTAATGACATAAATAAATGAAGTAATCTTATACTACTTCATATTCAGATGTTTATGTATTCTTGGAATGACATAAATATATGAAGTAAATAAATTAACTTGAAATACTATTGAAACCAAGTTGTGGGTTTCATAATTACTTTAGTTATACATGTTTATATTGTAGATATAAATATGAAGTCTTTTATTGCTATAAGACTTATACTGGAGTAAGACGTTAACTTGTTATGTTTAAGACATATACAAGAAGTCATGAAGTTGATTAATGACTTATAGCATAGATTGGGATTATAACAGTTTATGTGCTTTTGGTAAGACATAGAAATTAAGTGGCTTGGGCTATAAGGCACTCTTGTTATAAAGCATACAATTGGCTTGGAAAATCTATTGTACCATTAAAGTGATTTAGTTGGTAAATAGGTAAGCCAATACGACATGTATATTTATCTTATATATTGTAAGATTAACTTACAATATTAATCCTAATGAAATACATAGTGTTTATGGTATGTTCAATTAGGAGTATCAAACTCTTGATACATTGTTTGATTAAAGATAACTATATCTTCTAATCTTCCTAAAGATATCAAGGTTAGAAAATTGAGTATGAATTGAATATACTCAATTAAGACTCCAACCTAGAAGATTAATAAGACACCATTTAATATGGAATGTGATCAATCACATTAAGTCTTAAAAATTAAGTTCAGAATTTGTTAAACTACTTGTTGGGTAGGTTATTAACAAATTAATATTAAGAACTGTCAATTTGTATATGTAAAGTCCCAAAAGAGAACAAGTTTATGTTGCTCTATTTGCTAAGCATTTATAGGTAATCTATAAACTGCAAAAGGCAAGTGGGAGTTTTATCTTCAAAGGATAAAAGGTACAAGATACATAATCTTCTAAATACGCTAGCAAAATCATAATGAGGATTTAACATGTTAGTGTTAAATCTCAAAGATGATGGAATTCTTATTCATAGATCCGCAAGGATATCTCAAATATTTGTAGAATATGTTGAGGGATATGAGTTACAGGATCGTGATATGCTTGTTAATAAATTGCAAATGTTTATTTGGCAAATTACTCATACTATGAATAATTAGATGCAGTCCGAGAAAGATAACTAGTTTGAAAACGTAGTTGATCTTAAACTCTATAGTAATACTATAGAATGGTAATGAATTTCTGCAAAGGAAATGAAAATCCTAGAGATTTAAATTCTTGTGTAGAAATCATAATGGACAAATTTGTATACATATTTAATATGTGGAAAGATTATTAATCACAATTAAGCAATTAAATGTGATTGAAATTCTTTCTATGCACATTAAATATATAAAGATTATAATAGTCATTGTTAATAGAAATCACAATTAAGCAATTAAATGTGATTGAAATTAACAATGGAATATCAAAACTCTTTCTTGTGTAATTACTTGAGCGAGGACGAAAAGTAATTGAAAGGAGTGTTTGAATTCTAATAATCTTTAATAGTATACAAAAAGTGAAAATCATTTGTAAATGATTAATGCATGCATCTAAAAGATATACTTATTTTTTAGCTATTAAATCTAGTTGTGATTTATAGTTAAAATAAGATATTTTTTTTTTATTCCTGAAAGCTAGTGGGAGTAATGTATTTATTTTCTTATTTCATATATGTTGAATAACATATGGGAAGTAACATTCCATTGACATTAACATTAAATGTTAAGTTTTAGGTTGGAATGAAACTTCATATAGAAAATAAAACCTTGAAATATATGTTTATTTGATTATAAACATAAGCGGTAAAAATAACTGATTCTAAAAGAACATGATATTCTATTAGAAGATCTAGATAGAAACATATTTTTGAAAAGATATGACATGAATAAATCTAAGGTTGACAAAAGGATTATTCATGTACATCATGTTGCTTGTTGTATCATGCTTGGATACAAGATGATTGACAACATTAGTATCTAATTGGAAATTATTAGATAACTAAGTGTAATGGATATGGTTTAGCATTTACATCCTCAGCCTGGACTTGCTCCAAAATTCTAAATGTGAACCATATGGCAAGTTATTGCTTGATTGATATTATGGTCAAATCTTGAAGGATTTGAAGATATCAAACATTACATGATGAATGTTAAAGTTTACGGAACTTTAAAAGAGCATATTGTTGTTTGGATACAATGATGCTAGTAAGATTGAGATGACACTCAATACTAGTCATGGTGGGAGCTAATCCTTATTAAGAAACCATGTATACTAGTTGTGCTCAATATGAGCATAGTTGCATTATACATAAAGAATTAGAATACTTTAACTACAAAGGTTTGGTAGTTTAGTTGTCATAAATTCGTGCATGAGGATGCCACGCATTTTATGATGTATGTGACAATATCTAGATAGATGAATGCACACATACTAGTATTTCATTATTGAAATAAGTATTCTCGAAATTCCGATAGATCAACATTAGTTGATTTATGCCTTGTCAAAAGTATGTGGAACATGACTTGTGGCGTAATTCATTGATGAAGATTGTCATGCATCGATCTAGTTAGTATTTGGATAAGGGACGTGTAAACAATTATTATTTTAATGGAATAAAGTGCGGATAGCGTTTATTCTCATTATTAATATTTGTGTCCTATATTTGCATGTTTAAATCCATGAGTAAAATTATTATATTTTATTCTAAATAGTCCGTTGTCAATTAATAATATGGGAATATTATTGAACTAAGGCAAATGTGAGGATTGGTAGAATGGACTGTAGGTTGAGACACCAATGTCACATGATATTCAATATTGGATAAATTGAATATAGGACTTATCCCAACCACATGATTATACTTTATGGATCGTTGTCATTAAGTATATCATGAATATTTATCCTCAGACTTGAGATGACAGATAATTGCTGAGGATGTAGCTTATTTTCTGTAAGGTGGTCTAACGCTAACCGTAAAAGGTAGTTATAAGGGCTATTTTCGGAAATGATGCGAAGTTCGAGGGTTATGCTCGCAGTCAATAAAGGATTTGTTCCTTCAACTTTGTGTTGAAGTTTAATACTGCTTGGCCACTCGTAGGATTGACAAGATGTTTGCGTGGCCACGCCCAAAGTCTATCTGGAAGACGTTCAGATGTTTTGGTAATCTTGTTCAATTACGTATAAACGAGAAACTAATGTTAATTATGGAATGACCAAGATCCATATCCAAATTAACACGATATTAGTAACAAAAGGATAAGTATGATGATTAAATTTCATCACACGTGGTTTTTTTACCAGGAGAACCACAACTCGGATCGAGCTGGGGGCATTGGGAAGGTTAAGCTAGGCTGACCCATGCCATTACTATATTAATGTTTATCCAAGTGGGAGCTGTTAGTTTTATGTATAAATATTAATATACGTATGTCCGGTTTCGAACCCGAGGCTCGGGATTGCACACATTAACGTGAGAGTTTCAATGATGAATAATTAAATATTTATATATTTCATGTATTTATTTATTTATTCATTTCACCAATAAAAACACTTAACGACGGTTAGTACTTAACGGGATTTTAACTAACGACCGTTAAAGGACTAAACGTGAAAATAGGAAAGAAGGATCTAGAATCCCTTGTGGGATACTAGGATCGGCCAAGACTTTCCTTTTAAGGGGAGGGCCGGTTTTGGTTTGCTTGGGCACAAAGAAAAGAAACACTATAAATACAATTCATTGTGTTTTAGTTTTTCTCTAATCTTGAAACCCTAACTAAGCCAAACTTCTTCTTCTTCTCTTCCTCTTGCTTACACTTGTTCGACCCTCTTTTAAATCCACTAGGATTTGGCGAATCAAGTATAGCAATAAAGTGTTTGGTTTATTGGTGATCAAGAACCTAACTTTTCTCATTGAAACGCTATCATTACGTGTGTACAGGAACGAGTGACAAGCTTACTTTAGCTTGTGATCTTGGATGGTGATCGATCCTAATATATTCCCAATTAGGGTTTATATTACTTGTTCTTGTTCAAGGGATTCCTTGTTCTTGCTAGGAATCACTAAGGTACGTGTCTATTTAATTTAATTAATTACTTGTTCTTGTAGATCTATTCCGCTGCGTGTTCTTGATGATTATATGTGTTTATGATTTTATATATAGTTCACATATTCCAACTCGGTACACTTCTAGGATTACTTGAGAACATGCTCCATGATTCGCGTCATTCATTTCAACCTGAATAAAGTAATAAACTAAATGTTTATGCAAAATATATAATAATTTTTTATATTGATATTAAAATACAGTTGTTTACCATCTCATAGAAAACCATTGTTGCTCATTAATCTTCCATCAATATTGTTGTGACCCATATTTTTTTGGAACATAAACACTTTTTTCCTGATTGTGTTAATAGAAATGTAGATCCTTTGTTTGTCTCACCAAGATGAAGACATTTAAGCATTTTTAAGGTTGAACATTGTTCTTATTGTGATGGAGTGGTGGAGAAAATATAGGCGGTTATTTATACAACGTATGTGTTAATAAAAATGTAGATGGTTTGTTTCTCTCACCAAGATGAAGGCAAGCATTTGAATTTTGAAGATTGAACATTGTTCTTATTATGACGGAGTGGTGGAGAATATATACGCGGGTTATTTATACAACATGGATTGATCTATAAATTGAGAGTAGCTTAATTGCAAAGAAAATGAAGGGATTCAAAACGTTTTTAGGCGTATTAATTAGCACTATTTATTTAAACAAAATCAACTTATAGTACGTACATGAATCTTAATTAATTGATGCAATAAGTTGGCAGGAAATTAAAATTAAAAAAAAAATAAAAAAATGTAGTAATGATATTTATGATTCAAATCAAGTTGATCACCATTATTCACCCAAAACTCAAAATTAGATACATACGTGAATGTTAATTGATGCAATTTGGATGGATGTGAAGCATACTGAGTTTGTTGGGATTAATTCAACTTATTTCATTAATGCATAAAACTCAATTTATATGAATATATAGACAAGTATGACTTTGGTAATTTATACATTAATTAATTAAATGCCTAGTTTGCATTACAAAACGAATGCATAGTAGAATTAATACCAATTAACTTAAACTCCCGTTCGTATAACTCTTGAGCTATTCCTCACCAGAAATCTTTGCAAGAACACTTCCCATTTCGAAAATGATGAAACCGCAAGCGATCTCTTACAATTATATCTCTCTCATATACACGAGAAATGAGCTTAATTGCCGAGTGACAATCTTCACACATCCTTAAATTCTTGCTAACTCTAATGGGTGTTCCGGGAGTTGTACTAATCAACCCGAATGCTATAGCAAGCTTTTCACTGTGTCGCCATAGTGTAGTTTCCTTTTCATTCTCCTCAATATCAAACAACACTTCAGATGTTTTAGGGATGTAGCCTTCTAACTCTAGTTTCCCAATCATTTCCTCTACCATTGCGTAAATCTCTCTTACTCGAGGGTGATTCCCTTCTCCTATTTTGAACTCGTGAACAATGCCATCCAAATCGATACTACTTCTCCCCGTGCTAGTCTTTACACCTTTTTCTTTCATTAGTTCTCTTAATCTCTCGACATCTTCCCACCTCCCCGCTTTTGCATAAATGTTAGACAATAATGCATATCGACCACCATTTTGGGGGTCTAATTCGATCAAAATCTTTCCGATTCTTTCACCCATTTCTGTGTTTCCATGAACTCTACAAGCACTTAACAGTGCACCCCACACTGCTGGACTAGGTGTCATTGGCATTATACTTATTAGCTCTTCAGCTTCGTCTAATCGTCCTGCTCGGCCTAAGATGTCAACCAAGCACCCATAATGATGGACTGTTGGCTCAATCAAGTGAAGTTCTATCATTCTATTGAAATACTGGAAGCCAATATCGACCAACCCTCCATGAGCACAAGCATTTAGTATTCCTACAAACGTGATTTCGTCAGGCTTCAATCGTTCTTTTTCCATTTGTAATAAAAGATCAATTGCATCCTTTGCTCTACCGTGCATTGCAAGACCTCCAATCATGGCGTTCCATGAAGAGATCTCTTTCGTTTTCATTGTTTCAAAAACATCCCATGCCAAGTCAAGACGCCCAAGTTTCGCATACATGTCTAATAACACCGTACCTAGCACCCCATCCAATTCAATCCCGTTCCTCCTAGCATAATCATGGATCCATTTCCCTTGTTCAAGAGAACCTACATTAGCACAAGCTAATGCCACACTCGAAAGTACAAACTTTTTCGCCTTAACTTTCTCACTTGGCATAGCTCGAAAGATTTCTAACGCTTCCTTATAATGCCCATTTTTATTATACACATCAATTATCGCACTCCACGAAATCTCATCTCTATCGGGCATCTCATTGAAATACTCTCGAGCCTCCTCAAGCATCCCACATCTACCCAAACCCGTAACCATAACATTCCAAGAACCAATATTCTTTTTCACCATAGATTCAAACAAAACCTTAGCAGATTCAATGTCACCACATTTCAAGTACCCATCAATCATAGCATTATTACATACAACATCAGATTCACCATAATCAAGTATCATTCGCGCCTCTTTCAAACGTTCAAACGACGAATACATTTGAATGCCAGCACTTTTGACATACCCATCTTCCATAAACCCATTTTTCACCACGTGACAATGAATCATAACACCTAGTTCAACACATTTCTCATCCATACAAGCTTTAAACAACATAGGATACGTAAACTTATTACCTTTTGTACCCGAACACACCATTTTAGAATAATAAAACAAACCCAAAGAAAGTTTATCATAGTCTAAACATGCTTTAATAACTGCGTTCCATACGAAAACATTTGGGCTAGGTACTTGGTTAAAGACTTGAATGAAGGTATCAAAAGTGTTGAAATAACGATTAGCATAAGATTTTATTAAGGTACCAGAAATGTAGTGGTCTTGAAAGTGGTTGGTTTTAAGGATTAGTGCATGGGTCTGTTTGAGAAGATGGAGAGATGTGTTGCACTTTGTTGTTAGAAGGTTTAGAAGTGATTTTTGGGTGATTGGTTGGTTGCTGAGAAGGTGGTGATACGGTGGTTCAGTGGTGATTGCCATAATTACTGGTGAGTATGTGAGTTTTGCTACTACATGTACGTGGATAAGATGGGGCGCACAGAGGAGGTGGATGGTGTTTTTCTTTTTTCTTATTTACTCTACTACCGTAGTTTATAACATTTTACGTGCGAGTTAATTGGTATAGTTAAACGCTTATGGAAATATATTAAAAAAAAAAAAAAAAAAAACGCTTATGGAAACAAAACGTTTATTAAACCACCGTCGAATCTAGTGGTAAGGTCATTCGTTTTCTCATAACAGGTCAATGGTTCAAACGCCGCTAGTGTGTACATTTGGGAGGTGGCCAAGGAAAGGTCGAAAACGGTCACGGGATTAATCCGATAAGGCCGCGTACATCTGAGTAAAAAGGTTCGCCCTGGATAACATTAACAAGAAAAACCTCATTCGTTTCCGTTTTACAAAAAATTATTAATTAGAAATTTCTTGTCATTTCATCACACTTTTTATAAACGAGTTTCATTATGGGTCGCGCGTTGCTGCTAACTTGTATATCTTATTGCAATAGTTATAAAACCTATAATATTACATATATGGAAAAGTTTCATTTACGTTTTACATAATACTACATGTTTAAATGGTTAACACGTTGTTTTGATGAAAATATATGAATAAAAATACCGATATATTAAGTTGAGATCGTTTTTTGAATACGTTAAGAGAATATGTTAGCATCGATATTTATGAGAAATTTAGATAATACTTTCAAAATTTATTATTAATAAAAACTTAAATTGTAAAAGCTAATCTTAAAAACAAAATCAACCTATCAAACATATTTTATATACGTATTTTTATTGGTTATTCATCTTAAAATCATGCAAAAATCGAAAGTATTACAATATTATACTCATTTTGATCGTATTTAGTAACATTTTTAATAACATACTTTTTTCTAAAAAAATATTTAAGGTCGTTTACGAGATAGTTAAATTAAATTAATACGCATAATTTTCTTGTCATTATATTATAATTTAGAGGTTAATAATGAACCTTATTTTTTATTTAAAATTTATTTATTTATTTTTTTTTTTTAAATGTTATTTAATAACTCCCAACTCAAAGATGTTTATGAAAAGGTGTTAGATCCATTCAGTGCCCAAGCTTCCTTAAACAAGGATTTGAATAGAAATTAACCTAAGTATCGTATATCCTTAAACGTTCTTAGGTCACTGAGTGAACAGTCACTCAGTAAGTTATCTTTAAGATGCCTAGGACGAGTCTAAGAAGAAGGATTCTCCATTCAGTGAGGCGGAACTCCCTGAATGGCACCTAAGACAAAGAAGAAGATAATGGGTTCAGTGAGGATGACAATAACTCACTGAACCCTAGTCTCCTCAACAACTATGAAGAATGAAGACTGAAGACTGAAGACCAAAGACTGAAGAATTATGAGACTGAAGGAAAGGCGGGACAAGGCGGGAAAGGTTTGAACTGACTTAGAGAAGTCCTTATCACTCTAAGGTCAAACTTTCCCTGAAAGGCTACATACCAAGAACAGTGTCATCACTGTTACTCAGAAAGCACTCTTGTCCTATACCAAAAATAGGTTCTTGTAACAGTTACAAAATACATCAGTATTTTGTCCTGATTAGCTTAGGTCATATTTTTTCTTGTACATAACGGTTGCTCTTTTACTTGTCTATAAATAGGATCATAAGATGGAGTAAAAGTGGGCAAGTTTGTGCAATTAATGCTTAGACATTCACAAACCACTTTTACTCCTCCATAGAGCAACCCTGTCCCTGAGATAGCTCAGTGGTTCCTGATAGTTGCCACTTAAGCTTAGCGTAAGTTTAGAGAGGAGACAATACCATACTTGTCATTTCAATCTCAAGTGTTTTTTCTGCAAACACTTGGGTATAGATTCTTTTGATTAACTTCTAATAAGAATTTAAACGTTGAAAAACTCTTGTCTTTAACCTTTACGTTTTTTCTTATTTGTCTTGTTAATCAATACATTACTAAGCTATGGAACACGGTTAGTTTAACTTTGTAGTTAATTTTAACCGTGTAACGGGAACAACAAGTGGTATCAGAGCCTCTGGTTTATAAAACTTTTCAAAAACTAAAGAGTGCTCAAAAGGTTTTTAAAACCAAGATCCTACCATGGCTGACAGTAATGTACCCCAGCTAGTTGACAAAAAGGGAGGAAGCTATTCAGCTGTCGCTCCTAGACTAGAAGCTGGTAAATTTAGCAAGTGGAAAAAGCATATGCTTTGCTACTTGACTGGTATGGAACCATACTACATCAAATGTATCAATGAAGGTCCCTTTGTCCCTAAGACAGCTGAAGGTTTACCCAAACCTGAAGCTCAGTGGACAATTGATGAGAGGAGGGTGGTTAATCAAGACCAACGCCTGAAAAGCATCATTATATCGTGTCTTCCTGACAATACAATGAAATCAGTCATTAACTGTACAACAACCAAACAAACTTGGCTTGACTTGGTTCACAGCTTTGAAGGTCCCTCAGATACCAAGGAAAACAGGATTATGGACCTGAAACTTGAGTATAACACTTTCAGGGCCAAAGAATCTGAAAGTCTCTCTCAGACCTATACACGGTACAAAACCTTGCTCAATGAACTATCAAATGATGGTATAATCCTGTCTAAGCATGAAATCAATGTTGGCTTTGTCAACAGTCTCCCTGAGAAGTGGTTAAACTTCTCTCAGGGTCTCAGGAATGCTAACCACATTCAAAATCTTGAGCTCCCTGAGATCAATGGGAAGTTTGTCTATGAGGACAACTTAATCTCAAGGAGATACCCTGACTCTAAGAAAGCTCAAGATATTAAAAAGGCCCTGACACCCACACCCTTATCTACTACCTTTTATTCTAATGGTGTTGTGCAGGATTACCAAGAGAATTCAGATGATGAGGCTGATGAGAGAACCAGTGAGGAGTACCTTAATGACTTACACACTGAATTTCAAGAAAGGGTACTCCTTGCTAATTCTAAGCGTTTTATTAAAAGAAATCAGTCAAATTTTTCTAAAGCAAAAGCAAATGAAACCACTGATTGTTTCAAGTGTGGTAAAAAAGGTCATTTTGCAAAAGACTATTTTTCTAAAACTACCTTAGAACCCTCATACAAATTCTCTGGTAATAGTTCTTCTTCAGGAACTAGCAAGTTTCAACCAAAAATGCTTCAGTCTACTCAACATTTTCAAAACAAAACTGTTCAAAATGATCAAAAAGATTTTTAAGCTAAGTATAGAAAAGCTAAAGCTAACTTGCTCTCCTTGAGGCCACTCCCTCAGTATCTTAGGCTGCTCAAACCACAAAATCTGTCCAAACAAAGAACAAGGTACTTGTGGCTAAAGCCTATGACTGGGATGAGGAAGATGTCTCCTCAGATGATGAAGAAGTGAGAGTCAGTGCACTGATGGCACTTTCAGAAAATGACAAGCTGGCTGTTGGAAAAAGCCATGCAAGAAATGGAGAGTGGGTTAACATCACCATGAAGAAGGTAAATGTCTTACTATCTATGGATGATGATTCTGATTGGCAATCTTACTTGAATTATATAAATGTTGATCTTAAGTTTGTTAAAGAGCAAAGACTTAATTTGTTTTCAAAATACAATAAACTTGTTCTAGAAGTAAATAAGTGCAGAGATGAACTACTTGTCTTAAAACAAGCCAAGCTAAAAGCTGTTACACTTCAAATTCAAAACACTGAAATTTTGAAACAAACCCAAGCTCTTCAAACAGAACTCAAGAAAGAAAAAGCTGTCATTGAAAGCTGGAGAACAAAGAATCCTAAAGTCTATGAAACTGTTAGTCTTATTCCTAGTTCTAAAAAGAAAATCATATGAGAAGATCAACTCATTGAATCCCTCAGTGAGAGTCATAGTGAAAAGGCCTTTTTACCAGCTGGCATATCTTTTGAACAAGAAATGGAACCCAAGCCTAGTGACTGGGTTGAAAGAAACAACCCAGACAGCAAGTTACCTAACTTTGAGACTGGGAAAATGTAACACCCCAACCCGACAAGGGCAAAGGTGTCACATATACGGATTCTTATCAGAACAAACACAGACATTTGACATAAATAATACAATGAAAATCCAAGGTTTACAACTGAAATTAGAACTACAAGCTTTACATTACAAAATTTCTATGTCTAATATAAGGTTCTTCTAGTCATCTTCCAAAAGCTAATGAAGTCTTCTAAAGTCAACACTCTTCACCCAAATCCCAGCTTCCAACTAAACCTGCCGCGGGAAAAGAAACGCGGCTGAGCTACACGAGCTCAGTGAACAGATATAACGGTAACAAACAATAATAATGAAATAGGGAAGATGGAAGGAATCGTACATAATGTAATAATAGATGAGAAGAAATATGAGGGTTATACAGAGATATCAGAAAGTATGGATAGTATCATGAGTAATGGTGAAGTAATCAAAAGATCCCATCAAGCCCAAACATACCAAGCCCAGTACAGAGATAAGTCCAGTATCATGTCATAGGGTGTCAGTAATGAAAGGTAAAGGTCATAAGTCTATAAGGTGCATGGAATACAGTAATCCTCTACGAGCCCAGAAACATGAACATGAAATCATAATCATACCGCCATGCAGAGAGATGTTCCTCTCACTAATCCCAGAAATCAGAAATATGGAGTGATCAGCTCCCAGAGTTGTGAAAGACGTGTATCGCACACACCATCAGTCACCATGCATATCATAACATATCATAACATGAACATAATACAGAAAAAAATCTAGGATGCATCCATACGCCCCTGGTGGCCATAACTCCCAACACACCAAATAAAATACAGAAAAGGGACGGGACAGGCCATCACTCTCCTGCCCTAGAGTCATGCCATCGGTGCATCGACTGACATGGACATGAAACCCTCATGCCTAGTGAGTGGCTCGTAGTATCAAACTGTGGGTCAAGGTCAAGTATCATGTATCCAGTATTTAATTTAGTTCCATAAGTCAATTTCCATTTCAGAATATCAGAGTTCATAATCAGAGGTTCATATCAGAGGTTCATACCATAAGGTTCCATGTCAGAAAAATCATATATCAGAAATGTTTAATATCAGAAAGGTTCATAACAGAAAGGTCATGTATCATAAAGGTTTAATATCAGAAAGGTTCATAACAGAAGGGTCATGTCAAAGGTTCATAATATCATGAAAGAAACCAGAAAGGTTCACAGAATCAAAGAACATGGCAGTGAATCAGAAATCAGAAATGAGACGAAGGCACCTTATTAAAGAAGGGCAGAATATCTGTACCTTATTAGGAATGCAAAAACAGAAATAGAAGCACAAACAGATCAGGATCTCTCCTTCTTCACACCTAGAGAAAATAGAAGACGGATTTACAGAAGATTCTAGTCAGATTACCATTTTAGTTTTCCTTTACTTTTTAATAACTTTCTATTTTAGGCAGGTTTCCTCACTTGGCAAGTTTCCATACTTTAGGGTTTCACATGTAATTCTTCCAAAGTTAAAGGTCAAATATGTAATTATCACATTCATTCTTTTTAATCCTTCATTTATTCAGAATGTACGTCTTCAATACTTCAAGTTTGCCAATTTACATTTTATACCCCTTAGTTTACAAAATTTCCATTTAAACCCCTTAATTCATAATTTTACACTTTAAATCCTTATCTTATCCATAATTACCAAACAAGCCTCATATTTTATCAAAACACAGAATATAACTTCAGAATTTCTTATTGTACGAATCCAGCCCCTCAAGTTTCAGAAATTTCACATTTAGTCCCTTAAGTTTACAAAACTTATAATTTAAATCATAATTCTATATTAATTACATATTAAGCCCATAAATACTCAAATTTACCCAAAACACTTTTAATATCATAATTTACCCAGAATAACTTCAACTTTCTAGAATTTACACTTTTAGTCCCTCTAGTTTAATTAATTACAAATCATACCCTTTAATTACCATTAATTCATTATCTTGCAATATTTACACATAGGACCCTCAAGTTATATTTTTCCCACATTGTACCAGACCTAAATAATATTTTAAAAATAACCCATGAGTTTCAAAAGTTACAAAACACACCCTTGTGATTTAATTACAAATCGGATTACACTTTTTAAAAACCATTTCAAACCTTAAGCCACACCAATCATTAAACAATAATTGTACCATCATTATACACAATTAATAATCAGATATAAGCCCAAAAATACTAACCCTAATGCCCGATCCAATTTATTTGATTTCTTCTCTATTTTTCACAAAATCCGGTTTTAAATTAATTCTCCAATAAATCATTTAAGCTTCCATAAATCAAACACATATTTTTCCCAAGTTATATGATGATGTTAGAACCCAGAAAATTTATAAACATAGCTCCAATAAATCGTATCACATATTTTATAATTTAGGTACGTTTTTAAGACCATAATTCACCACGACTTGTTTAGGCTTCAATAATTCGTTTTCTCATTTTTCCCAGACCTTATATATCACATATGGTCTAAATAATTTAACCATGGCACCCAGAAAAATACGTGACACATATTTTGGAATTAAGGTGTGTTTTAACCCACAAAATTCAAAGCGCTATAAAAACTTTGCATGATTCGAATTTCCCATTTTTCCTGAGTCTAATATGATGTAAGAAATGTAAGAAAAATATAAAATGAATTTTAGAACGAGTGGAACAAAGATTGGCGAATTAATACCTATCGAGTGGAATAGAACAAGAATTTTCGATGCTCCTTGAATCCGGCCCTTATAAATCGTGATGCTATTTTTATAGACTTCTTGAGATGCTTAAGAACATAGGAAAAATGATGGTGCACTTCCAGAAATTCGTATGATCAAGGGAGGAATTATTTGTGTGTTTTTGTTAAATCGGCATATTAGGGTTTTCTTAGGATAAATGAGTTTTGATTGATTTTTAAAAAGAAACCAGTCAAAGGGGAGGGTTAATGGGCCCTAAACTTCGGAATTTTAGTCAAGGGAATTAATGGCCTTGATTAATTATTTTTAATGCCTTTTTATTACCCTTAATTACCATAATTAAATCATAAAATTTGAATTTAAACTATATTAGGCGCCCAAGGGCATTTTGGTAATTTTGTGGCTTGTATAAAAGTTAAATGAAGTTGTTAAAAATATTTGGGATCATAACTTGTCCATTGCTAGAAGTTTGGGATCGATTCGGTACTTATAAGCTTTTAATTAAATTTTCAAATTTGCATGGGCAATTTGGTCATTTTACACGTTTTCCGATTTTCAGGTATTACAGAAAATCCTGCAGCCTGAAATTCGGGCCATCAAAGATATGCTTGGACTCACTGATAAACTCAGTAACACTGATTCTGTCAATGAGTCTGAATCAAAATCACAAACACCTCTCCCACCACTAAAAGTCCTTCAGGGAGCAGCACCATGCTCAGACCTAACACCTTTAGTTTACTCTCAAAATTCTCCAAAAGAGAAGTCAGGATTGGGTATAACAATCCTGAAGAGACCCACACCTGAAGTCTCAGTTCCCACTGATGACTCAACACCTTCAGTCTCTAATGAGGTGAACACCCAAAGCCCTGATTCAAAATATAATGGGTTGGCTGAGCTTGTCAGGAAGCTGAGTGAAAAGATTGAATCATCTGAAAAACCTCCTCAATCTAAGATTAAGGAACTCAAACTAGCTTCCTCAAGCATCTCCAAACCAAAACCTCAACAAAGATGTGAACTGTGTAACTATACAAATCATTCCACTGATGACTGTTATAGAATTCTCTTTTGCATGATATGCAAAAAGGAAGATTACAGGACTTCTAATCACTTATCATACACAGTCTCATCCAATGTTGCAACATACTTTAAAGGACAGGCTTTTCAGTATCCTTCTGGTTCAAAACAGATACAAAGGCAAAATGCAAAGCCTTTTTCACCTTGTCCACATTGTGGTTTCAGTGACCATCATCCTGATGATTGTTTAATATATCCTTGCTGTGACATATGTGGAGATCCCACTCATGACACTTCAGGACATGAAAAGGTCATTCAGGCTAGAAGAGGCACTACCAAGTCCTCTTCTTAGTCTACTGAGTCCACATCAACAACCAAATGTAAAGTCTATGGAAGCACATCCATACCACCACTGACCATGCATCAATTGTATCTTTCAAAAAGGCCATCAAAGCCAAGCCCACCAGAAAGTGGGTTCACAAGAAAAACTGACACGGTTTACTATTTGTGCAGAGACATGCCAGGGAGCCTGTTTGGCATCTAGACAGTGGATGTTCAAGGAGCATGACTGGTGTGAAGGAATATCTACACAAATATGTTGAAGAACCAGGACCTAAGGTGATATTTGCTGATAATTTATCATGTCTCACTGAAGGTTATGGTTCAGTAAACTGTAGTGGAATAGTTTTTACTAGGATAACTTATGTTAATGGCCTCAAGTACAATCTTATCAGTGTCAGTCAACTATGTGATGCAAAATACATAGTTTAATTTGATGATAAGTAAGACACCATCTTTAATGCAAATAAAGAAATAGTTCTTATTGCACCAAGAAGACAAGATGTTTATATGTTAGATATGTCTACTCTAACTCAGAATGGAACTTGTCTTTTTGCTAAAGCAACTAAAACACTAAACTGGCTTTGGCATAAGAGACTCTCCCATCTGAATTTCAAAAACATAAACAATCTTGTCAAACAAAACAAGGTCCTTGGCTTACCATCACTTGTGTTTTCAAAGGATAAACCCTGCTCTGCCTGTGAAAAAGGTAAACATCATAGAGCATCCTTTAAAACCAAACAAAACCTCTCCATCAAAAGTTGCCTTCATCTTCTCCATATGGATCTTTTTGGACCTATCAGTCCAATGTCTATTCATCATAAGAAGTATACTCTGGTCATAGTAGATGAATACTCAAGATACACTTGGGTTTACTTCTTGACTAAAAAGAGCAAGGCAGCTGAAACAATCATGTCCTTTGTCAGGAACATTGAAAACCAAAATGACATAAAAGTCAGACAAATTAGGACTGACTATGGGACTGAATTCAAAAATCATGATCTTGAGTGTTTCTGTGATGAGAAAGGAATTTCTCAAAACTTCTCTTCTCCTTACACACCTGAACAAAATGGTGTTGCTGAAAGGAAGAATAGAACACTTATTGAGGCTGCTAGGACAATGCTAAAGAGATCAGTACTATCCAAACATTTTTGGACTGAAGCAGTTAAGACTGCCTGTTATACTCATAACAGATCCATCATTGTCAAGAGACATAGCAAAACTCCTTATGAGTTATTCAAAGGAAGAATCCCTTACATCAGCTATTTTCATGTCTTTGGGTGCCCTGTGTTTATTCATAATCACAAGGATCAGTTAGGAAAATTTGATGCAAAAGCTGATGATCGACGAATACTTTCTAGGATACTCTCTTGTCTCTAAAGCCTTCAGGGTGTTCAATACAAGGAGACCACAAACTAAGAAAACATTTCATGTCACCTTTGATGAGAGTACTGAAGCAATCAGATTCTCAAAAACCTCAGTGGAAGAAATTGGAATTGATGATTCATCAAGATACCCTCCTGATGAATATCATCCTGATAGTAATCCTTCCACTCAATATCAAGAAAATGCTGATATATCCTACTACATTCTCCCACATAACCTCCCTTAACCAACCATCACTGAGTTTGTTGAAGCACAAACATGTACTGGTGAAATCAATCAGTCTGAACAAATTGTTCAGGAACTAATCAATCTCAGTGATCAACTTGGTCATTCAGATACTCAAGATCCTGAAAATCTTCAAGTTTCTGCACCTGAACCTACACGACCACCCAATCAGGCCTCTACAAGTTCAAATCAATATCCAAGACCTCATGACAATTGGACTAGGTCTAAAGATATAGAACTTGTCAACATAATTGGAGAGCCCACTGAAGGAATGCTTACTAGAAGCATGGCTGCTAAACTTAAGGCAGCCTCAGCCAATGAATGTCTATTTGTGGACTTCATCTCCAATATTGAACCTAAGAGTGTCAAAGAAGCACTGAAACATCCTAGTTGGATTCAGGCTACGCATGATGAACTTGAATAATTTGACAAAAACAAGGTAATGACCTTGGTCAAATGTCCTCAGGATGTTTCCATCATTGGCATGAAATGGGTATTCAAGAACAAAACTGATGAAAATGGCATAGTCATTAAGAACAAGGCCAAACTTGTTGCCAAAGGTTATAATCAACAAGAAGGCATTGACTATGAAGAAACATTTTCACCAGTTGCAAGAATGGAAACCATCAGGATCTTCCTTGCATATGAAACCTACATGAACTTCAAAGTATATCAAATGGATGTAAAAAGTTCCTTCCTCAATGGAACACTGAAAGAAGAAGTTTATGTTCAACAACCTCCTGGATTTGAAAGCAGTGAGTTTCCTGACTATGTATGCAAGCCTGACAAAGCCCTTTATGGACTGAAACAAGCTCCTAGGGCATGGTATGAAACTCTTTCAGCCTTCCTCATCCAAAACAAATTTGTTAGAGGAAAGATAGACAACACCCTGTTTATCTATAGGACAAAAGAAGATGTTATTCTTGTTCAAGTGTATGTGGATGACATCATATTTGGCTCAACAAATTACAAACTTTGCAAACAGTTTGAAAAACTGACGACAAAAAAATTTGAAATGAGTATGATGGGAGAACTCTCTTACTTCCTTGGACTTCAGATCAAGCAGACTGATAAGGGAATCTCAATCAGTCAAGAAAAGTACACTAGAAGCCTATTGAAAAAGTATGAGCTCAGTGACTGTGCTTCAGTGAAAACTCCAATGGTTCCCCCAAACAATCTAGGTCCTGACCCTGCTGGGAAACCAGTAAATCAAACTCTATTTAGCGGTATGATTAGGTCACTGATGTACCTACTTGCATCAAGGCCTGACATCCAAATTTCAGTCTGTCTATGTGCCAGATATCAGTCTGACCCAAGAGAATCACATCTCACAACTGTAAAAAGGATCATCATGTTACACCCCGTGCCCGCTTAGACAAAAAATTAAAACTTTTTATGCAGAAACGCTTGACTTTTACGGACATCCTGTTATTCTTTTGACCACTTATAAAAATCCATGAACATTCAGACTGTAAGACTATTTTTATAGGAAACTAGACTCAATTACCTTTAAAACGACGGGTGGCGCGACTCGTAACCACTTACGGTTTAAAAGATATGATTTTTCAAAAATTACCGAAAACTGTCGAAAAACCGCCCAACCGATCGGCATGCCCCCGCATCCGATTCGGATGGGCTGCATCTGATCGGCAGAGCCCTCCATCCGATCGGATGGAGGCTTGCTGATCTACCAAAATCACTTTCGAGCCCCGAGCTTGAAAACCCGATCTCGATATTTTACCAAACCTTCCAGATTCACTTAGTATACCATTGGGCTCATTTTCATACAAAAACATTTACCGTTTGACCCTCGGAATAGTACTTTTCAAGTTGACGGGTTTTACACCAAAACCCGTTTTTGACCCATTTCATGACATACGACTCGTACGACTTCTCCAACACATCAAACTTACTCAAAATCATTAACTTAACATATTAGATATGTTCCAAAATCAAGTGACCCATTCACAACCCAAAATGGGTTAAAAACACGCTATGCCAAACACCCCTTTATTTATCACAATAAACACTTAAATCCATTTACCACGCGAACCGTTATACATGCTTGACTTTGACCTATTACATCATGACTTTGACACTTGACTATGACCACATAACCTTTAAATGACTCACGGGGGCCTCAACGTTGACTCGAGCTAGGTATTTCTAACTAAGCTCTAGCTTACTTACATAATCTATAGCCTTCCGCATAATCACGCCTCAAACCTTATTCCAAGCCACCGTTCTATCACATGAACCTACAAAACATTGAGACAATAACACGTAAGCTTTCGCTTAGTAAGTAACTAGATTAACATTTGATTAACACGTTAATCCACATATATGCATTACAACACTTAACCATTTAACACATAAGGCCATATTCACATTAACACATAAACATCACAAAACATACCTTAGCCATTCCATAATCATGATCCAACACTTGAGACGACTAACTAAGCATGTCTCCTATCAATTCCTAACTCACTAATCCAAGACTATCAACTATAACGTTCATACACATAATCACATAATATGCAAACGACCGTATTAAACACATATTAACCGAGTTACTTACCTTAGCTTCCAAAGCTAAGCTACAATCATAATACCACCATCATCATCATGTTCATCATCATCACCATCATCATCCTAGTTTAACATCATCATAAACACTTAAAACACATAACATAATAACTATAACAATGGTTTATACAACTATCAACTTACTTCTAACCATCTCTAATCATCATATAATCATGTATTGATTACATGATCATCAATCCCATCATTTACTAACTTAATCCCATTATCAACACATCACATAATCATCATTACCTCTTAATTATACTTAAAACACCATTTACCCATTTTCCCCAAATTGGGTACATAAACCCTAACTCTTGAATTAACCAATTAAACACTAATTAGAGGTTACTTACTTGCAAGGATCATGGCTAAGCATCTTACTCTTGGATTGGAACATATAAACATCATCTCCACTTCATCCTCAAGCTCCATTCTCCCTCTCTTTTTTCTCTTCTAAACACCGGACCTCAACATACCCTAAAATAATTATAGAAATGTCTAGAATCTTCTAGTTTATACTAGTTAGATTGCATCTTTGGCTAAATGACATAACTAGTCCCTTAAGTCCCTTTTTTCCTACTTTGGCCACAACCAACTTATAACACACTTAGTCCTTGGCAACTTAGGTCCTTGAAATCTATTTTCTTTATAAATGTGACACAACATATCTATATAGCCCTATTATACATACTTTGACTATCGGGTTTGACTGCTACACAACTTCTGTTGACTAACCAATCACATTAAGCCTTATTCAACTCATCTAGAGTGGGGTCTAGTTGTATACGGGCTAACACATCAGGTACCTGAAAAGTACTCCAAATCTTGGATTGCACTACCCTAAATGTTTTGGTTTTGATCTCAAAGGGTACTCAGACTCTGACTATGCAGGCTACAACATGGATAGGAAAAGTACTTCAGGCTCCTACCAATTCCTTAATGGTAAACTAGTCTGTTGGAGTGCTAAGAAACAACAATCAGTAGCCATGTCCTCAGCTGAGGCTGAATATATTGCACCAGTTGTTGTGTAAATGTGCTATGGATGAAAAGTCAACTCAGTGACTATGACATCCATTACAAGATGGTACCCATCTTCTGTGACAACACAAGTGCCATTGCTTTCTCAAACAATCCTGTTCTTCATCAGAGAACCAAGCATATTGATATCAGATATCATTTCATCAGGGACCATGTCATGAATGGTGACATTGAATTACACTTCATCCCCACTAAATATCAGCTAGCTAATATATTCACCAAACCATTGGATGAACCAACTTTCACAAGACTGAAAGCTGAATTGGGGATGTTGGATATTGAAAATCAGTTCATTGAGTAAACCTATCCAACTAAGTATAAATAATGGTAACCATTGGTCCCTGACTCAACAAATCTCTTAGTGAATAAGCATCTTATGTCTCACTGAATAACCTTCCCTAAACACCCTCACACTGAATGAAAAGTCATTCAGGGGCCTCAAGACATCAACAAATGACATTCAATGCAAAACTAAATGTTCTAAGTACTTAGTTAGTAAATGTCCGAGGTTGGTAACTGGATAAATATTTAGTATAGGAATATATGTTCTTATACCTTCTGGCATCCACATCTTGGGCCCCCACATCATCACCACATATCCCACTTGACATTTAATGCCACTCCTTACAAGTAATATCTTTTGATATTATATGTGGTGATGTCACCCTTCAAAATGCACTTTATGCAGAACGTCGCAACTGTTCACCTTGATAGTTGCACAAAACCCGAGAAGTGGATTGGTGGCATTTAATGCGGATATCAAACGGTTATACAAAACAGTTTTCAAACTTTTTAATAAAATTCGCAAAATTGCATAAAACACCCCTTTCTCCTCTTCCCTATAAATACCCCCACAAATATTAACACACACACGCTTTGGAAATATTAATCAAACTCTAGTAATTTCTCTCAAAACGTGTGTGTGTTTTTCATCTTATAACCAGATTTTTCTTTAAAAGCAATACTTTTCTCTTATAATGGCTACTTCTAAGGCTTGTAATACCTAAAATTTAAAACATGCAAAAAGACCAAAATGCCCCTGTAACTTTAAAACTTAATTAATAAGCACAAAAAAAATCAAATAAATCCCGAACCTTTGAAAATTAACCACATATGAAGTAAGGTAATTTTTGTGGCAATATTTTAATATTTTACATAGCACAAAAATTATGTATCACACATACAAAGGTTTGCATGGGCCGAATTTAATTATTACATACTTACTTATATATTAAAATTATGTGTTAAATATTTAAAATAAATTAAATAAAGATGATAAACATCAAATTAATGGGAAGATCTTCTAAAATCTGAAATTATCTCTTCTTATCACCCTAAAAACGGAATCCCCCCCCTCCTCACATTATATACACGGCTTTCTTTATTTTTTTATATAAAATCCCTAAAACCCTAAAAATAAGATCGACAACCACAAAAATTTCCCCACTCTTGATTTTTCTGAGGCTGTGGAGTATTTTTCTAGTGTTCTTATAAGTCCATAGAAGGTAGGAAAAATAGTTGGAGGTCGTGGAATAGCTAGGTTCGATCGTAGGGAATTTTCTTGTGTCGAATTGTTCATCCGAGAGGTACAAAATTCCTACAACTCATCTACATGTTCTAAAATTCATTTGGTATTTTTACTATGTTCTTTACATTGTATATGACTCATATAAAATGGCTAATCGAACCATGCACGTAAAAATGGATCATGGTAATTATTGATGTTAAAAACACAAATAAAATCCAAATCTGTCCATGCGATTTTTCTGGGTTGAATACATATTTTTCCTGGGTTCCATACGTATCATATAACATCAGAAAAATGCTAGTCGAATTTATAAGGGCCTAGATCATGCTTGGTGAATTTTGTTCTAACCGGATCTTAAAAAGAAAAAGGGTTTAAAAAAAATAATAGGGATCGAATGGATTAGGGTTTGGAATTTTGGTGTTATGATTGTTTGTAATTAATGAGTTTAAGGTTAAATTAATGATTGGAAGTGATTGGAAATTAGGGTTAGGGTTTTGTGTAATTTTATGTATTACCGATTTAAAAACAAAACTAAAGGGGTGTGTTTTGTAATGAAACAAACTTGAGGGTTATTTTTTTAATATGTTTTGGACTTAGGGTAAACCGTATAAAATATAAGAGGAGGGCCTTATGTGTAAAAATTGTAATTAAAAGGTTTAAATGGTAAATTGTTTATATATTTGGTTTGAATTATAATTTTTAATAATTAGAGGGACTTGTTTGTAAATTATGAAAAGTATAGGGGTAATTCGTATAAATAATAATGTTAAGAGTGTAATGTGTAATTTTGAATAATTAATGGCTTAATGTGTAAATATGAATATTATAAGGATTAATTTGTAATTTATTTAATTATAAGGTTTGATTTGTAATTTAATTTATTTAAAGGGTTTAACTTGTAAATTGTTATAATTAAAGGATTAAAATGGTAAATATGGGAAACATAGGGGTTAAAAATAATAACTTGTAATAATTGCATTTTAGACCTTTATCTTTAACATATCTGCACTAAAAACCCTAAAATATTGTAACTTGCTAAAACGAACCTTTTGCCATAATAATATTAAATTAATGACTTAACCTAATTATAATAATTTTATCTTTCTAATTATAGAAACCTGCTAATTATGGAAACTTACTAAATAAGGAAACTTTCTAAAAATGGAAACTTGCTAATTTTGGAAACCTCCTAAAAATAGAAAGTTAGTAAATATGGAAAGTTAATATTTTTGGAAAGTTACTAAAAATAGAAAGCAACTTAAAATGAGTAAACCTACTTAAAGTGGAAACTTGCTATATTTGGAAAGTTACTTAAAATGGAAAGGTAAACTAAAAATAGTAATTTGAACTTAGAACCTTTTTGTAATTCTGTCTTCTACTCCTTTAGGTGTGAAGAATGAGAGATCTTGACTCTTCTCCGTATTTGCTATTATTGTTGCTTGCTTGGTTAATAAGTTACAGATATTCTACCCTTTCTCAGTAAGGGTGTCTTCCTCATGACTTCGATCTTTGATTCTGATTCGTTATAGGATTCCCTAAGCCATTGCTATGTTCCCTTATACGTAGATTCGTTCTTCATGTCTCACTTACATCTTTCTATATTGGTTTGATTATGATCTGAGCCTTTTATTTGGGGCTTTCTTACTTGATCTATGCCCTTGCTATGCTTCCCTTGATTTGTGAACCTTGATAATTGAGCCTTGCCATGTTCCTTTGATCCTTGATATGACTCGTTCGTCACCCTGTAACATGAATATTTGAATTACTTGATACTTTAAAGGATTATTTGATTTTGGTAACTAGATGTGAAAACCTTTCTGAATTATATATGAAAATGTGTGAGAAAAGCTATTTTAAAAAGATGCGATACTACTTTTAAATTAAAGTTACTAAAAGTTTTTAAGAAAACTATTTTTAAGACCATCTTTATGAAGACCGTTTTGAAAGACCATATTTATGAAAACTATTTTGTAAGATCATTTATTATGAAAACCATTTTTGAAAGATTGCTTTAAATGGACTTTTAAATAGAAACCTTTTTAAATGAACTGTTGCTATGAAACTTTGATTATAAACCTTTCTGATATTGAGCTTTCTGATATTGAACCTTCTGATACTGACCTTTTGATATTGAACCTTCTGATATTGACCTTTCTGATGAACCATCTGATATTGAACTATTGATATGAACCCTCTGATATGAACCATTTGATATGAACCTTATGATATAATTGAAATGGAAACTTGACCTGAACCACTTGATATGAAAACTTGAACTTGGACACTTGATACTTGAACTTGGATACTTGATACTTGATACTGGATACCTGATACTTGACACTTGATACCTGATACCTGACACTTGATACTTGATACTGGATACCTGATACTTGACACTTGATACCTGATACCTGACACTTGATACTTGATACTTGATACTTGATACTTGATCTTGACCCACAGTTTGAGACTACGAGCCACCCACTAGGCATGAGGGTTTCATGTCCATGTCATTGATGCACCGATGGCATGACTCTAGGGCAGGAGAGTGATGACCTGTCCCGTCCCTGACTTGATTTGACTTGGTGTGTTGAGGAGGTATTTGGCCACCTGGGGCGTATGGATGCATCCTAGACTTGTTTCTGTTTCTGTATATGATATATTACTTGTTATACTTGGTGATTGATGGTGTGTGCGATACGCGTCTTTCACATCCTGGGAGCTCATGACTCCAACCCTTGGAGGTATCCCCTCACCTTGTACTTGGTACCGAGGACTCCCCTCCGTACACCCTGATTACTTGATTTGATATTTGATTCTGTTTCTGGGCTCGTAGTAGATTACTGTTTCTGTTACCTCATAACCTTGTACTTAGTATTCTAAGGCCACCCCTCCGGATACATACTTGACCTGATACGATTGATTTGACTTGGGCTCGTGGTGGGTTACGTTCCCTTTACTTATCTATTATAATCATTTCTTAACTCTTAATATATCTGCATAACCCTTTTATATTTTCTTTCCTAACTCCTGTTACTGATGCTGGTTTTGCGACCTTACAACAGGTTTTACCTCTCGAGGGATCTCAAGAGGCTTACAACCCCACCAGCAGTGTACCTGACCGATGTAGTATAGTGTAGTGGTAAGTACGGGGGATTGATCGTTCTCCACAAGAATAAAGGTCGTTAGGATTGAAAAACTACTCTAATAGGTCTAAGGGTGAGGGAAGATTCTTTTTGTATTTTTATATTTTTATGAAAGCAAGTAAAATCTCGGGTTTGAAGGAGTGGGCGGAATTAGTTGCTAGTCAACTAACCCAAATAACTACAAATGCAAATAAAATAAAATAACGAAAATGAAAAGGTTGTGAAACTTATGTGGAGAGAAATGTGTTTACTTAGATTTCCTTACTCCCTAACTATCTTTTACCGGTTGATTAGTGTGTATTAATTGCGTGGATGACGGGTGTATTCCTTAATACCAATCGTGGGTTGGCGTACGTACTTCCCCAACTCTACAAGCTCCTACTTCACTCCTATGTCGAGCCGGCTAGGAAGCTCCTAACATGGGATCACTAGAATTCGCTCATGCATTAAATACAACCATAAAAACCTTAGTACGCATTGG
Source organism: Artemisia tridentata subsp. tridentata (assembly GCA_021014915.2). Classification (NCBI taxonomy): domain Eukaryota; kingdom Viridiplantae; phylum Streptophyta; class Magnoliopsida; order Asterales; family Asteraceae; genus Artemisia; species Artemisia tridentata. Next base: position 242,928,567 of record CP139504.1, read on the forward strand.
TTCATGTTTCTTAAGACGTTCAAGCAAGTTACCGAATAGGAAGTTAGCCAGTTTTCTTAAGCCTAACATCGATAAACAATCATCCAATACAATTAATAACACACTAATAACCAATAATCAATAGCTAGGTTTCATTAGATCTAAGCAAACACAAGATAAATCTAGCCTAGCATGTTAATCAAAAGAAAGAACAAGATATAATCAAACAACACATAGACATATTGAATGATTAAACGATTACTTATCTTCAATTAAACATGGGAGATCCAAGGGTATGAAAACCCTTAAAAATGGCAGAAATTCGTCTTAGGGTTTCTCCTCACAAAGTTGCACACTAATGACAAAAAATTGCAAAACTATATATAGAGTTTAAGGGCTGACGGCGTCACGTTATAGGACTTGACGCCGTCACCTCGCCGTGTCTAGGGTTCCCGGATGGCCTTCCTGACGCCGTCCCTCTTTAGTGCTCCAAAATCCGCTCTGGCCTATCAAGGGGTGACGCCGTCAGAATTGAGCTTGACGCCGTCCCTCTTTAGCTTTAAACCGTGATGGCCTTGATCACATTAAAGGGTGACGCCGTCAGACTTTCCTGTGTAAATTTCTATGGCTTATCATGTTAATTTTCATATCCACCACTTTTGCCAAGCCATGACGCCGTCAAGAGCAATACTTGACGCCGTCAAAGGTACTTTTCAAGCCGATTTTGAGACTTTGTCGTTTTCTTCACTTTTATGCTCCAAAAACGTCCAAAATGCTTCCTTTTCCAGATTTCTTCTCCAAAGTACCTAAAATGACAAAAGGAATGATTTAGGGCAATATTTGATCAAATAAATACGATTTAGGGCTTAAATGACCCCCTAAAAGCGGTACACTTTTCGCTTCATCAAATACCCTTACACTTGAGATTTGTTTGTCCTCAAGCAAATGCGCTTTTATTCTAATCAAAATACAAGTTAGGGGTCATTTAACGCTAATATAAAAGTAATTACAACAATTAGTCGTTCCACTTTAGTCATAATAAGCACGGAGATTACATACTAGCACCTCACAAGTAGTGTTTAGATACTCACATCTCTCAAGTGTCATCAAAATAAATCTCATAAATGAAAACGGATAATATCTCTCACTACCTGTCATAGCAAATAGATTACCATAGGCGTGGGAAAGGATCGAAAACCTCCTCCACTAGGCGTAAGCACCTAAGATAAACTATCAAAGAGGGCTTTTACATGGGTTATAACGTGAGGTGTAGGGATATGATAAACACGGTTTTGTTGGATAAGGGATATTTTACTGGTGGCGAGTTAAAGATCTTGATTAATTACATGTACTATACAATGTTGCTAAGCCAAGACTAGACTCGACTTAAGCTAATGAAAGAAAATAACAAAAACATAAAATGAAACGGGATGGTAGTCCGTATGTTTTTTCTACTTTTCTTTTTCTCATTTTTTTGTATTTTTCTTGATTTTTTTTTTTTTTTTCTTCATACACTCTTGCCCTACCATCCAAAATAATACATCATAGGGGCGTTGCATTCCCCTTACACTTGAATTTTTACATAACTTTACAAATACTATTCTAATGACTCGAATTAAGATAATCGAAACACTTGGAGTACTTTTAAAATATTTAGCACATATGGGGGTAATAAATGATGTTCTTCCCCATTACTCCATTACACTAGTACTTTACCCATGAGTCCCAATCGTCCAAAACAATATGTACAAGGATATGACTCGACTTAGCAACCATGTAATCAATTAGATAATTAACTAAGGGTTTAAACAAATGTTGTCACAATAATGCACTAAAAATGAGTGCATACAAGGTAGGCTAAGGCGATTTGGGTGTACATTTAAGTGGGGTGTAACAAATTCTTCCTTTAAGTAAAATGCTTAAAGGTCGAAACGAAAAGATAGGCTCTGAGGGGTGTACTAGGGGTATCGTGTACTAAAAATGAGTACAACGCAAAGGGTGTGGGAGAATTACTTGACCAATGTAGCCAACGTAATTATAACAAAAACACAGGTGTAAAACAATGGGTTAATCCTAATGCCTCTTATCATGTAGTAAATCTAACTACACGAATGTAGTCTCACTTGTGGCCTCGGAATGGTCCAAATGCAAGTTCTAGAATCTAAGTGCTACCGGTACACACATCATAGCATAAATGCTTTTCCTACCAATTCTAGGGGCGAACCTCACATATTTGGGGGTGGAAAATTTTTTTAGTGGTACGGTTTTGTGCTAGTCATATAACTCCTATCCGTGAGACGCTCATTAAGATCAAAGTTTCACTCCTAAATGTTGTAAAAAATTTTAAATTTGGCACTAAAATTGCCTTAACAAGTATTTATCTCAGTTTTATTACACATCTACTATTAAATAAACAAAAATCAAGTGCAATTGTATTCTCTAAAGTATCGTACTTTTACCCCCCCTTACACTTAAGATGAACATTGTCCCCAATGTTCAAATAACAAATGTAAAAGTAAATAAGGTAAAAGAATGAAATCAAATACTCCCCTGATTCGTTCGGTGGATAAAGAGGTAACATGGTTAGATCTTCTTCCAAGAGAAAGTAGAAGCTCCAAGACTAATGCATCGCCAAAAGCTTGATTCCACATACATCTCCTTGTCCAAAATAACCTGTTAAACCTGAGAAAACAAACACGAAAACCTGCATAACATCGGCGGGATAAATTCTATATATAAGGATATAATGCTTGTGGAATGATAATTTTGCAGATTCCTGGAGTTTATAAGTTAGAGATTTAATAAAAACTTTTTATGAAAACAAAACTTTCAAAAATTTCAGAAAATTAAAACCTGACGCCGTCAGGTTGTAAATCCTGACGCCGTCAGAAGTAATCTGACAGAATTCTCATGTTAAGTTTCCGGAAAATTTTTGGAAAAACCTATACCTTACTTCCTGGAAATCCTGCAAAACATCATTATGACTCGATACAAGCATTTGACTCAAACAAATACAAATATGTACGTTAATTTATTATTGTTACGATTCATGTTCATTTGTTCTAATAAACCGATTTGGATTTCCCTTACACTTAACTTTTGCAAAATACCTTTATATGTAGTTAAGACGAAGTTAAAAACAAGATAAAGCATTTTCACAATTTAGTTTTGAACATGAATCAATAAAAATAAAAATTACACATACATACGGAAACAAATAAAATCAAACAAACAAATAAATAAACACACAAAGCAAATAAAGCTTGGGTTGCCTCCCAAGAAGCGCTTTTCTTTATTAACGAGTCTTGTAGCTAGACTCAAAGTCCTTCTACCCTATGTAAGTGAGTTCGTCATCGAGGACGTCTTTAGGGTTAAGCTTGGATTGAAGTTTCCTATTGGTCCGCTTAGTACAATATATCTTTTCAAACTTCTCTCCATCCGGGTCATACAATGTCATCTTAATATGCCATGACCCATCTCCATCATTGGGTGGTTTGTCCCAATCCCACTTATGATCATCGTCCTCACGAGTCCACTTATTCATTCCTAGGTTAATTGGCAAAACTCCTAGGAAATCAATCATCTTCCTGAAAACTAGAGGGTCTTCAAATGGATCCAATTCGGTATCCCTAGCTAAGAGTTGCTCTACCGTATGTGTTCGGTTCACAAAGTCCTCTTCTAGGTAAAATGGGCGTTGGGGTCCTATGAAGTCTCTATTGATCCAAGGTCCATATCTAGATGGTCTCCTATTTAATTCTAACCAATGGGGTGTTGGTTCCTCACTAGTATCATAGGCGTGTTTCTTCACATCATAGACTGACCAAGTATCTCCTTCTCCTACCGCTATCTTGGATTCCTTACAATCAATCATAGCACTAGCGGTCGCCAAAAATCCTCTACCTATCAACAAAGGGCATGTAGGGTCGCTAACCATATCAAGGACGTGGAAATCGGCTAAAATGGTTAGTTTTCCTATGTGTACTAACACGTCCTTGACTACTCCAACCGGTGTAAGCAACACTCCCATCCGCTAAGCCTATTATCACCTCGGTTTCTTCAAGTTTTCCTGGTTTTAGAGAGGTGAGAGAGGGTAACGGAAGTAGGTTAAGGCTTGATCCAAGATCGGCTAATGTGTCATAAGCCTCCGAATTACCGATCTTGCAAGGTAGAACAAATAAGCCCGGATCATCTAACTTCTTAGGTAGCTTGTTTTGAACAAAGGCGGTCCCTTTTTCGCCTAACTTGAGCTTCTTCTCATCCAACACATCAATAACCGGACTTTCAAGGTGGAGCTCCTTGAATTCATTGTCAAGGTTTTGAGTGGGAGGTGTTTCAACTATGTTGTTGACCAATTTGGATATCATAACTTCTTGGTCATTTTGAACGACTTGAGTTTGTTTGAAACACGAGCTCATGGAATTGACCGAATAATATTGTGGACAAGAACTAGGAGACGAAACCGATGAAATGGCGTTGACGTTTAGTTTCGGGTTCTTGACTGTGTTGCTAGGGAGTGCTCCCAGTTCTCGGTCATTGAGGGCTTTCAACAAAGTGTCAATCTTATTGGTCATCTCGCTTTGTTTTTGTTTGAAATCGGCTTCAAACTTGGCCAAACGAGCTTCTTGAGATGCCATAAATTGGGACATCAATCCTTCAAAGTTATTGGTACTACCATTGCTGGAAGGATTGTTGTTGAAAGTACGGTTCGAGTTGGAACCGCTTGATTGGAAACGATTAGGTGGGTTGGAAGAATTGGTTTGTTGTGCGTTTTGGTTTTGTTTCCACCTAAGGTTTGGGTGATTTTTCCATGAGGGGTTGTATGAATCACCATAGGGGTTTGGCTCGGGTTTGAAAGTGTACCACTTGTCTCCCGCTCCGTCGGTACGCGAGGATGCGTAGTCCGCAAAAGCTTGTTCGGGGAGTTCCATGCAATCACGAGTGTCGTGGGGACCACTACATAATTCACACGAAGAAGTGATTTTGTTCACTTGGCTTGAAGGTTTGGGAGCCTCGTAGGATTTCATAAGAAACTTGACTTGGTCTTCAAGTTCTATGATCCTACGGTCGGAAGTGCTTGAATTGTTCGAAGGCAAAGATATTGCCTTGACCGTTTTATTCAAATCACGGGGATCATTCCAACTTTCGTTGTCATAAAGAGCAAGATCTTCCAAGAGAGCCCATGATTGTTCCGCACTTAGATCACGTAGCTTACCACTGGCCGATTGGTCAATGGTTTGCCTCGTGGAGAGATTGATATGGTCATAGAAGATTTGGGCTTGGAGCCAAAGTTCTATGCCATGGTGAGGGACTTTTTGGAGTAAGTCCTTGAATCGAGTCCATGCCTCGTAGAGGGTTTCGCCTTGACGTTGTTGGAACATCAAGATATCATTCCTTAGCTTGGTAGTTCTTCCTGGTGGGAAAAACTGAGCAAGGAAACGAGTGGTGAGATCATCCCAAGAGGTGATGGATCCTGCGGGTAGACGCTCTAGCCATTGACTAGCTTGGTCCCGCAGAGAGAATTGAAAGAGACGCAGTCGGGCGTCTCTCGCGTGGCAACATCAAGGTCTATAGAATCAACGATTTTGAGAAAGTCCTTGAGATGTTGATTAGGATCTTCGGAACGAAGTCCATGGAATGCGCATCCGCTTTGCACCAACCGGATGGTGTCGGATCGCAAGGGAGTGACATTGGCTCCTTGAGTGAGCTCAATGGTGTTTCGATAGCCATGGTGGCTAGGACGGGAGTAGTCTCCTAAGGTACGGGCTCTAGGAGGTGGTTGTTGTTGTGGTGGTGGGTTGTTGGGATCGAGGATATTACCATCTTCCATGATGTCGAATGGTAATGGTTACGAACAAAGAAACGAAGAAAAAAGATAGACTAAAGAAAACCTAGAAAAATAAAATAAAAATCTCACTAGAAAGGAATCTAGTGAGTAGACCTATAAAATAAAAAATTCAACCTAAACAATAACTATTCCCCGGCAGCGGCGCCAAAAACTTGATGCGTGGTTTTGCGACCTTACAACAGGTTTTACCTCTCGAGGGATCTCAAGAGGCTTACAACCCCACCAGGCAGTGTACCTGACCGATGTAGTATAGTGTAGTGGTAAGTACGGGGGATTGATCGTTCTCCACAGGGAATAGTGTCGTTAGGATTGAAAAACTACTCTAATAGGTCTAAGGGTGAGGGAAGATTCTTTTTGTATTTTTATATTTTTATGAAAGCAAGTAAAATCTCAGGTTTGAAGGAGTGGGCGGAATTAGTTGCTAGTCAACTAACCCAAATAACTACAAATGCAAATAAAATAAAATAACGAAAATGAAAAGGTTTGTGAAACTTATGTGGAGAGAAATGTGTTTACTTAGATTTCCTTACTCCCTAACTATCTTTTACCGGTTGATTAGTGTGTATTAATTGCGTGGATGACGGGTGTATTCCTTAATACCAATCGTGGGGTGGCGTACGTACTTCCCCAACTCTACAAGCTCCTACTTCACTCCTAGGTCGAGCCGGCTAGGAAGCTCCTAACATGGGATCACTAGAATTCGCTCATGCATTAAATACAACCATAAAAACCTTAGTACGCATTGGTTCATGTTTCTTAAGACGTTCAAGCAAGTTACCGAATAGGAAGTTAGCCAGTTTTCTTAAGCCTAACATCGATAAACAATCATCCAATACAATTAATAACACACTAATAACCAATAATCAATAGCTAGGTTTCATTAGATCTAAGCAAACACAAGATAAATCTAGCCTAGCATGTTAATCAAAAGACAAGAACAAGATATAATCAAACAACACATAGACATATTGAATGATTAAACGATTACTTATCTTCAATTAAACATGGGAGATCAAAGGGTATGAAAACCCTTAAAAATGGCAGAAATTCGTCTAAGGGTTTCTCCTCACAAAGTTGCACACTAATGACAAAAAATTGCAAAACTATATATAGAGTTTAAGGGCTGACGGCGTCACGTTATAGGACTTGACGCCGTCACCTCGCCGTGTCTAGGGTTCCCGGATGGCCTTCCTGACGCCGTCCCTCTTTAGTGCTCCAAAATCCGCTCTGGCCTATCAAGGGGTGACGCCGTCAGAATTGAGCTTGACGCCGTCCCTCTTTAGCTTTAAACCATGATGGCCTTGATCACATTAAAGGGTGACGCCGTTAGACTTTCCTGTGTAAATTTCTCTGGCTTATCATGTGTAATTTTCATATCCACCACTTTTGCCAAGCCATGATGCCGTCAAGAGCAATACTTGACGCCGTCAAAGGTACTTTTCAAGCCGATTTTGAGACTTTGTCGTTTTCTTCACTTTTATGCTCCAAAAACATCCAAAATGCTTCCTTTTCCAGATTCTTCTCCAAAGTACCTAAAATGACAAAAGGAACGATTTAGGGCAATATTTGATCAAATAAATACGATTTAGGGCTTAAATGACCCCCTAAAAGCGGTACACTTTTCGCTTCATCAGTTACACCTTGCATTGTTTCACTTATTTCACTATTCCATCATTTCTGCTTTGTTATCGTTATATCTGTTCACTGGGCTTTTTAAGCTCAGCCGCATTTCCTTTCCTGCGGCAGGTTTTAGTTTGGAAGCTGGGTATGAATGGAGAGTACCTTGGACTTAGAAGACCTTACTAGCTACTTTGGATTAGAGATGACTAGAAGAGCTTATATTCAGATTTAGAAATTATTGTATATCACATTTGTAATCTTGTAGTTTCAGATTTTCGATTATAACCATTGAAATCCAATTGTATTATTTATGTCATATGCTTGTGTTTGTTCTGATATAAAACCATTATTGTGACATCTTTACCCTTGTCAGGTTGGGGTGTTACAATTTATGGTATCAGAGACCAGGCTGACGACTTGTAATACATTTACCCTTTGACCTGTGAGTTTAGGACCATTAGGCTTCCACTATAAGAACATAGGAAAACACCTTGAGAACCTGCTTTAGGATTTCTTGATATGAACTTAAGTTTTGACCAGTGAGGAATGGGTAGACTATAAGGCAATTGTTTAAGTATTATTGCTTCCGCATCTCTCTGATTCATGCCTTGCTATGACATTTGCTTTTGTTAACCTCCGAGACTGTAGAAGTACTAGGTGGATTAAGATAGGTTGTTCTGCTTACGACTCGAGATAAAGTATGATCATCATGAAGGCATATTTATGTGGTGCTAGTATTATGACGCCTGATCAACGTGATAATACTTACACCATATAACGTGCCCTCATTGTGGCCATAGGATGTCTTGGGGAGTACCTAAGAAGTTAGAATTTGATCTTCGTTGGTTTATCCGTGATTAGTGAGACTTTAGGTTCATTCTACCTATGCGTATACTCTGCCTTCGTTCATTAGATATCTGGATAAGTTTGGACTTTCGTTTTGTGTTCTGTCGACCTTCAGTTATAAATCTTGAACTTGTGTAGAGCTCTCTACTGTTGATACAGTTAATTTGATCTGAAATCTTGTCCGTATTTCCATATGAGCTTTTCTTTTGGAAGAACCTCTTCGAGCATGAGAATGTTGGCGACGATCTTTTGCGACTCGCTGCGACTTCGTCTAACTTAGCGACTTCAAATTTTGAGGACGAAAATTTTCTTTTAGAGGGAAGAAGTTGTAATACCTAAAATTTAAAACATGCAAAATGACCAAAATGCCCCTGTAACTTTAAAACTTAATTAATAAGCACAAAAAAAACATCAAATAAATCCCGAACCTTTGAAAATTAACCACATATGAAGTAAGGTAATTTTTGTGGCAACATTTTAATATTTTACATAGCACAAAAATTATGTATCACACATACAAAGGTTTGCATGGGCCGAATTTAATTATTACATACTTACTTATATATTAAAATTATGTGTTAAATATTTAAAATAAATTAAATAAAGATGATAAACATCAAATTAATGGGAAGATCTTCTAAAATCTGAAATTATCTCTTCTTATCACCCTAAAAACGGAATCCCCCCTCCTCACATTATATACACGGCTTTCTTTATTTTTTTATATAAAATCCCTAAAACCCTAAAAATAAGATCGACAACCACAAAAATTTCCCCACTCTTGATTTTTCTGAGGCTGTGGAGTATTTTTCTAGTGTTCTTATAAGTCCATAGAAGGTAGGAAAAATAGTTGGAGGTCGTGGAATAGCTAGGTTCGATCGTAGGGAATTTTCTTGTGTCGAATTGTTCATCCGAGAGGTACAAAATTCCTACAACTCATCTACATGTTCTAAAATTCATTTGGTATTTTTACTATGTTCTTTACATTGTATATGACTCATATAAAATGGCTAATCGAACCATGCACGTAAAAATGGATCATGGTAATTATTGATGTTAAAAACACAAATAAAATCTAAATCTGTCCATGCGATTTTTCTGGGTTGAATACATATTTTTCCTGGGTTCCATACGTATGATATAACATTAGAAAAATGTTAGTCGAATTTATAAGGGCCTAGATTCAGCTTGGTGAATTTTGTTCTAACCGGATCTTAAAAAGAAAAAGGGTTTAAAAAAAATAATAGGGATCGAATGGATTAGGGTTTGAATTTTGGTGTTATGATTGTTTGTAATTAATGAGTTTAAGGTTAAATTAATGATTGGAAGTGATTGGGATTAGGTTTAGGGTTTTGTGTAATTTTATGTATTACCGATTTAAAAACAAAACTAAAGGGGTGTGTTTTGTAATGAAACAAACTTGAGGATTATTTTTGTAATATGTTTTGGACTTAGGGTAAACCCTATAAAATATAAGAGGAGGACCTTATGTGTAAAAATTGTAATTAAAAGGTTTAAATGATAAATTGTTTATATATTTGGTTTGAATTATAATTTTTAATAATTAGAGGGACTTGTTTGTAAATTATGAAAAGTATAGGGGTAATTCGTATAAATAATAATGTTAAGAGTGTAATGTGTAATTTTGAATAATTAATGGCTTAATGTGTAAATATGAATATTATAAGGATTAATTTGTAATTTATTTAATTATAAGGTTTGATTTGTAATTTAATTTATTTAAAGGGTTTAACTTGTAAATTGTTATAATTAAAGGATTAAAATGGTAAATATGGGAAACATAGGGGTTAAAAATAATAACTTGTAATAATTGCATTTTAGACCTTTATCTTTAACATATTTGCACTAAAAACCCTAAAATATGGAAAGTTGTTATATTTAACCCTAAAATATTGTAACTTGCTAAAACGAACCTTTTGCCATAATAATATTAAATTAATGACTTAACCTAATTATAATAATTTTATCTTTCTAATTATAGAAACCTGCTAATTATGGAAACTTACTAAATAAGGAAACTTTCTAAAAATGGAAACTTGCTAATTTAGGAAACCTGCTAAAAATAGAAACCTGCTAAAAATAGAAAGTTACTAAATATATGGAAAGTTACTATTTTTGGAAAGTTACTAAAAATAGAAAGCTACTTAAAATGAGTAAACCTACTTAAAGTGGAAACTTGCTATATTTGGAAAGTTACTTAAAATGGAAAGGTAAACTAAAAATAGTAATTTGAACTTAGAACCTTTTTGTAATTCTGTCTTCTACTCCTTTAGGTGATAAGAAGGAGAAATCTTGACTCTTCTCCGTATTTGCTATTATTGTTGCTTGCTTGGTTAATAAGGTACAGAAATTCTACCCTTTCTCAGTAAGGGTGTCTTCCTCATGACTTCGATCTTTGATTCTGATTCGTTATAGGATTCCCTAAGCCATTGCTATGTTCCCTTATACGTAGATTCGTTCTTCATGTCTCACTTACATCTTTCTATATTGGTTTGATTATGATCTGAGCCTTCTTATTTGGGCTTTCTTACTTGATCTATTCCCTTGCTATGCTTCCCTTGATTTGTGAACCTTGATAATTGAGCCTTGCCATGTTCCTTTGATCCTTGATATGACTCGTTCGTCACCCTGTAACATGAATATTTGAATCACTTGATACTTTAAAGGATTATTTGATTTTGGTAACTAGATGTGAAAACCTTTCTGAATTATATATGAAAATGTGTGAGAAAAGCTATTTTAAAAAGATGCGATACTACTTTTAAATGAAAGTTACTAAAAGTTTTTAAGAAAACTATTTTTAAGACCATCTTTATGAAGACCGTTTTGAAAGACCATATTTATGAAAACTATTTTGTAAGATCATTTATTATGAAAACCATTTTTGAAAGATTGCTTTAAATGGACTTTTAAATAGAAACCTTTTTAAATGAACTGTTGCTATGAAACTTTGATTATAAACCTTTCTGATTACTTTTGATGAACCTTCTGATACTGACCTTGATATGACTTCTGATATTGACCTTTCTGATATTGAACCATCTGATATTGAACTATTGATATGAACCCTCTGATATGAACCATTTGATATGAACCTTATGATATAATTGAAATGGAAACTTGACCTGAACCACTTGATATGAAAACTTGAACTTGGACACTTGATACTTGAACTTGGATACTTGATACTTGATACTGGATACCTGATACTTGACACTTGATACCTGATACCTGACACTTGATACTTGATACTGGATACCTGATACTTGACACTTGATACCTGATACCTGACACTTGATACTTGATACTTGATACTTGATACTTGATCTTGACCCACAGTTTGAGACTACGAGCCACCCACTAGGCATGAGGGTTTCATGTCCATGTCATTGATGCACCGATGGCATGACTCTAGGGCAGGAGAGTGATGACCTGTCCCGTCCCTGACTTGATTTGACTTGGTGTGTTGAGGAGGTATTTGGCCACCTGGGGCGTATGGATGCATCCTAGACTTGTTTCTGTTTCTGTATATGATATATTACTTGTTATACTTGGTGATTGATGGTGTGTGCGATACGCGTCTTTCACATCCTGGGAGCTCATGACTCCAACCCTTGGAGGTATCCCCTCACCTTTACTTGGTACGAGGACTCCCCTCCGTACACCCTGATTACTTGATTTGATATTTGATTCTGTTTCTGGGCTCGTAGTAGATTACTGTTTCTGTTACCTCATAACCTTGTACTTAGTATTCTAAGGCCACCCCTCCGGATACATACTTGACCTGATACTTGACTTGATACTTGACCTGATACTTGACTTGATACTTGACTTGACTTGATTTGACTTGGGCTCGTGGTGGGTTACGGTTCCCTTTACTTATCTATTATAATCATTTCTTAACTCTTGATATATCTGCATAACCCTTTTATATTTTCTTTCCTAACTCCTGTTACACCTTGCATTGTTTCACTTATTTCACTATTCCATCATTTTTGCTTTGTTATCGTTATATCTGTTCACTGGGCTTTTTAAGCTCAGCCGCATTTCCTTTCCTGCGACAGGTTTTAGTTTGGAAGCTGGGTATGAGTGGAGAGTACCTTGGACTTAGAAGACCTTACTAGCTACTTTGGATTAGAGATGACTAGAAGAGCTTATATTCAGATTTAGAAATTATTGTATATCACATTTGTAATCTTGTAGTTTCAGATTTTCCATTATAACCATTGAAATCCAATTGTATTATTTATGTCATATGCTTGTGTTTGTTCTGATATAAAACCATTATTGTGACATCTTTACCCTTGTCGGGTTGGGGTGTTACAATTACCTATGCTTCAAATGTGGAATTCCAACTGGAAAGCATAGACATGACCAAAAACAATGTCGTAGGGAACTTTGCCTATCCGGAAAATTTTCCTGCTTATAAGGATATGGTGAAATACCTTTAAAACTGTTTTCTCTCTACGACATTTACAAATACACCCTCAGTCATTTACAATGACTACTTGAGGGAGTTCTGGTGTACAGCAGTGGTCACCAAACCTGATGTCACTAAGGACTCTATCATTAAGTTCTCAGTGAACCATGGGAGGAAAACCTTCTCCCTTGACTACAAAACCTTCATCAAAGCCACAAGCCTTGATTTCATTGAGACTTTTTCCCCTCAACCCTCAGAGAGTGAAGTAAAGGCCGAATTGCTTTTACTTGGGCCATATGACGATAAACACCCTGATGTGGCCCCAGTGACCCTTTTGGCCAAAGCCCTTGTTATAAAAACATGGTTTCCAGCTGTTTGGAGGATATTGATGACTTTTGTCATTCAGGTCCTGGGTGGAAAGAAATCCTCCATGGAGCAATTGAACACTGCTCAACAAATGATAGTGTTCAGCCTCCTTGAAGGTAGAAAAATTGATATAGGAGAAATTATCTTCAGGGACCTCATAGTCAAGCTCTCAGGGAAATCCAGGCAAAGACACATGTGTTACCCTAGGTTCATTTCCTGTGGGCTCCAAGACTTATTGGGCTCTGAGTACGTTAGGCCAAATATACATGGATCTGTCCCTGATGTCTTATACAAGGCCAACTACTCAAGAGACCCCACTGAGGTCACACAAATCACCCTGACCACCTACATGTTGATGGTCATTCAAGGTGCTGATGTTATATCACCAGTGCCTTCTCCTTCCAAGAAGGAGAAGAAGAAATAGAAGAAGGGGTCCAGGAAGGTGGTTCAACCGAAACCACTCGACACTGAGACCTTTGCTTCACAGCCTGAGAAAAGAAGGCACAAAAAGCCCCAGCCCGCTGAGACACCCATTGAGGAGGCCAGTACTCAATTGACCAAGGAACAAACGCCAACGGAGGGCACTAAGAAATCACACTCAGTGTCCTCGGGCAAACCTTCTCCTAAAGACTCTACTGACATAAACAAGTCAGTGGAGTCAGGAACCATTCAACAATCACTTCCCGATGAAGGCATTAGTACATCACAACCTTTGCCCGAGGGAGAAAAGGGTCCTGAATCCTCAGTAAAGCAGCACTACTCTACCGAGAAGGGGACCCACACACTCTCACATCCTGCTTATGGCTCTGATAAATCACAATCAGAGTCTCAGGGAGGACTGGTCCCTATATCTTCATCAGGGCAGCACAACCTTGGTGGAAAAGGGGACCTCAACATCTCACATCCTACTTATGGCTCTGATAAATCACAATCAGAGTCTCAGGGAGTACCGGTCCCTATATCTTCATTAGGGCAGCACAACTCTGGTGGAAAGGGGGACCTCAACATCTCATTTCCTAGTGATGGTACTAGATCAAACCCACCAGTCCCTGAAAGAACCTCAGGGGACAAGACTCAGGGGGCATGCAACCACCCGCTGATATGGAACCTACACTCCCTCACGACGTTGCGCATGACTTAGGAACTGACTCCGCGAACCAGGAAGAGACAACCCACTCTGTTCTCCTGGAGGGGTCAGAACCTGGCCACAACAAAGGCAAGCCCTCTTCTGAGGGGGAGCTGGATATAACCTTAGCTCCTACTCTGACTGATATCCAAAGGTTCATTGATGAAGAATCAGAGGAGGAGCTAGTGGACTTTAAAGATGATGAAGTTTTCCCTTCTGGGGATGCCATGGATACTAATGAACAACTCACTTATGGGTCCCCTCAGCATACTCAACCAGAAGCTTCATCTCCTCCTCAAGAAGTCAACTCCCCTCATCCTGAACAACAATCTCACTCACCCTCACCTGAAGATCAACCTAACACATCATCATCATCATCATCATCCTCATCTCATCACACATCAGGCTCCTCAGACTCTGCTGCTATAATTCCTGACTATTTACAGAAGTATGATGATGTGCTACCACTCACTGGAAGGCAGCTGGTCAAGTTCCTCAGGAAATCAAATACTGCCCTCTTCAATGAGATCATCAAAGAGCAGTGGGATCAGCACACTGAAGCAGCGGCCTCTTATGCTGACTTCAGGGCGATTGTTGAAGGGTCACAACTCCACAAAGTCACTGCTTCTGCTGACAAACATGTCAGTTACTTAAAGACTTCCATTGAGCAACTGGGTCATGATCAAGGGACGCAATTCAACAATTTTCTTCAGTCTCTCAGTGCCATTCAAGAAGAATTCAAGGATGGCCCAGTTCTCCTCACCAAGCTGACTGAGTTCATGGATTCACACAAGACCACCTCATCCAACATTAGTGAACTCCTCAGGCTCCTCAAGGAGGTGAATCTTGCTACCCTCAGGTCTCAGCAGGAAGCCCTTCAAAAGTCAGTCACTGATACCCAAGGTTGCCTGACCCAGATCTCCACAGCCTTTGACCAGCTCTCTGTTAAACATAATGAGCTGGTCAACCACTACACCACCAAGGTCACCCAACTTTCTAAGGCTTAGGTCACCATGACCAATGACATCTCCTCACTGAAGACAGAGGCCCCAGAAATCAAGGGCATGGTCTCCAGCATCCTGACACTTTTTCAGTCTCCTCCAGTTCACCCTGCTCATAAATTAACAGATGCTTCTACTGAAGCTCCAACATCTGTTGAGGGGGAGAAACCAACTCCTGATGAACCAGTTCCTGAACCTAATGCTGAAGTTATCACTGAAGTCGTCCCTCTTCAAAGCTTCATGCCAGGAACTACAACATCTTCAGCACTGGTTGTTGCTACCACTCATATTTCAACTGAAGTAACAACAACCACAATGTTCCCTGAATCCTCCTTCAGTACACCCCTACCCACTGACAAAGGGAAGGGAATCATGGAAACTGAAGACTCACCTTCCAAACTTGTTAAGGCGCCAAGAGAAGTGCGTCCTGATCCTGATGCACCAGTACTTATGGAAGTCATCTTGCACAATGGGAAAGTCTTCAGGGGAACCAATGAAGAAGTGGTTGCTGTCTTAGAAGAAGAAGATAGGATCCAGGCTGAATTGCTCAGTAAGCCTGTTATTCTGAAGTAGCCAAGGAAGTGATCAGAGAGACTGAGCAGAACATCAAGGGGGAACAATTCCTTAAACTTCAGGCTGACCTAATCAAAGAACACAACCTGAAGGTCAAGCTAAACAGTGAAAGGAAAAAGAGGAACTATGAAAGGTATGTCTGGACTATGACCAAGACCAAGGGTGAAGGTCCCATCACTGACATGATTATTCATGCAAACACTGATCCTCTTGCCATAACTGTTCAAAAAGGACCAAGGAAGTCTGAGAAGAATGCTCCCTTCAAGTTCTCAGCATATGGGATCAAGGAATGGGACATGATGGGACCCATCCTGAAGAAGAAGAAGAACAAGTGCGTCCCTGACCTTCTGGCTGCCCTGACAAACAAGTATTAGGAACTGGAAAGGGTAGCCAAAAGCTTATGAATTGACCATCAGAAGGAACTTGCTTCTCAGGGTCTAACAATCCCTGAACCAACTCAGAGCACAGGGAGGTAAAGAAAAGCAATAGGTCAAGAACCTGAACAATTCATTGCTGCTCTTCACTGCAACAGGATTCCCCCTGAAGGTGTCAAGTTCATTCCCAAAAAGGTGATCAAACACCCTGAGTTTGGTATCTTCTTCATTGACGAGTTTGGTCAACAAGCCTTCCAGAGAGTCAGTGACATTCACCTGGTGGAAACCACAACCCTACTGGCCTACAAGCTGATGGCACTCCATGTAAAGAGTCCTGAAAATGATGAATTCATCAGACTGATGGAGAAGATGATGAGTGAGAGACCCGACAGGTGTTGGTGTCTAAGAAAGCAAAACTTGAACTCATGGGAATTAAGGAAGTCTGAGTACTTAACCCTGAGTATTTTGATAGGACTGATGTAATAGTGATGAATAGGATGATGGCCCATGTTTATTAAATCAGTGTCCTTTAATTCCTTTATAGTATCTTCAGTGTAAGAAGAAGCCCAATTGCTCACTTACACTGATCAAACACTTAGGCTATATTTATATCCAAATAGGGGGAGATTGTTGGGTCCATTCAGTACCCAAGCTTCCTTAAACAAGGATTTGAATAGAAATTAACCTAAGTGTCGTATATCCTTAAACGTTCTCAGGTCACTGAGTGAACAGTCACTCATTGAGTTATCTTCAAGATGCCTAGGACGGGTCTAAGAAGAAGGATTCTCCATTCAGTGAAGCAGAACTCCTTGAATGGCACCTAAGCCAAAGAAGAAGATAATGGGTTCAGTGAGTGATGACAATAACTCACTGAACCCCAATCTCCTCAACAACTATGAAGAATGAAGACTGAAGACTGAAGACCAAAGACTAAAGAACTATGAGACTGAAGGAAAGGCGGGACAAGGCGGGAAAGGTTTAAACTGACTTAGAGAAGTCCTTATCACTCTAAGATCAAACTTTCCCTGAAAGGCTACATACCAAGGACAGTATCATCGCTGTTACTCAGAAAGCACTCTTGTCCTATACCCAAAATAGGTTCTTGTAACAGTGACAAAATACATCAGTATTTTTTCCTGATTAGCTTAGGTCATCTTTTTTCTTATACATAACGATTGCTCTTTTACTTGTCTATAAATAGGATCATAAGATGGAGTAAAAGTGGGCAAGTTTGTGCAATTAATGCTTAGACATTCAGAAACCACTTTTACTCCTCCATAGAGCAACCTTGTCCCTGAGATAGCTCAGTGGTTCCTGATAGTTGCCACTTAAGCTTAGCTTAAGTTTAGAGAGGAGACAATACCATACTTGTCATTTCAATCCCAAGTGTTTTTTCCGCAAACACTTGGGTATAGATTCTTTTGATTAACTTCTAATAAGAATTTAAACGTTGAAAAACTCTTGTGTTTATCCTTTACGTTTTTACTTATTTGTCTTGTTAATCAATACATTACTAAGCTATGGAACACGGTTAGTTTAACTTTGTAGTTAATTTTAACCGTGTAACGGGAACAACAAAAGGGTAATGATATTTAAACGGACTCAATACTTTGTTCACAGAGATTTAAAGTGAATTAACAACCATGCCCCTAACATTAGTTTACCCACCCGGCATAAGTTATTTCTTCCAAATTTATCTACCATTTTCACCATTTTCACAGTTCCATCAGCGTTCATCTCAAGAACAACTTTATTTCCTCGCAGTGATAGGCGAACACTCGTATCAACCGCCACTAGTACCTACTATACACAGAGATTGAACCGATTTGCTTCCACTTTTAGACCACTGCAATCACCACCAACGGTAGTGTAGAATTTTTGACAAGATCTGTGATACGAATCAAACTGATAATTTTAATGATAACTAAGAAAGAAAAGATAAACCCTACAAACCAGAGACTGTAGGCTCTCCCAATGTCTGTAGACAATTAAACAAAACTCAATATCCCCATCTCTCCTACATTCTATTTAAATAAACGCATTCTTGTTCACCAACAAAAAAACTAAAAGGAAACAATATAAAATATAAAACTAATAAGACCCTGACATTTATTAGAATAACCAAGACAGCCCCTCAACTTGTCGTTTACGCCGTTGGTAGACTTGACCTGTAACATTACCCCCTTCCCAAATGAGCACCTTGTCCTCAAGGTGGAATTCAGGAAACTAATGCTCAATGTAGTCAAATTGTTCCCAGGAGGCATTGTAAAGAGGCAAATTCTTTCAGCTAATCAAAACTTCCTGTCCATCTCTTTGTTTCCTACTTTGACGCACCCCTAAAACTGCTTATGGTTGTTCCACAAATTCCAAATCCTCATTTAATCATGCTGGAAAGTTTGGAGCAACTTTGTAATCACCAATAGCTTTCTTAAGTTGTAAAACTTGGAAAACCTGGTGAATTGAAGCTGTATCTTGTAATTTAAGTTTATACGCAGATTTTCCAATTTTTCCCACTATATTATACGGTCCAAAACATCAAGGACCAATTCCGATTAACAACTGATCGTTGGCGATATGGTCTTAATTTCAAATAAACGTTTTCTCCAATTTCAAATTGTACATCCCTCTTATGCTTGTCAAAGTTAGTTTTCATGATCCATTGTGCTTTTGACAGTTGGACTTTTAATTCATCAAGAACTTGGTCTCGCTCTTCCAAATACCGATCCACTTTAAACGAGGGAGATGGCTAATTTCCATACCGCACCAAACGTGGAGGATCTCGACCATACAAAATTTTGAATGGTGTTGATTTTATTGACGAGTGATATGAAGTATTATACCAATATTCAACCCAAGAAATCCAGTCAGACCATTTTTTTGGTGAATCTGAAGCAAAGCATCTTAAATAAGTTTCAATTCTTCGATTGACTACCTCGGGTTGTCCGTCAGTTTGAGGATGATAGGCAGTTCTATACTTTAATTTCGTGCCTTGTAGCCTGAATAATTCATTCCAAAACATGCTTAAAAATACTTTATCTCGATCAGTTACGATTGATGAAGGAATTCCATGCAATCTAACCACCTCTCGTAAAAACGCCGCTGCTACAGTGACCGCAGTATACGGGTGCCTCAAGGGTATAAAATGTGCATATTTGCTCAATCGATCAATCACCACAAGAAAGACGGTAAACCCCTCAGACCGCGGTAATCAATCAATAAAATCTATTGTTATATCATTCCAAACCTTGTCGGGTAATTCTAAGGGTTGTAATAGCCTGTTGGGTTTCATAGTAGAATATTTATTTCTTTGATACATGTCACACTCAGATACTAGCTTGGTAATGTCCTTTTTCATCCCAACCCACTACAATTTTGCTGCATCCGTTGATAAGTCTTCAAAATTCCCGCATGACCCCTGATAACGCTGCTATGAAACTCTTGAAAAAGTTGCGGTATCCATCTAGAAGTACGGGGTAACACTAATCTGCCCTTGTATAATAAGCAATCGTCTTCTACGCGATATTCCTCATATCCTTCAACCCTAGACATAACTTTTTGTTTAATCATCTCCAATTCTAGATCGTGCTTCAATTCTTTAATTAGTACTTCCCTATTTTGGAAGTGGTGAATCAAAATCGCCAAACAAGATGCAGTTTCAACACGACATGATAACGCATCCGCGGCCTTATTGTCTTGGCCTGGTTTGTAATGAATTTCAAAATTATAACCTAACAACTTAGCCAACCACTTTTGATGTTCTTCGGTAATTAAACGTTGTCCAAGTAAGTATTTCAATCTTCTTTGATACGTCTTTACCACAAATTTTCGACCCATAAGGTATGGTCTCCACTCTTGAATGGCAAACACTATTGCCATAAGTTCTACCTCAAAACCGACTTCTGTCTAGCCTGTGGCCCATGTACTTGACTGTAAAATGCAATTGGTCTTCCAGATTGCATTATGACTGCCGTGTCCTGATGCGTCCGTCTCCACCAGAAATTCTGTAATGAAGTCCGAAATTGCTAAAACAGGTACTTTTGTCATAGCATTTTGCAAAGCTCGAACTACTTGGGTCGCCTCACTAGTCTAATTGAAGTTATCTTTTTTTAGTTGTTCTGTTGATGCTTCCGCTATCTTACTATAGCCTTTGACGAATTTTCTTTAGTAACATGTTAATCCTAAAAAACCTCGGAGTTCACACAAGTTCTTTGGAATCAGCCATTCCAACATTGCTAAAATTTTAGATGGGTCAGCTTCCACCCCCTTTCCCGATACAGTGTGCCCCAAATACTCTATCTGTTCCTACTCAAAGAAACATTTCTTTTACTTGCATATAAACAATGTTTCCGCAAAGTATCAAAAATGCAAATTAAGTGCTCTTGATGTTTGTTCATGCTTTTACTATAAACCAAGATGTCATCAAAGAAAACCAAAACAAATTTTTGATGATAAGGCTGGAATATCTTATTCATCAAAGACTGAAAGGTGGTCGGGGCATTGGTTAAACCGAATGGGATAATCAAGAACTCGTAGTGACCCTCGTGTGTTCGAAAAGCAGTCTTTGGTACTATAGAAACTAGAAGGGTGGGTTGAATAGTTTCAACATTTAATTACGTTTTTAAAACCTTTTTCAAGTTACTTTTCAAAGACTTTTAGATTCGAGGTTTATATGATGTCAACACAACAATATATGAACACTAAGAATATAAACAATGATAACAAAGTAAGAAGTATGTAAGAGTAAAGAGAAGGAACGATAAAACCAAGGCACGGTGATTTATATTGGTTCGGCTACAAAGCTCTATCTTCACCCTACTCCACTCCTCGAGTATCACACTTGAGAGTTTCACAAACACTATATCAACAAGCTCCCTTTAGGCGGAGAAAACCATTCGCTTACACCAATTTACGACATTAAGCGGAATCTCGAGTTCTAATCCTAGCTAGAACCAATCTACGCAACACTACACACGATGACAATCACTACACGCAACACCTTTCGACCCAACACCAAGTCGAAATCAGCACAATCACCTTACTGACCAACACCAAGTCCGAATCTAGACACAACACAATTCCGAGCTTACACACAAGTCGGATTTACACAATTACACAAGAATCAAGATATATAGAGTTTAGATTTAAGAGAGAAATGTAACAAGGGTTACGAGGCGAATGCCTATTCTTCAACACTTCGTTTCTTGATGAATACGAGCATTCTTCTCTTGCAATTCGAGGTAGGATGGATGTGATCACTTGTAAACAACTTACAACGCATTAATGTGATCAAAGAAGAGAGTTTTGAAATATTTAGGAAGGCAAAAAGTTTCAGTGCTCAAGAAGTGAATTTTTATGTTGGAATAGTGTAGTATTTATAGGTGCCAGGAGGAGCGTGGGACGGTCCCTTAAACATGGACGATCCCATATATATAAGGGACCGTCCACCTATACGGGACCATCCCATATGACGCTCATGTTTTTGTCTTGATGTGGTGAAATGTTTATCTGGTGAAAATTTAACTGATTTGGGCGGGAAAACCAGATTTCAAATATTTTCTTTTGAATAAAACATTTCTTATAATTAGAAAATTAATTTGTATAAGTTATTTGTGTAAAAATGTTTTGTCATATTTAAGAAAATGTGAGTTTTAAACCAAAATAACTTCTTTGATCACTTAACTAAATTGGTACATTGTTTGTTCATACCTAAAGTGATGTTGTAGTCGAAACGAACTTTTCCAATTAAAAACTTATCAAGTATATTTTTACGTAACATGTTTTTATATTTTGTGATTGTCAAAACTTATAGAGATCGATAATGCAAATGAAGTTTTTGACATTATTTGTATTAACAATCTCTCCCTTTTTGATGATTACAAAATATAAACTCATTTGAGGTAAAATTATGTTTTATTAAGTTTTTAATGAGTTTTATTTCACCTCTCCCCCTTTTTGTAGAATCAAAAAGGTTTCGTCGATGTGTAGAGAGGAAAGAAATCGACGTTGCTAACGCTCCCCCTTGATTGGTTCTCCCCCTTGTTAAGGGCACTAAGGAATCGAGCGATGGTATTTTGCTACAAAAACAAGTTAGCATATAGGTGCAAGAATATGCATATACAACTCATAGAAACAATTATACAAATAAGAATAAGAGAAGAGACAAAAAGTAGTAAACACTGGGGACGGTCCTTTAAATGCTTGGACGGTCCCGTATATATAAGGGACCGTCACGTATTTAAGGGACCGCCGGTAGTGGGTTAGAAGAGAATGAGTAGATTTCAATAAGTGGGCATAAACTTAAAAAGGAGACATTCATTATATGAGAATAGAGTCATACATATAGTATGACTAGTACAACATAATCCTACATAATAGAGATAATCCTAGTCTAGTCTCTAGGATAAACAAAAGAAGTCCCGGTCTTATTGTAGAGCATGCTCCCATGTCTAGAGTTTACGGAGAAATGGTGGTGCGAGGGTGTTGTTTGAAGGTGGCGGGAAGCCAGGAGGCAAGAGAAGAGATGTGATAAAATCTAGATCATTTTTTAGAGTTTGAAATAGGTTGAAATTGTAAATGCAACACACATAATAGCCTCCATGGGCATTGACTTGATCTAGAGTGGGATGAAGCATGGGTGGAGGTTGCAATTTTTGGGCAAGAATTGCATTTAGAAGATGCAAATCAATGAGAGTGGAGAATTCTTGAGCCCTAATTGATTGTTGGGTAGTAGGATTTGTGATTGGATTGTGATTCATTGTGGGGTTGTGAAGCAAAGAAAGAAAAAGGAAGAAGATGATGCTTCTTTGAAAGGGGTAGGTTATGGAGTGAAAGTTGGGATTTATGTGTTGGAGGTGGTGGTATTTTTCATGAAGTTACCAAGGGTTTGTTTCTTCCGCCAAATTGGTTTGACGGAAATTCTAGGCTTTCTAGAGGATGACATTGAGAAGAGGAAGAAGAAGAAGTTATGCCATGAAGATGAATGAGGAAGATGAAGATTTAAATAGGGAAGGAAGGTTTTAATTTTGGCAAAGCATGCATTAGAAGTCTTATGAATTCAAATCATGTTTAAGCATGTAAGGAAGTATAGGGTGAGCTAGAAGGTGGTTGGTCAAAGGTGCAGAAAAAGAATTCAGAAAGATGATAATGACATAGAACAGAAGGACGGTCCCGTAAATAGCTGGACGGTCCTTTATATATGAGGGACCGTCCAATGTTTAAGGGAACGCCACCAGAATAGGTGAAACTTCATCCAGGAGCAATCATTTCTATTGTGTGTCTACATGCAACATATGTGAAGATGCGATCATCTCGACTCTAAAGAAAAGAAAACCTAAGAGATGATCCAAAGTCTCCTTAGTTCAATTTTGCTTGATTATCCATGTCGAATTATATATTAGTTACATGATCCGACCAAGGATTATGAGTTCATTATGCATGCATGAGAAAAGTGTTTTTGAATTGTATTAACAATGCAAGAAAAGCGTTTTTGAGAAAATGAATTGGGGTGTTTCATGTAAGTAGAGAGTTTTTAGAGTTGGTTTTTAAGCATGCAAGAACTATATCTACGGAAGGTATAATCATTCTAGATTCTTAAAAATTCCCCAATTTTGATTTTGTGCTCAATAGAATCCTAGACTCAGATTAGAAGGAAGAGACTTACAATGTATTTAAGAAGAATTCAAGGAATGTGTTCCATCATTCCTAAGCCTAGACGAAGATAATAGAAAGGTTCACGTTTGAGAGGTTTGGTGAGGATATCAGTAATGTTCTCTTCGGTTGGAACCTTTTCAATGGAAATGTTCCCCTTTTGGACGTTGTCCCTAAGAAAGTGGTGACGAATTTCTATGTGTTTTGTGCGAGAATGTTGCACGGGATTCTTACTTAAGTCGATGGCTCCTTTGTTGTCACACATGATTGGGATGTCGTCAAGTGTGATGCCATAGTCTATGAGAGCTTGTTTCATCCATAGTGCTTGTTGACATGCCTTTCTTGCGCTTACATATTCGGCTTCGGTTGTGGAGATTGCTAGTACCGTTTGTTTCTTAGAGAACCAAGAAGTTAAACAACAACCCATGAAGATACAAATGCCACTACTACTCTTTCGATCCACATAATCTCCCGCATGACCAGATTCGTCATATACTATAGTTTCTATGCCGGTCCCCTTAGGATACCATAATCCTAAGTGCATAGTGCCTTTAATGTATCGGAAGATACGTTTAACCGCTTCAAGGTGAGAAATTTTGGGATCTTCTTGGAAGCGAGCACAAAGACAGACACTAAACATGATATCAGGCCTACTTGTCGTTAAGTATAACAAACTACCTATCATGCCTCTATACTTAGTGCTATCTACGGATTCACCATCTTCATCTTAGGTAAGCTTTGCGTCCGTAGCCATGGGTGTTTTCATAGGCTTAGTATCTTCTAATCCAAATTCTTAAGCATTTCCTTAATATACTTAGATTGATTGAAGAAAATTCTGTCTTCTAATTGTTTTATTTGTAGTCCAAAGAAGAAGTTGAGTTCACCCATCATGCTCATTTCAAACTCGTAATGCATGATTTTTGAGAGCTCTTCACACATGTCTCGACAAGTTGAACCAAATATGATGTCATCGACATATATTTGAACAATGATGATGTTTGAATCTTTCTTCTTAGTGAAAAGAGTGTTGTCTACCATTCCCATTGAGTAATCATGTTTAAGAAGAAAAACTTTTAACCTATCATACCATTCTTTAGGAGCTTGCTTAATACCATACAAAGCTTTCTCGAGTTTATAAACATGATCGGGTTTCTCGAAATCAATGAATCCTGGAGGTTGTGCTACATATACCTCCTAGTTGATGAAACTATTTAGGAATGCACTTTTCACATCTATTTGGAATAACTTAAAGTCTAACGCACAGGCGTAGGCAAGTAATATCCAAATGGACTCTAGTCTAGCCATGGGTGCATAGGTTTCGTCATAATCAATTCCTTCTTGTTGATTATAGCCTTGTGCTACTAACCTAGCTTTATTTCTAGACACAACTCCATTTTCATCTAGCTTATTTCTAAATACCCATTTAGTTCCTATTATGGTTATGTACTTAGGTCTACATACTAACTCCCAAACATCATTAGACTTAAATTGATTTAATTACTATTGTATTGCGACGATCCAACTTTTGTCTTTCATCATTTACGTTCTTAGGCTCAATGATTGAAACAAAGCAAAAGAAGTTGCTCTTTTTTTGAGCTTGTGATCTAAGGGTTCTTTAGTTTAAATTCCCTATGACGTTGTGTAAAGGGTTATTTTTAGATTCCTTAATGTTGGTGGTTTCATCAATTTCTAGGGTTTCATTCACATTGTTAAGCCCTAAATTTTTCTTGTTATCCTCGATGGTTTTTTCTTCATCTAAATCATCATCTACCAAAGGTGATGTTTTAGGTGGGGGGAGGACTCTAATCGAATGTCACATTGAGTGATTCTTCGACCGTCATTGTTTCCTTATTGAGAACTACATAGGCTTTACTATTTTGTGAATATCCTAGGAATACACCTTCGTAAGACTTTGGGTCAAACTTGGTGAGATACTCTTTGGTGTTTAGAATGAATCATTTACTTCCAAACACTTTGAAGTAATCTAGAGTTGGTTTCCTACCTCTCAAGATTTCGTATGGTGTTTTTCCTAAGATTGACCTAATGAGAATCCTATTGAGTATATAAGTGGAGGTGTCTACGGCATTACACCAAAACTTTTGAGGTATGGATTATTCATTCAACATTGTTCTACTCATTTCTTGTAGAGTACGATTTTTCCTTTCAATTACCCCATTTAATTTTGGAGTGCGAGGAGCTGAGAAATTGTGAGTAATACCATTCGCATCACAATAAACTCCAAATTACACTTCATTGTCAAATTCCCTACCATGATCCGTCCTAATGAAACTATGGAACAACCTAGTTGATTTTGGACTTTCTTACTTAATGTTTTGAATTGCTCGAAAGCTTCTGTCTTATTCTTAAGACATCTTGTCCAAGTGTACCTAGAATAATCGTCTACTATTACTAAGGTGTAGAGATTTCCTGCGTAGCTCCGCACGGCGGAAGGACCAAAGAGATCCATGTGAAGAAGTTCTAGGTATCTAGAGGTTGAGACTACATTCTTGGGTTTGTGACTAGTATGTGCTTGTTTTCCAACTTTACAAGCATCACAGAAGTGTTGGTCAAACTTAAGTATTGGTAGATTCATAACTAAATCCTTAGAGGCTAATGATTGTATCAAACAAATATTTGCGTGACCTAGTCTCCTATACCATAATATAGAATTATCATTAATAGTAGCTAAGCATATATTGTAACCCCCCAACCCGAGAAGGTCTAAGTGTAACATTTTGGTGTCAATCAGAACATAGAAACGCAAGCGGAAGACTTCTTATTAAAATACTAAGTCAAGAATTACAAAGAATTCCAAAATATAATCCAAACAATAGTCTAAAATGAAATACATATCCAAAGCATAATGTCTAAAATCATAAATCCAACAGATGGAAAACTAATCAAGGGTAGGTCTTCTAGCTCCTACTCTCAACACTCATGCCCAACATCCCACTTATAACCTGCCGCAGAGAAAAGAAAATGCGGTTGAGCTAACGCTCAGTGAACATATATAAACAAATGAAAGGTAATAAGCATAAACGAATGAATCCAAGAGAACCTGCTAAACAAGATGTCAAATAGAATATGGAACATATGAAAAAGAAACAAAGCATAAACAATGAATATAGAATGCATATCAATCATAAAAAAAGGAAAATGCCCAACAAACAAATAGCAAATTGTACATAGGAGTCATGATCACCGATGTACCTAATGTGAAATGGGGTGTATTGCACACACTCAAGTCCATTCACTAAAAATATCATAACTGAACTAAGTACCTAGTGAAGGATAAAGTGTTTCGTGATATTATTCATAAATCTGGATTACATATATAGTGCATAATACCTAATAACTAGCACTCGGGCCTTAGCCCATACAAATACAATTGGGCTATGATAAGTATACGACTAACATTCCCCCGTAGTTTGAGCAGGAGGACACCGGACACTCAAACTGGTACAAAACTCCTCAAACAAAGCTGAAGGTAAACCTTTGGTAAAAATATCTGCATACTGATAACGTGATGGGACATGAAGAACTCTAACTTGACCTACAGCAACCAAATCCTATACAAAATGAATATCAATCTCTATATGCTTCGTACGTTGATGCTGAACCAGATTAGAAGACAAATAGACATCATTGACATTGTCACAGTAGACAAGCTTAGCAGAAGACAATAGAATATGCAGTTCACGTAGTAAATTCCGTAACCAACATGTCTCAGCAACCGCATTAGCAACACCGCGATACTCGGCCTCAGCACTAGAACGAGAAAGCATTGGTTAACGCTTTGAGGACGACGAGAGCAAGTTGTTGCCAAGAAAACCACAATAACCAGAAGTGGAGCGCCGAGTAGTTGGGCAACCCGCCCAATCCGCATCCGAATAAGCAACCAAGGAAGTAGTAAAAGATGAAAACAACTGTAACCCGGAGTCCAAAGTACCCCGAACATGCCTCAGAATGCGCTTAAGGGCTGAAAAATGAGGCTCTCTAGGATCATGCATATAGAGACACACCTACTGTACAACATAAGAAATATCAGGTCGAGTGAAAGTAAGATACTGCAGAGAACCTGCAAGACTCCTATATAATGTTGGATCAGAAACCGGCGCACCATCATCCCCCAATTTAGACTCAGTATCAGCAGGAGTCTGACTGGGGTTACAACCAACCATATGAGCCCTCTCAAGTATCTCTTCAGCATACTTGTGCTGAGACAAAAACATCCGAGAAGAGTCACGTGTAACAGAGATGCCCAAAAAATAATTGAGAGATCCCAAATCTGTCAGAGAAAATTCCTTGTGTAGAGAAGCAATAACCCGCTATAACAAAATCTCAGAAGAAGATGTGAGA
Source organism: Artemisia tridentata subsp. tridentata (assembly GCA_021014915.2). Lineage (NCBI taxonomy): Eukaryota > Viridiplantae > Streptophyta > Magnoliopsida > Asterales > Asteraceae > Artemisia > Artemisia tridentata. The sequence continues at coordinate 242,956,744 of CP139504.1, forward strand.
ACAATATCATCAACATAAAGTAATAAATAAGTAGTATCACTTCCCTGTCGATATATAAATAATGAGGAGTCACAACGACTATGAGTAAATCCAACCCGAAGCATAAAAGCAGCAAAACGCTAACCAAGCCCTAAGCGCCTGCTTGAGACCATAAAGAGATCGCTGTAATAAACAAACATAATCTGGATGTGCAGAGTCCCGAAAACCAGGAGGCTGATGCATGTAAACAGTCTCAGCTAAATCACCATGTAAAAAGGCATTCTTGACATCAAGTTGATGAACCGGCCAACGTCTAGAAGTAGCCAAACTAAGAACCATCCAAATAGTACCAGGTTTAACCACAGGGCTAAAAGTCTCATCAACATCAACACCCTCTATCTGTGTACTACCATTCGCCACAAGACGAGCTTTGTAACGACTAAGAATACCATCCGCCAAGTACTTATGACGAAATAACCACATACAACGTACTATGTTAGCATTCGTAGGTCTAGGCACAATAATCCAAGTTTTGTTTTTAATAAGTGCATCATATTTATCACACATAGCATTTTTCCAATTAGAATCATTAAACGCTTCATTATAAGATTTGGGTAACGGGGAGACCGAAGACAAAGTAAAACGCTGAGTAGGACGATTAGTCCCGACACGAAAACGTGTGACCTTGGGATGAATCAAAACCAGGTTTGGGTTAACAGTTGGAGTTGGTGGATCTTGGGAAACGGAAACGGGGGTGGGGTGCTGGTTAGATGGGCTAGTGACATGTGTGGGAAGTGGGGTGGTAATATGAGGCACAGTTGGGGAAGGTGGACCGTGTGTAGGAGAATTATGCTCATCAGTGTGGATAGTAGGAGCAGGCGTGTTAGGTTGAGGTTGAGGTGAAGCAGTCGTAGATGCAGGTGACTGTTTGATTATATTGGAGATTAAATTTGAGGTGTCGTCCAAAAAATCATACGAGGGACTGACATTGGGTGTCGTGGAACCAAAAGGAAAAACTTTTTCATCAAAAGTAACATGTCGTGAAATGATTATTTTATTGGTGTTGAGGTCTAGACAACGATAACCACAATGATTAGTAGCGTGGCCCAAAAAGATGGAAGGTGTAGCATGGGCTCCAAGTTTGTGGTTGGCATCAAGATGAGGGTAACAAAGACACCCAAAAACACATAAAAGACTAAAGCGGGTGTAGTGCCAGTAAGGCGGGTGTATGGGACTTCATTGTCAATGGCACGTGATGGTAATATATTCAATAGGTAAACAGCCATGTTGAGGGCTTCAACCTAATAGTTAGAAGTGAGATGAGCTTGAAACAGTAAAGTCCGAATTAGATTATTAATGGTGCGAATCATCCTTTCGGATTTTCCATTTTGTTGGGAAGTGCATGGACAAGAAAATCTAAATTGAATCCCATTGTCGGCGAATAATTAATGAAAGGATTGGTTATCAATTTCACCATCATGATCACACTGAAATGACTTAATTTCACTCTTAAATTGAGTTTTAACAAAACTACAAAACAACATAAATTTGGAAAAAACATTAGACTTATTAACTAAAGGATAAACCCAAACAAACTGTGAATAAAGATCCAAAAATAAAACGTAGTACTGAAAACCAGACAGACTCGAAATTGGGGAAGTCCACAAATCCGAGTGAACAATGTCAAAAGAAGACTGTACTAAAGTAGAGGAATTAACAAATGGAAGTTTCACGTGTTTGCCAAGCTGACACGCATGACAAAGCACGGGAGACTTCTCCTTATTACACGAAATAGAATTATTGGAAATAACACGACGTAGCACTTCACTTCCTGGATGTCCAAGTCGTTGATGCAACGTATACTGACTAGTGAGATAGGCTTGAGGAATAGGAGAGGGCTGCATGACAGGGTATAGATCACCAGTGCTATCACAGCGGAGCAGCACCCGACGAGTTTGAAAGTCTTTAACAAAAAAACCAAAAGGATCAAATTCAATAGTAAAATAATTTTCACAAACAAATTGATGAACGGAAATCAAATTTTTGATTATATTAGGAGTAATTAAAACATTATTTAAATGAAGAGGGCGAAAAAGCGTAGGCAAAATACTATGTCCAAAGTTAGTAACGGGAATAGAATGTCTGTCACCAACAACAGATGAATAAATACACGAATTAAAAAACATCACCAAGATTATTGACATTATCATTAAGATGTGAGGACGCACCTGTGTCCATATTCCAATAACCGGAAGTAGGATCCTGTAGTGTTCCGATAGTAAAAGCATGAGGCAAAATAGTTGCTTGACCTGCGGGACCCATGCTACAAGGTTGACCAAGCTGCCCCTTGACCTGCCTACTGACCCAGTGTACCAAACTGAACCGGATAAACAAAAGGGCCTGGCGAACCTCCTTGTTTAACCGGATACCCATTCTGACCCCCTGACCCCCTTGGTGACCTGGCAGACCATAGTGAACCTGGTAACCACCTGAACTTGTCACAAACAGACCTGGGGCTGGAATAAATGAACCTGTCACAAACTGACCTGCGTGCTGACCTGGCGTTGGACCCATGCCACGTAACTGACCTGTCGCACCCCCTTGACCTGTCATGGAGGTCCAAACTGATTTGTGGTTGACCCTAGGTAAAGAAATTGACCCCCGTTATTCTTACCAATGGAATGGGCAAGAGATGTGTAACACCCTCGTTTTCGATATTCGCAGCAGAAATATAAGTTGGGGGGGTTACTAAACAGTTCACAGTCATGATGATAGAAAACGACTCGAAAATGAGACGTTTTAGATAAAATTGTTATCATTCATTTATATCAGAGTTACAATATGCAGGTCCCTGCAGGAGTTTCCAAAATACATTATTAAAATATGTTATTTATTGAATGATAACATAAATAGTCCATGGCCAATCCCGTGCCAATCCATGCTTCCAATAACCTGAGAATACATGCTAAAACGTCAACACAAAGGTTGAGTGAATTCATAAAGTTTCGTAAATGAAAATAATCCGTTTCATTTATTCAGAAATATGTTGGTTCCAGTTATTCAGAAATAAGCTAGTTTCTGTTGTCAAAAATACGTTGTTCAATTGTTCAGAAATACGTTGATCTAGTTATTAGAAATACGTTGTTCAGTTGTTCAGAAATACGTTTGTCCAGTTATTCAGAAATACGTTGTTCAGTTCAGTTGGAAATCATTTAAACACAAGATTAAATATAATAATTGCCACACATACAATTATTATTAGGGAAAGATGTATTTTATTGCACTAAGTCTCATGAAACGCAAAACATTAACAGAACATCAACAGTCATGAGCTAATGATGTAATAATTACCCCATAATTAAATGTAGGTAACCTTTGCCCCCGGGTAGGAGATAGCCACATCTCTTTATTCATCTCAAATATAATGCTTTGGGTTACGTTACGGTAACGCAAAGGGGTTGTCAGCCCAATAGATCTATCCACAATATTCGCGCTCACCCTAAGTCGCGGGTGATTAGAGGTTCATGATGGGAGGACTTTTGACTTAATTAAACTTAGCTTAAGGCAATAAAATAAGAGTAACGTTGGGAAATTACTTGTGTTTAATATGGGAAAAAGTCCATTAGTGATTCATAAATCATATAAAGCAAACAATGTTTGTAAATGTTATGAGCATGTATCTCCCCCAAAAATTCATTCAAAACATATAAAAGTAGGGGTTATGAACTCACCTTAGCAATCTGGATGGAAAACAAATGAAAGAAAGTTGATAAACATCTCCGGACAAAGAACCTGGGTTGTTATGCCAATATTTAGTAATCATTTCTGATGATTATATGTTTATTTCGTTTCGTAATACTTTGGTTAATGGTTAAAGGCTTAATTGAGCCAATATGTAGTTTCAAAAGTAAGATTTTATCTTATCTCTTATCTGTAAGTTTCGGTTCGGTTTGTTCGTTAAATATATATCTTTCGTTCTTTTGTTAATAAAATATACAGTTTCACGTTAGTATTAAATCGGAAAATGAAAACAAATGATAAAATTATTAGTTAGGAAAAGTTACACTTTAATCCCTAAGGTTTGGCCAAATGACAGTTTATACCCTCGACTTTGGAAAATGACAGTTTCTATCCTTTAGTTTGGAAAATAACATTTTCTACCCTGTTCATTTGTTATTTGCAAAAATGTCCCTTAATAATAAATATTTACAAAATCAACCCAAAATATCTCTTATCAAATAAAATTAATTCACATAAAATAGTTGACTTGGCTAAAGTTTTGGACTCGAGAACTTAACGAATATTAGATTATTTGACGAACTCTCTTTTCCTATGAAAAGCTAGCCAGGTCGACTCTAGATATACCAAGTTTCATTATTTGTGAAATTCATTTGCTACTCGAAATAATTAGCCAAAGTCGACTAGGTAAAAACACGTTTCAATGAAAATCTGGAAATGGGTTTTATAATTAGAGATAGACCAAACTTTGATAGTTAATAACTTTTAAATGGCTTGATCATTTTAAGTGATTTTTCTTTCTAAAATAAGTCTACTGGTTCAGCTTTAACATACCAAAAATTCAGAATTTTTAATGAGGGTTTAAAGGTCGAAAAATATGTTCAAAGTTGGGCTACTGATCGATCCAAATCAGAAAACAATTAACTGGAAATCAAAGTTCTTAATTTAGCGATATACACAAACATTTGGGACTCGATAACTTAATGAAAAATGGATCATTTTCCCTAATTCTTTTTCCTAATCAAAGGTAGCTGGGTGAACTTAATGTATACCAAAAATCAGATTTTTGTATGGTCATTTGGTGGTCGGTTAATAGGTCACAAGTTGGGCTGTGGGTCGACATATGTTGAAAAGAGAACTGAAATTATTAATTCTAGTCTTAGCGATATGGAGTAGATTTCAGGGGGCAATATCTTTATGAAAACTTGATCATTTTTAGTGATTCTTTTTCCTATATTAAGTTTGATATGTGAACTTTATAAATACCAAAATACAGAATTTATCAAGATCATTTTGGGGTTTGTTTTTAGATCAAAACTTGGCCTTAGGGGCTGTTTTTGATTCATTAAAACACAGTACAAGAACCCGATAAGGGTTTTAATGTTTCTGATAAATTTTTAACACATAATATGATATTGTTAGGTATATTAAACTTGTTTTTAATATGTTTAATCACTTTTTGATTAGTTGCTTCAATTATACGAATAGCTAGGGTGCGTTTGGGGTTAATCTGATTGAACAGAAAGATATAAATGAAATGAGAACTAATATTTTTGATCATATTTATTATTAGTGGGTTGTGTATTGATGTTTTTAGACGTATTTAAAACAAATAAAATGAAGTAAAATTAAAAGTGAAGGACTTACTTAAGGGTTATGATCGACTAGGGTTTTGTGAGATGAAATGGATTTTACTTGTACCCGATAGATTCCCTCCTCTTCTTCTGGACTTCCTAGGTTTGGGTTGAGAGTATTGTAAGGTTATGATCAGAAGGAAGTGGATATAGAAGTTGTTTTGCGTTTATCGAATTGATGAGGGAATAGAGGGTGAAGTTGGCTGCTATTTATAGAAGTGGGAATTAGGGTTTGTAAGAAGTGATAAGGAGATAAAGTGAGGAGACCATGGCTGACAGAAACTGTGAGATATGTCACTTGGATAGGAGGGGGAAAGTGAGGTGATGTGGCCGGTTCTTAGCCTTGGCATGCAACTACCAATGGGAGAAGTTCTTGAAGATGAAGTAGGACATGTGGAGGGTTTTATTGAAGAGAATGGAGAGGAGAGGGGAGGACATGTTTAGGCTAGGTTCATTGTATCATCAAGATGAAAAATTTAGTTTGGTTGTCTAGTTAGAATTCGAACCAGAATTTTATGAGGAGGGGCGAATGGCTTTAGTGGTGGTACAATGGGTTTAATATGTCATACTTTAGGGTTTAAATATTAGTTAGTTTAGTTTATGCATTTTAGTTGTTTAGAATTATTTTAAAGTTACTATATATATATATGTAATTCGAATTTATAGAGAATAATGAATTATGCTTATGAGGGTTGTAAATCATGCTTAGTATGGTTGTACTATAAATTAAAGTATGAGAAAAATATAGTTTTAATAGTTTACTAATTTATAAAATTTATTTGTTACTTTTATTATGTTTAAAAGTAAATAAATATGATTTTTGGTTCTTGTGCATTAAGCACTTGTACTTTGTGTTAAAAGACTTGTAAAAATAATTAAGGAGTTTAGGAAAAATAATTTATAAAAGTTATGCATGTATGGTTTGTACTTTATGCTTTAAAACAAATATAAATAGAATTTTAATAAAGATTTTGTAAATAAATGATTTCATGCATAAGGGCTTGTACTCTAGCTTAAATAACTTGTAAACTTAATATTTTGTAAGAATATTGTATAAATAAATTAGGGTTTGTGAAATGAATACATAAAATCACAGTTATGTGAAATTAGGGTTTTATCGGGAGCTGAAATGGAATTAGGGTTTCTGGTGCTTTGGTGACTTGTACATTAACTCAGATGAGCTGTATTTTTATGTTCTGAGATTTAGTTATTCATATTTGGTATTGTGATGATTTTAGGGTTTCATAGAAACTCTATTCAGATAATGAATGTTTTGTTTATACTTTTGTTAAGGATTTATCGTAAAGTGGTAAATGGTATTTTGTAATATTTTCATATCAATATGTTTATAAAATAAACATTAGGTTTGTTAGGCAGGTCTTGTGGGAGCACGTTTATCAAGGATGTGAGCTACGTCACATAAGATAGGAGATACATTCAAATAAAAAAAAATTATCCGTGGAAAAAGGATAGTAGTTCTGTAAAGTAGATAGGAAATTTTACGAGTGGTTACAGTATCCTCCCGTTGAAGGGAATCTCGTCCCGAGATTCGGCCTGTGTTGGTTGGAAAGTTGGGAAAAATGATGTATAGGGATAGCTAGGTTCAGATTTCTGATCTATTCAGATAAGAAACGCGATAAAGGAAAATCGTACAACGATTTGGTTAGGATGAGAGTTTGATATGCTTAAAATGCCTCAAGTTAAAAATAATATTACTTAAAATATTATCTTTTTCTTGGGTCCGATTTCCGATAATGTCGTTTCGCTGATAATCCTTGGTTCTCCGTTTAATACCAAAGGATCAAGGTTTGGTCAGTTCCATCTCTACTGGATGAACTAAATTTGAATGTTTTGCCACCTGATAAATCTAAAGGCTGGGAAAAGCACTATGTAACGGTCAGATTCTTAAAGTGGGTGAATAGTGATTCCAACGTTCGAAATAACGGCTAGGTTTTCCCTATAAGTACCTCATTTTTAATCCTCATTCTTTCACTATCAAATTCCTTCTAAAACCTCAAAAATGCCGCACCTTGTTACATTCTTAGCGATGGTTTTCGTGGTTGTGGTTGCTTCCTACATGGCGTATAATCCAGATGAAAATTTTGACGCCTTGGGTATGATCCTATTGTTCGTTTTTCCACTTACTATCGTTGCCTTTATCGTAGATCAAACAGGGGGAAAATAAGTCTCACGCTAGGGTTATTAGGATGGTCTTTGTTGTGGTTTCTAGGTAATCCTCAATGTAATAAAGCTTATGTAATCCTTGTAATATTAGCATTTCCATTGCTAATTATGTCTCTATGTATTATCTTCCAAGGTTTCATAATAAAATCTTAGGGTTTTTCTATCCATAATGTTGTTGAATTCTTATCTTAGTGGTGACGGGTAGTAGATGTAGACTTTTGTTGTATCAAATCGAAATAATAGTTTATAAACAATTTGTTTTGTTTCAATATTTTGCTTTTGAATGAAAAGTAGTAGTAAATCTGAAAATATAACTGTCCAATTCACTACATGATTCTTCCTGAATTATACATAGTTGATCAGGTTATGTATAATTGAGGACCAAATGATATAATGTTTTGTTCAGTCACTGTGGTATTTAAACCACGCTTTGTTTCTGTAAAATAGCTTCATAAATAATTTTCAAAAGAATGGAAAATTTCTGTCCACACTACAGTGATGGGTTAAGGTTTCCTAAGGTATTAATGAGATAACCTCGAAATAAATCTTAGAGTTTGTCTAACGTTTCACTGGGAAATATTTATGAATAAGGTATAGAGAAAAATAGATATCGAAGCTAAACGCAGATTTGGGAATATGAAGGAATTGTTACGAGATAGAGATTTCATAACGTAGAAAGATAATTTATTTAGATTACGTCCATCATAACTAAGGAGTATCTGAAAAGAAAATACAACTTAGAGAGTTCTAACCTCAATTTATTCTTCTGTTTAAACTTAGAGGTCATTCTAGGTCATAGTTGAGATTCCTTAATAAGTTCTAGTTTTCTCCTGCGTCAGTCTTAGTCTTCCAGTTGGGATTGAAGTTCGGGCATTGATTCCTATAATGTCCTTTTCCGCTATATCCATAACAAGTCACGGTTCGTAGTTTTGCTTTTATTGTCTTACAGTTTCCGGTCTGATGTCCTATTTCCTTGTATCTTCCACACTTGATGAAACAAACCCCATAATGATGTAACTTACATCGTTGACATAGAGGTCGTTTTCCATTATAACCAGCTTTATGAGTAGTTGTGGCGATGTAGTTTCTACCAACTTCCTGCCTACAAACTTGTTGGCAATGGTAGTTGCTACAATCTTGAAGATGCTTGTGATGGCAGACGGGGCAGTGAGTAGGGATGGTGGTTTCTATCTCATGATGTTTTCGCTTTTGGTTATTTTGTTCAATTCCTAGGGTAGTGGTAGGTTTAGTTATTCCTTCTGGGTTTTTGTTATGAACTGGTCTACAACCCGTAAAACTTTTAGGGGTACAAGACACATTCATCATCTTCTTTCCCGTTGCCTTCTTATTGCTTCCTAAGCGAGCCGTTGTAGTCACCTCGAGTACTGCTGTAATGAGGTTGATTACCACCTTCTGGATAACTTCGGGAGTCATTGGCGCGGTTAATAAGGGTATGGTATTTTTCATTCTGACTTTCTTCCGGATATGTCTGGTTAAATATTGTAGATAAATGATTAATTCTTGGTATAACTGCTAAGGAGTTAACTAATTCTCTTAGATTTCAGCAACTTTCTCTTCATTCATCAAGGTTCTCTTCCGAAATTTTATCTTATAGGGTTCTATGGTTATGATATGTCTGGATGAGAATAGCATAATATTAATAACTTGATCAATTGTTTTTACAAAAACAATTAATACAAGATCTTTTATTAATATTGTAGGTAGTAGGTTTAGGATTTTCTATCTTTATCATAAGGGTTTAGTCCTCAAAATACCTCTGTTGCTTAATGGGCTCTATGTTTAGTTAACTAGGTAAGTGACACTTATTGGGCTCTAGGTATAATTTAGTTCGAAACCATTCGCTATTAAACAAATGATAGGGTTTTATGAAAAGTCATTACATATACGCAAAACATTATTGTAAGACATGATGGAGAAGAATTTATTCTTAACAATAATATATACAACAAAAGATATTTGTCATACATTTATTGATTGATTACAAACTCTGAAGATTTTAGGTTTATTGGAAAATACAGGAAATACTTAACCAAATACTATTTGGTACAGTAAACACAACGTTGTTACACATGAGTTTAAGATCAGCCACGTCCTTGACGTAAAAGCTTAACTTCATTCTCAAGTTGTAGTTGTGAAATTTCCATTTCCAAGAAACGCTCCTGAAATTCCGTGTTCACCTTTATCTGACTGTCCAGCATAGCTTCCAAAGTGAAAATCTTCTGACCCTGGCAAATTGCCGTCTCTCTGGCCATCCATAGGGTTCTCTCAATCTCTTCCACTCTACCACGTAGTTGACTGTTTTCCTTCCTTAACTGACGGATCCTATAATCTAGGCTTTTATACTTATGTTCGTGCATATTTTTCATTCGTTCAACACTTGCTTCTAAGTCGAACACCGTTCTTCTTTCGGCATCGGTCCTTCTAAACAGAGTGTCGAAGTTACGATCGTACCATTCGAAACGTAAATGTGGTAACTCTTCCAAATGTTTAGCGTGATTGTCGAGTATACTGGCGTGTTCATAAAGAAGAGTCCACATGGGATCTTTAGGTTCAGGGGAATTAGGCGTAGATATAGCATCTGGGAAGTTTAGTATTGGGGTTTCGGGAGTATTAGGTTCTAGAGGATTCGATTCATCATCTTTCTGAATTGTTTCTTGGTGTGAGTTTTGTCCAACCTCAAATGTTGTTGGGCAACCAATAACCTTTTCATCAGATGGGGATTCCCTACGGGAGTCGGTAGGTGGTGTACATATAGTACGGAAATCTGTTTCGTTAAGTTCGGGAGTTTCGGGGGACATGATACTGTAGTAACCCGTAAAAATGAAAATAAGCAATTCTAATATTTGCAAATAAAGCAAATCAAATAGTTATCAGATAGAGGGATTATTAATGCCAAAAAATCACAATAAAGGATGCTCTAAATACTGAAACATACCTGGCACGGATGGCGTAGGACTTTATGGTGTAGGTTTTGTTTATTTTTGAAAACGCGGTTATAGTCCAATGTTTAAAAACACTTGGTTCTCTATAACCATGAGCTCTGATACCACTCTATAACACCCCCGTTTTCGATATCCGCAGCGGAAATATAAGTTGGGGGGGGGGGGTTACTAAACAGTTCACATTCATGATGATAGAAAACGACTCAAAAATGAGACGTTTTAGATAAACTTGTTATCATTCATTTATATCAGAGTTACAATATGCAGGTCCCTGCAGGAGTTTCCAAAATACATTATTAAAATATGTTATTTATTGAATGATAACATAAATAGTCCATGGCCAATCCCGTGCCAATCCATGCTTCCAATAACCTGAGAATACATGCTAAAACGTCAACACAAAGGTTGAGTGAATTCATAAAGTTTCGTAAATGAAAATAATCCATTTAATTTATTCAGAAATATGTTGGTTCCAGTTATTCAGAAATAAGCCAGTTTCTGTTGTCAAAAATACGTTGTTCAATTGTTCAGAAATACGTTGATCTAGTTATTAGAAATACGTTGTTCAGTTGTTCAGAAATACGTTTGTCCAGTTATTCAGAAATACGTTGTTCAGTTCAGTTGGAAATCATTTAAACACAAGATTAAATATAATAATTGCCACACATACAATTATTGTTAGGGAAAGATGTATTTTATTGCACTAAGTCTCATGAAACGCAAAACATTAACAGAACATCAACAGTCATGAGCTAATGATGTAATAATTACCCCATAATTAAATGTAGGTAACCTTGCCCCCGGGTAGGAGATAGCCACATCTCTTTATTCATCTCAAATATAATGCTTTGGGTTACGTTACGGTAATGCAAAGGGGTTGTCAGCCCAATAGATCTATCCACAATATTCGCGCTCACCCTAAGTCGCGGGTGATTAGAGGTTCATGATGGGAGGACTTTTGGCTTAATTAAACTTAGCTTAAGGCAATAAAATAAGATTAACGTTGGGAAATTACTTGTGTTTAATATGGGAAAAAGTCCATTAGTGATTCATAAATCATATAAAGCAAACAATGTTTGTAAATGTTATGAGCATGTATCTCCCCCAAAAATTCATTCAAAACATATAAAAGTAGGGGTTATGAACTCACCTTAGCAATCTGGATGGAAAACAAATGAAAGAAAGTTGATAAACATCTCCGGACAAAGAACCTGGGTTGTTATGCCAATATTTAGTAATCATTTCTGATGATTATATGTTTATTTCGTTTCGTAATACTTTGGTTAATGGTTAAAGGCTTAATTGAGCCAATATGTAGTTTCAAAAGTAAGATTTTATCTTATCTCTTATCTGTAAGTTTCGGTTCGGTTTGTTCGTTAAATATATATCTTTCGTTCTTTTGTTAATAAAATATACGTTTCACGTTAGTATTAAATCGGAAAATGAAAACAGAATGATAAAATTATTAGTTAGGAAAAGTTACACTTTAATCCCTAAGGTTTGGCCAAATGACAGTTTATACCCTCGACTTTGGAAAATGACAGTTTCTATCCTTTAGTTTGGAAAATAACATTTTCTACCCTGTTCATTTGTTATTTGCAAAAATGTCCCTTAATAATAAATATTTACAAAATCAACCCAAAATATCTCTTATCAAATAAAATTAATTCACATAAAATAGTTGACTTGGCTAAAGTTTTGGACTCGAAGAACTTAACGAATATTAGATTATTTGACGAACTCTCTTTTCCTATGAAAAGCTAGCCAGGTCGACTCTAGATATACCAAGTTTCATTATTTGTGAAATTCATTTGCTACTCGAAATAATTAGCCAAAGTCGACTAGGTAAAAACACGTTTCAATGAAAATCTGGAAATGGGTTTTATAATTAGAGATAGACCAAACTTTGATAGTTAATAACTTTTAAATGGCTTGATCATTTTAAGTGATTTTTCTTTCTAAAATAAGTCTACTGGTTCAGCTTTAACATACCAAAAATTCAGAATTTTTAATGAGGGTTTAAAGGTCGAAAAATATGTTCAAAGTTGGGCTACTGATCGATCCAAATCAGAAAACAATTAACTGGAAATCAAAGTTCTTAATTTAGCGATATACACAAACATTTGGGACTCGATAACTTAATGAAAAATGGATCATTTTCCCTAATTATTTTTCCTAATCAAAGGTAGCTGGGTGAACTTAATGTATACCAAAAATCAGATTTTTGTATGGTCATTTGGGGTCGGTTAATAGGTCACAAGTTGGGCTGTGGGTCGACATATGTTGAAAAGAGAACTGAAATTATTAATTCTAGTCTTAGCGATATGGAGTAGATTTCAGGGCGCAATATCTTTATGAAAACTTGATCATTTTTAGTGATTCTTTTTCCTATATTAAGTTTGATATGTGAACTTTATAAATACCAAAATACAGAATTTATCAAGATCATTTTGGGGTTTGTTTTTAGATCAAAACTTGGCCTTAGGGGCTGTTTTTGATTCATTAAAACACAGTACAAGAACCCGATAAGGGTTTTAATGTTTCTGATAAATTTTTAACACATAATATGATATTGTTAGGTATATTAAACTTGTTTTTAATATTTTTAATCACTTTTTGATTAGTTGCTTCAATTATACGAATAGCTAGGGTGCGTTTGGGGTTAATCTGATTGAACAGAAAGATATAAATGAAATGAGAACTAATATTTTTGATCATATTTATTATTAGTGGGTTGTGTGTTGATGTTTTTAGACGTATTTAAAACAAATAAACTGAAGTAAAAATAAAAGTGAAGGACTTACTTAGAGGTTATGATCGACTAGGGTTTTGTGAGATGAAATGGATTTTACTTGTACCCGATAGATTCCCTCCTCTTCTTCTGGACTTCCTAGGTTTGGGTTGAGAGTATTGTAAGGTTGTGATCAGAAGGAAGTGGATATAGAAGTTGTTTTGTGTTTGTCGAATTGATGAGGGAATAGAGGGTGAAGTTGGCTGCTATTTATAGAAGTGGGAATTAGGGTTTGTAAGAAGTGATAAGGAGACAAAGTGTGGAGACCATGGCTGACAGAAACTGTGAGATATGCCACTTGGATAGGAGGGGGAAAGTGAGGTGATGTGGCCGGTTCTTAGCCTTGGCATGCAACTACCAATGGGAGAAGTTCTTGAAGATGAAGTAGGACATGTGGAGGGTTTTATTGAAGAGAATGGAGAGGAGAGGGGAGGACATGTTTAGGCTAGGTTCATTGTATCATCAAGATGAAAAATTTAGTTTGGTTGTCTAGTTAGAATTCGAACCAGAATTTTATGAGGAGGGGCGAATGGCTTTAGTGGTGGTAAAATGGGTTTAATATGTCATACTTTAGGGTTTAAATATTAGTTAGTTTAGTTTATGCATTTTAGTTGTTTAGAAATTATATTAAAGTTACTATATATATATGTAATTCGAATTTATAGAGAAAAATGAATTATGCTTATGAGGGTTGTAAATCATGCTTATTATGGTTGTACTATAAATTAAAGTATGAGAAAAATATAGTTTTAATAGTTTACTAATTTATAAAATTTATTTGTTACTTTTATTAGGTTTAAAAGTAAATAAATATGATTTTTGGTTCTTGTGCATTAAGCACTTGTACTTTGTGTTAAAAGACTTGTAAAAATAATCAAGGAGTTTAGGAAAAATAATTTATAAAAGTTATGCATGTATGGTTTGTACTTTATGCTTTAAAACAAATATAAATAAAATTTTAATAAAGATTTTGTAAATAAATGATTTCATGCATAAAGGGCTTGTACTCTAGCTTAAATAACTTGTAAACTTAATATTTTGTAAGAATATTGTATAAATAAATTAGGGTTTGTGAAATGAATACATAAAATCACAGCTATGTGAAATTAGGGTTTTATCGGGAGCTGAAATGGAATTAGGGTTTCTGGTGCTTTGGTGACTTGTACATTAACTCTGATGAGTTGTATTTTTATGTTCTGAGATTTAGTTGTTCATATTTGGTATTGTGATGATTTTAGGGTTTCATAGAAACTCTATTCAGATAATGAATGTTTTGTTTATACTTTTGTTAAGGATTTATCGTAAAGTGGTAAATGGTATTTTGTAATATTTTCATATCAATATGTTTATAAAATAAACATTAGGTTTGTTAGGCAGGTCTTGTGGGAGCACGTTTATCAAGGATGTGAGCTACGTCACATAAGATAGGAGATACATTCAAATAAAATAAAATAAAATTATCCGTGGAAAAAGGATAGTAGTTCTGTAAAGTAGATAGGAAATTTTACGAGTGGTTACAAGATGGTGATTGGACCACAAATCCTGGTGGACCATTATTCAAAGTGTATACTGAGCTTGGGGTATGTAAAGCAAGTTGTGGATTCGAATCAGGAGACATTCCAACAGGTGAAGCAACACTATTAGTCCCATGTATCCTAAGCTTAACCATTAGATTTTGTAACGTTATAATATCATGTTGTGACAAAGTATTGGTGTGTGTAACAGTAGCATTAGGAATACGAGTAAATGTCATGATGAGTGTTTAGGAGTGATGAAACAGTAGGGTTTAGGTATTAATGTAGTCGACTGCAAAGAAAGGTTTAACACAAAAAACCAAACATGCAAATACACAGAAAACAAAAGGGTGAATGTTTTAGGGTATATAGGGTGTATACAGTGAAGGTAAAAGTAAGTCTCGGGCTTGTAAACCAAAAAATAGAAATCGATAACCAGAATTGTAGACCAAGAAACCAATCACAAAACCCTCAACTGGTAATCACACTACCAACAGTCGAGTTAAAACACAAACAGATGATGTCGACTGGTAATCACAATACCAACGATCGACTTTAAATTTGAAACAAAAAAGAAGAATATCTGTCGACTAGTGATAGAACACCAACAATCGACTTAGAATCTGATGGAAAATAGCAGCGGAAAAGAAAACGTGTTTGCTCGTGATACCATGAAGGATAAAGTGTTTCGTGGTATTATTTGTTGACATAAATAATGCCTAAAAACATTATTCATATCTCTATGTTTTAATGATCACAAAATATAAACTCATTAAACATAAACTTATCAAATAAACAAGTATTTAGTTGTAAATATTCACTTCTACAACTTAATCACTTAAGGTATGAATAAACAAGTGCTTAATGCATTATATGATCAAAGGAACATTTTCTTAAACACTAGATTTTTTATAAAATGTCAAAAACATTTTATATCTTTTAGAAAAACATTTTTGGTAATAAATAAAAAGGTTTAATTCATTATAAATTTATGAATTCAAAATTTTAACCAAAATCAGTAAAAATGTTCCAGAAAAACCTTCCCCACAAAAAGACAAAACTAGGCAACGGTTGGCTTGGGCGGCCCCCTTAAAATTAAGGGGACCGCCCCCCTATTTAAGGGGGCCGGCCACGCTCCAGTAGCTTCCAGCTGTCCAGTTTTTCTGCCTATAAATACCAGCCTTCCCCTGGATTTTTACTTACCTTTTGCACTAAAAACTTTCAGTTCTAGATCTCATTTCATATCTTCAAAAACCCTTTGATCATATAATTATAAGCTTTTGTTTCAAGTGATCCAAAGCTTCCACCATCAAAGTGCAAAAGAAGAATACTTCTAGTGATCAAGATTAGAAGTGTTACAACTTAGTATCATCTTGTTATCTAAGTTGGTTGTTAATTATTCACTCATTTGTAAAAGTTGTGTATATTTGTTAGATAGGAGTGTGTATATTTGTATAGGCTAGATTTGTGTGTAAGTAGTGATGTTGTGAAGAAGTGAAGGTGTGAAAGTAGTGAAGGTGTGAAGAAGTAGAGAAGTACATAGGTAGTGATAGGTTGTGAAGTAGTCGTGAAGCCGTCGTGAAGAAGTCGTGAAGCCGTCGTGAAGAAGGTGTGAAGAAGTCGTGAAGAAGGTGTGAAGAAGTCGTGTGAAGAAGTCGTGAAGAAGGTGTGAATATTGTGTTAAAGAACTTGATGACGTTATCACTTGATGAGCTTATTGGCAACTTGAAGGTTCATGAAGAAATTATAAAGAGGGACTCGAAAACGGTCAAGAGCAAGAAAGATCAAATCAAGTCTCTCGTGCTAAAAGCCAAAAAGGAACTTAGTGATGACGATGATTCAAGTGACGATAGTGAAGACGAAGAATATGCAATGGCCGTAAGAGAATTCAAGAAATTCTTCAAAAGACGAGGAAGATTCACGAGACAACCGCGAGATGAAAGAAGATCGCTTCAAAGAAATAGAAATGATAACTACGGGAAAAGAAAGTGCTTTAGATGTGGAAGCCAAAACCATCTCATTGGCGAATGTCCAAAGCCACCGGGTTATGATTACGAAAGTGCATTTGTTAGTGGAACATGGAGCGATAGCGACAAAGATGAAGCGGACAAAGCAAAAGACGAAAAGTGCCTTGTAGCTCAAGCCACCGATGAAATATGTCTAGGGATAAATTTGGAGCCCGACGAATGGATTAAGGATAGTGGATGCTCGAAGCACATGATGGGAAACCGGAAGCTATTCTCCTCCTACAAGGCATACAACGGAGGTAATGTTATTTTCGGTAGTGATTTTCGTGGAAAAATCATTGGCAAAGGTACGATCTCTCAAGACTCCCTAACTATTGAAAATGTTGAGCATGTAGATAATTTAACATATAACCTGCTTAGTATAGGACAAATATGTGATAATAAGTGTAGGGTTACTTTTACAGGTAAAGATAGCGAAATAGTTAAGGACGGAAAGGTCATAGGTAGAGGAATTAGGAAAGGTGGCGTATATGTTATGAAACTAGGAAATAAACCGGAAGATAAAATATGTCTAGCAACCTTAGATGAAAACTCTACATTGTGGCATAGAAGATTAGGTCACGCAAATATGCAACAAATACAATCCCTAGCCTCTAAATAATTAGTTAGAAACTTGCCTAACCTAAGATATGACCAACACTTTTGCGATGCATGTAAAATAGGAAAACAAGCACATGCTAGTCACAAAGCTAAGAATATAGTCTCCACTACTAGATGCCTAGAATTATTACACATGGACCTTTTTGGTCCATCCGCTGTGCGGAGTTACGGAGGTAATCGCTATACCTTAGTAATTGTAGATGACTATTCACGATACACGTGGACTAAATTTTTAATTGATAAAACCGATGCCTTTAATAAGTTTGAAATATTTAGTAAAATGATTCAAAATAAATTAGGATGTTCTATAGTATCAATTAGGACGGACCATGGTCGGGAATTTGATAACGAAGTGCAATTCGGAAAATATTGTGATTTAAATGGGATATCTCATAATTTCTCCGCTCCTCGCACTCCACAATCAAATGGGGTAGTAGAAAGAAAGAATCGAACATTACAAGAAATGAGTAGAACAATGCTAAATGAACAATCTATCCCACAAAAATTTTGGTGCCATGCAGTAGATACATCAACATATATAATAAATAGAGTCTTAATTAGGCGAATTTTAGGAAAAACCCCATATGAGTTATTAAGAGGTAGAAAACCTAATCTAAATTACTTTAGGGTATTCGAGAGCAAATGTTTTGTTCTCAATACAAAAGATTACCTTACTAAGTTTGATCCTAAGTCGTACGAAGGAATCTTTCTAGGGTATTCACAAAATAGTAAAGCATACATAATACTCAATAAACACACTATGAAAGTAGAAGATTCCTTAAATGTAACTTTTGATGAAACTCCACCACCACCTAAGACATTGCCCCTAGAAGATGATGACCTAGTTGAAGAAGAAGCTATTGAGGTTAGTAAAACTAAGCCCCTAGGTGATGATAATGAAGATTTAACACTAGGAGAAAACGAAATAGTAAATATTAAGGAATCTAAATCACACCCATTAGATAATATAATAGGAAACCTAAATCAAAGAACCCTTAGATCACAAGCTCAAGACAAAAATAACTTCTTTTGTTTCCTATCAACTATAGAACCTAAAAATATAAATGACGCATTAAAAGATGAAAGTTGGGTTATGGCTATGCAAGAAGAACTAAATCAATTTAAGACTAATGACGTTTGGGAACTAGTCCCAAATCCCATGAACATGACCATCATAGGAACTAAGTGGGTTTATAGAAATAAGTTAGATGAAAATGGAATAGTTACTAGGAACAAAGCTAGGTTAGTTGCCCAAGGATATAATCAACAAGAAGGAATAGATTATGACGAAACTTATGCCCCCGTAGCTAGATTAGAATCTATAAGAATACTACTTGCCTATGCATGCGCCCTAGATTTTAAGTTATTTCAAATGGACGTGAAAAGTGCATTCCTTAACTGCTTTATCAATGAGGAGGTATACGTGGCACAACCTCCAAGATTCATTGACTTCGCAAAACCTGATTATGTTTATAAACTCAAGAAAGCTTTATATGGACTCAAACAAGCTCCCAAGGCTTGGTATGATCAATTAAAGGCATTTCTTATTAAACATGATTATTCCATGGGAATGGTAGATAACACTCTTTTCACGAAAAAGAAAAGCCCAAATCTCATCATTGTCCAAATATATGTCGACGACATTATATTCGGATCGACTTGTCAGGATATGTGTGATGAATTCGCCAAAATCATGCATGATGAGTTTGAGATGAGTATGATGGGTGAACTTAATTTCTTCCTAGGATTACAAATAAAACAATTAGAAGATGGAATATTTTTTAATCAATCTAAGTACATTAAGGAAATGCTCAAGAAATTTGGATTAGAAGACGCTAAGCCCATGAAAACACCGATGTCTACGAAAGTAAAACTCACAAGAGATGAAGAGGGTGAGTCCGTAGAAAACACTAAGTATAGAGGAATGATAGGTAGTTTACTATACTTAATGGCAAGTAGACCGGATATCATGTTTAGTGTCTGCCTTTGTGCTCGCTTTCAAGAGGATCCCAAAACCTCTCACCTAGAAGCGGTTAAGCGTATCTTCCGATACATTAAAGGCACTATACACTTAGGATTATGGTATCCTAAGGGATCCGTCATAGAAACCATCGTCTATGCGGATTCGGATCATGCGGGAGACTACGTGGATAGAAAAAGCACTAGCGGAATTTGCACGTTCATGGGATGTTGTCTAACATCTTGGTTCTCGAAGAAGCAAACCACTCTTGCTATTTCTACCACAGAAGCCGAATATGTAAGCGCTGGAAAGGCATGTCAACAAGCACTATGGATGAAACAAGCTCTCGTAGATTATGGCATTAGGTTAGATAATGTCCCAATTATGTGTGATAACAAAGGTGCTGTAGATTTAAGTAAGAATCCAGTTCAACACTATAGGACTAAACATATAGAAATACGCCACCACTTCCTCCGCGATAACGTTCAAAAAGGAAACATATCTATAGAAAAGGTTGCATCGGAAGATAACTTAGCAGACATATTCACTAAGCCCCTTAAACATGAGCTCTTTAACCACTTACGTTTAGGCCTAGGGATGATGGAACAAATTGACTGAATTTTCTGCATTTTTGGTACAAATTTTTTCCAGATGGGCGGACCCCTTAATGTTATAAAGGCGGTCCCCTTAATTATTAAGGGGACCGGCTTGTCATTAAGGGGACCGGCCATCTGTCTGTAAAATTTTTTTTCCTCTTTCCTCCCATCTGAGTCTAGGAATCTGTTTTGCACAAAATAAAAGATTGGGATTTTTTTTTGCATAAACATATTTATAAACAAAACCCAATCTATTTTCTACAAATCATTCTCACATCTAGGAAAACACATGAAAACCATTTTCCTTACATTGTTGAATAATGCCAAAAACATTTTTTTCATGCATAAAGATCTCACATGAATTGTCAAAGTATATAATCTAATATATATATCTTTGATATTCATATATTGAGCAAAATCAAATCAAGGAGACCTTGGATTGTTTCTTAGGAAATTTTTGCATTTAGGAGTCGAAACAATCACATCTCCACATTTGTTGCATATAGGCACACACTAGAACAAGCTTATTAATCACATCCTCACAATTGTTCCATCACCTATTCCCCATTAGTTTCTAGTGCCTTTGCTCTATTACCCTTGCCTTAGATGATTAATTTCCTTAATTCTCTAAATTGCTAGATATAACTTATTGCTTGCTTATTTGTTTATCTTATATGCCATGCATGCTTAATATGTTTCTCTATTGCCTCAAAGAGTGGGACTTGCCTAAAACCAAAAGCTCAAAACATAGCCATCCTCACCTATTTCTGCAGAAAAATCCATTTCTGGAACCCAGAAAGGTACCAGATGGGCGGCCCCCTTAATTCATAAGGCGGCCCCCTTAATTATTAAGGGGACCGCCCATAATTAAGGGGACCGGCCATCTGCTGGACGGTTCACAGAATCTTTTTCTGCTTTTTAGCCCATTTGATCCTATACTTCCCCAAAATTCACAAACACATTCTGTCCTAATCACCCAACAAGCCTATCCATTCCTAAACAACACAAATCCTCCACTATAAATAACCCCATATCTCACCACATTCAATCATCCCATCATGTCTTCTCCTATCAACCCAAAACCAAAAACCTCAAAGCTAGCAAGGATGACCTTAAAACCCGGGTGGAAAAGAAAACCTCACCCTCACCACAAGCCCATCACAAATGGTGCGACTAGATAACCAACACCTCCATCATCATTCATCCCCAACTACTCTCTAAGATCACAACCTCATTCCATTGAACCATTTCACAAACCCTATCATTTTGGCCAAACATCCACATTCATTCCAAACTACTCCCCTAAACATCAAACCAACTTCAATGGAATCCTTGAAAACCCTCATCACCTTGGTCAAACATCAAACTTTTCCTCAAATCATACACCCCAATACCATCCATTTCCACCAAATAACCAAATCCCCATTCATGAAAGGCAAAAGCTTCATGAAGAGATTAACCAAATCCATGATCTTAGTGATCTCCTTGCTATGCACCTCACACAACGCAACAAGGGACAACCTCCATCCTCACCTTACTCAAATTGCCTACCCCACTCTCTTAACTTGGATCAAGTTACAAACCACACCCACTATTGCCCTTGTTGCATCTTCCTTCAAAAACAAATTCTCCACTTAAGTGAAGATATTTCTTGGATCGAATATCTACTCACTCGTCCTCATCCCACTCCTCTCCTACAACGATATAACATCACTAGATCCGCTCCATTTCCCTCACCATCACATAACTAAAACCCATCCACATGCTTTCCGCCTCAAAATAAAATCCCTCACCCTTTTGTGTCGCAAGCAAGTCCAATCGCTCTCTTTGGCAATATGAGGACCATTAGTGTTTCTAGTTATGTTGTAATTGTTATGTTTTAAGTATTTTATGTAATGTAATGATGATTCATATGTTATATATGATCATCTTGAATGCATAAATAAATTAGTTGGTTGTTCTAAATATTTTTGCTATGCATATATATGTATCTTGTGTCTCCTAACTTGTTTTTGCAGCCAAGATTTCCATAGCTCGTCTCCTTGGTGCCCTCGAATGAGGAGGAGTAAACATCAAGGGGGAGTTCTCGTCCCGACAAATTTAGTTTCTAAAACTTGTCGGCATAACCTTTTTGATTCTACAAAAAGGGGGAGAAGTGAATATAAACTCACTAAATACTTCCAAAAATAAATTTTTGGATTTAATAAGTTTAAGTTTTGTAATCATCAAAAAGGGGAGATTGTTGACATAAATAATGCCTAAAAACATTATTCATATCTCTATGTTTTAATGATCACAAAATATAAACTCATTAAACATAAACTTATCAAATAAACAAGTATTTAGTTGTAAATATTCACTACTACAACTTAATCACTTAAGGTATGAATAAAAAAGTGCTTAATGCATTATATGATCAAAGGAACATTTTCTTAAACACTAGATTTTTTATAAAATGTCAAAAACATTTTATATCTTTTAGAAAAACATTTTTGGTAATAAATAAAAAGGTTTAATTCATTATAAATTTATGAATTCAAAATTTTAACCAAAATCAGTAAAAATGTTCTAGAAAAACCTTCCCCACAAAAAGACAAAACTGGGCAACGGTTGGCTTGGGCGGCCCCCTTAATTTTGCTAGGCGGCCCCCTTAAAATTATGGGGACCGCCCCCCTATTTAAGGGGGCCGGCCACGCTCCAGTAGCTTCCAGTTGTCCAGTTTTTCTGCCTATAAATACCAGCCTTCCCCTGGATTTTTACTTACCTTTTGCACTAAAAACTTTCAGTTCTAGATCTCATTTCATATCTTCAAAAACCCTTTGATCATATAATTATAAGCTTTTGTTTCAAGTGATCCAAAGCTTCCACCATCAAAGTGCAAAAGAAGAATACTTCTAGTGATCAAGATTAGAAGTGTTACAACTTAGTATCATCTTGTTATCTAAGTTGGTTGTTAATTATTCACTCATTTGTAAAAGTTGTGTATATTTGTTAGATAGGAGTGTGTATATTTCTATAGGCTAGATTTGTGTGTAAGTAGTGATGTTGTGAAGAAGTGAAGGTGTGAAAGTAGTGAAGGTGTGAAGAAGTAGAGAAGTACATAGGTAGTGATAGGTTGTGAAGTAGTCGTGAAGCCGTCGTGAAGAAGGTGTGAAGAAGTCGTGAAGAAGGTGTGAAGAAGTCGTGTGAAGAAGTCGTGAAGAAGGTGTGAATATTGTCGTGTAGTGAAGTTGTGAGATTAGTTCTAGCTACGATTAGAACTCGACATCTAGCTTTGTGTCGTTAAACCGGTGTAAGCCAAAGGTGTGTAAGGTTTTCTCCGCCATAAGGGAGCTTGTTGATATAGTGAAGAAAACTATCGAGTTAGGTGCTCGGGGAGTGGAGTAGGGCAAGGAAGGTGTCCTTGTAGCCGAACCACTATAAATCCTTTGTCTCTCGGTTAGATCTTTCCATCTCTATCTTTTATTTCATTTCATTACATTACTTACATCGATAGTTTAGATACACTTATATTTGTTCATATTGTTCAAGAATTGAGTTCACATAAATTCGAATCTAAGTTTTTAAAAGTAAACAAAAGTTTTCAAAATAAAATAAAAAGACGTAAAACTATTCAACCCTCCTTATAGTTTTCCACATTATTCATAAATCCGGATTACATATATAGTGCATAATACCTAATAACTAACACTCGGGCCTTAGCCCATAAAAATACAATTGGGCTATGATAAATATACGACTAACACCTAAGATGCATCCATACGCTCCCTTCAAAATAGATATACATATGCCAGTTCTAGACTAAACATACATACAATATACATGGGCCAAGTGCGCTATGTATAGCAATATAATCAAATGGGAACACTGTGGACAAAAACCCACCTCCACAGATAGCATCAATACCTTTGGTGCATCAATGGCACGGCCATGGACCCCCCCCCCCCCATGACTGGTGATAAATATAGGCAACAATATTAGCGAAGAACATATGATGAAGCGAAAAGTGTACCGCTTTTAGGGGGTCATTTAAGCCCTAAATCGTATTTATTTGATCAAATATTTCCTTAAATCGTTCCTTTTGTCATTTTAGGTACTTTGGAGAAGAAATCTGGAAAAGGAAGCATTTTGGACGTTTTTGGAGCATAAAAGTAAAGAAAACGACAAAGTCTCCAAAGCTGCTGGAAAAGTACACTTGACGGCGTCAAGGATTGCTCCTGACGGCGTCATGGCTTGGCAAAAGAGGTGGATATGACAAAATACACGTGACGCGCCAGAGAGTTTTGCAATGGAAAGTCTGACGGCGTCACCCTTTAAGGTGATCAAGGCCATCACGGTTTAAGCTAAAGAGAGACGGCGTCAAGCATATTTCTGACGGCGTCAACCCTTGATAGGCCAGAGCGGATTTTGGAGGATTAAAGAGGGACGGCGTCAGGAAGACCATCCAGGAACCCTAGCCACGGCGAGGTGACGGCGTCAAGATCTATAACGTGACGCCGTCAGATACTAAGTTCTATATATAGTTTTGCAATTTTTTGTCATTAGTGTGCAACTTTGTGAGGAGAAACCCTAAGACGAATTTCTGCCATTTTTAAGGGTTTTTATACCCTTGGATCTCCCATGTTTAATTGAAGATAAGTAATCATTTAATCATTCAATATGTCTATGTGTTGTTTGATTATATCTTGTTCTTGTCTTTTGATTAACATGCTAGGCTAGATTTATCTTGTGTTTGCTTAGATCTAATGAAACCTAACTATTGATTATTGGTTATTAGTGTGTTATTAATTGTATTGGATGATTGTTTATCGATGTTAGGCTTAAGAAAACTGGCTAACCTCCTATACGGTAACTTGCTTGAACGTCTTAAGAAACATGAACCAATGCGTACTAAGGTTTTTATGGTTGTATTTAATGCATGAGCGAATTCTAGTGATCCCATGTTAGGAGCTTCTTAGCCGGCTCGACATAGGAGTGAAGTAGGAGCTTGTAGAGTTGGGGAAGTACGTACGCCACCCCACGATTGGTATTAAGGAATACACCCGTCATCCACGCAATTAATACACACTAATCAACCGGTAAAAATAGTTAGGGAGTAAGGAAATCTAAGTAAACACATTTCTCTCCATATAAGTTTCACAACCTTTTCATTTTCAGTTATTTTATTTTATTTGCATTTGTAGTTATTTGGGTTAGTTGACTAGCAACTAATTCCGCCCACTCCTTCAAACCCGAGATTTTACTTGCTTTCATAAAAAATATAAAAAATACAAAAAGAATCTTCCCTCACCCTTAGACCTATTAGAGTAGTTTTTCAATCCTAACGACACTATTCCCCTAGAGAACGATCAATCCCCCGGTACTTGCCACTTCACTATACTACATCGGTCAGGTACACTGCCTGGTGGGGATTGCAAGCCTCTTGAGATCCCTCAAGAGGTAAAACCTGTTGTAAGGTCGCAAAACCACGCATCAAGTTTTTGGCGCCGTTGCCGGGGAATAGTTTTTGTTTAGGTTGAATTTTTATTTTATTAGGTCTACTCACTAGATTCCTTTCTAGTGAGATTTTTATTTTTATTTTTCTAGGTTTTCTTTAGTCTATCTTAATTCTTTGTACTTTTGTTTGTGACACTGTCCACCTACCTCATGTGTAATAGTGATCGCTTGATCCCTGTTATTCGTATTTTTCGCCGTGCAAACTTCCAACTACCCGTTCCCGCCCCCATCGTAGAAAACAACAACCTCTCACCCGACCACCACTTTGGTAACAATTCTGAGATGGAGGAGTCTGACCGTGAGAATGACTATGTTAGTCCATTTTACGACTCAGACTCCGATGAGGATGCTGGTAATGGAGAAGTAGTTAACGAGGAATGGGGAAAAGAGGAAATTGATCCCTTTAAGTATGTTGACCCTAGGACTAAGATCGAAAAGGATAGCCTCTTTAACATGCAATTTCCATGTAAAATTGGTTATCATAGTTTTCATGCTTATCTTAACTCATCGTTGCCTATGAACATTATCTCTCGCGCTAATTATAATAAAATCATGGTAGATGAGCTAGAATATCAAGGAGATAACATTGTTGCTAGGATTAAGCCACTACACGTATTCGTAGGAAGTTTTGTGTATTTGGTGGATTTTATGGTTATGGAGAACTTAGGAGAATTTATTGATAACAAATTAACCCAAGTCATTTTTGGAGAACCCTTCAAAAGGTTGACCAACCTTGACGAAAAACTTGTGGACGGGTTAATTACATTCTCGGATGGGGATGAAGATTTTGTTTACCAAATGCCCCGATCACATCCTAGGTTTAAGAACTTCTCCATTGAATCTTGCAATAGACTTGTGCCTATTGAATTGTTAAGTGAGAATGATAAGAGAAAGGGGCTCAAATATCCACATGAGAAAAATAAGAGATATTATCATGGATGTCTGGAGCTGAATGATGAATACAAGAAGGATGAGGCAACAATTAGATGGCTCACACTCGGATACGTGAGCATAAGCGACACTAGATGAGCGTGACTTTGAGTCTAGCTACAAGACTCGTTAATAAAGAAAAGCGCTTCTTGGGAGGCAACCCAAGCTTTATTTAGCTTTGTGTGTTTATTTATTTGTTTGTTTGATTTTATTTGCTTCCGTATGTGTGTTTAATTTTTATTATTATTGATTCATGTTCAAAAGTAAATTGTGAAAATGCTTTATCTTGTTTTTAACTTCGTCTTAACTACATATAAAGGTATTTTGCAAAAGATAAGTGTAAGGGAAATCCAAATTGGTTTATTAGAACAAATGAACATGAATCGTAACAATATTAAATTAACATACATATTAGTAATTGTTTGAGTCAAATGCTTGTATCGAGTCATAATGATGTTTTGCAGGATTTCCAGGAAGTAAGGTAGAGGTTTTTCCAGAAATTTTCCGGAAACTTAACATGAGAATTCTGTCAAATCATTTCTGACGGCGTCAGGCATTACAACCTGACGGCGTCAGGTTTTAATTTTCTGAAATTTTTGAAAGTTTTGTTTTCATAAAAAGTTTTTATTAAATCTCTAACTTATAAACTCCAGGAATCTGCAAAATTATCATTCCACAAGCATTATATCCTTATATAGAATTTATCCCGCCGATGTTATGCAGGTTTTCGTGTTTGTTTTCTCAGGTTTAACAGGTTATTTTGGACAAGGAGATGTATGTGGAATCAAGCTTTTGGCGATGCATTAGTCTTGGAGCTTCTACATTCTCTTGGAAGAAGATCTAACCATGTTACATCTTTATCCACCAAACGAATCAGGGGAGTATTTGATTTCATTCTTTTAGCTTATTTACTTTTACATCTTGTTATTTGAACATTGGGGGACAATGTTCATCTTAAGTGTAAGGGGGGGGGGGGTAAAGTACGATACTTTAGAGAATACTTTTACGCTTGATTTTTGTTTGTTTAATGGTAGATGTGTAATAAAACTGAGATAAATACCTGTTAGGGCAATTTTAGTGCCAAATTTAAAATTTTTTACAACATATAGGAGTGAAACTTTGATCTTAATGAGCGTCTCATGGATAGGAGTTATATGACTAGCACAAAACCGTACCACTAAAAAATTTTCCACCCCAAATATGTGAGGTTCGCCCCTAGAATTGGTAGGAAAAGCATTTATGCTATGATGTGTGTACCGGTAGCACTTAGATTCTAGAACTTGCGTTAGGACCATTCCGAGGCCACAAGTGAGACTACATTCGTGTAGTTAGATTTACTACATGATAAGAGGCATTAGGATTAACCCATTGTTTTACACCTGTTTTTTTTTATAATTACGTTGGCTACATTGGTCAAGTAATTCTCCCACACCCTTTGCGTTGTACTCATTTTTAGTACACGATACCCCTAGTACACCCCTCAGAGCCTATCTTTTCGTTTCTAACTTTAAGCATTTTACTTAAAGGAAGAATTTGTTACACCCCACTTAAATGTACACCCAAATCGCCTTAGCCTACCTTGTATGCACTCATTTTTAGTGCATTATTGTGACAACATTTGTTTAAACCCCAAGTTAATTATCTAATTGATTACATGGTTGCTAAGTCGAGTCATATCCTTGTACATATTGTTTTGGGACGATTGGGACTCATGGGTAAAGTACTAGTGTAATGGAGTAATGGGGAAGAACAACATTATTACCCCCATATGTGCTAAATATTTTAAAAGTACTCCAAGTTTTTTGATTATCTTAATTCGAGTCATTAGAATAGTTATTTGTAAAGTTATGTAAAAGTTCAAGTGTAAGGGGAATGCAACGCCCCTATGATGTATTATTTTGGATGGTAGGGCAAGAGTGTATGAAAAAAAAAAAAAAAAAATCAATCAAGAAAAATACAAAAAAATGAGAAAAGAAAAGTAGAAAAAACATACGGACTACCATCCCGTTTCATTTTATGTTTATTTTATGTTTTTGTTATTTTGTTTTTAGCTTAAGTCGAGTCTAGTCTTGGCTTAGCAACGCCATATTGTATATGAATTAATCAAGATCTTTAACTCGCCACCAGTAAAATATCCTTTATCCAACAAATCCGTGTTTATCATATCCCTACACCTAACGTTATAACCTGTTTAAAAGCCCTCTTTGATAGTTTATCTTAGGTGCTTACGCCTAGTGGAGGAGGTTTTTGATCCTTTCCCAAGCCTATGGTAATCTATTTGCTATGACAGGTAGTGAGAGATATTATCCGTTTTCATTTATGAGATACACTTTTATGACACCTGAGAGATGTGAGTATCTAAACACTACTTGTGAGGTGCTAGTTTGTAATCTCCGTGCTTATTATGATTAAAGTGGAACGACTATTTGTTGTAATTACTTTTATATTAGCATTAAATGACCCCTAACTTGTATTTTGATTAGAATAAAAGCGCATTTGCTTGAGGACAAGCAAATCTCAAGTGTAAGGGTATTTGATGAAACAAAAAGTGTACCGCTTTTAGGGGGTCATTTAAGCCCTAAATCGTATTTATTTGATCAAATATTGCCTTAAATCGTTCCTTTTGTCATTTTAGGTATTTTGGAGAAGAAATCTGGAAAAGGAAGCATTTTGGACGTTTTTGGAGCATAAAAGTAAAGAAAACGACAAAGTCTCCAAAGCTGCTGGAAAAGTACACTTGACGGCGTCAAGGATTGCTCCTGACGGCGTCATGGCTTGGCAAAAGAGGTGGATATGACAAAATACACGTGACGCGCCAGA
Organism: Artemisia tridentata subsp. tridentata; assembly: GCA_021014915.2. Taxonomy (NCBI): domain Eukaryota; kingdom Viridiplantae; phylum Streptophyta; class Magnoliopsida; order Asterales; family Asteraceae; genus Artemisia; species Artemisia tridentata. Next base: position 242,985,976 of record CP139504.1, read on the forward strand.
GAGTTTTGCAATGGAAAGTCTGACGGCGTCACCCTTTAAGGTGATCAAGGCCATCACGGTTTAAGCTAAAGAGAGACGGCGTCAAGCATATTTCTGACGGCGTCAACCCTTGATAAGGCCAGAGCGGATTTTGGAGGATTAAAGAGGGACTGCGTCAGGAAGACCATCCGGGAACCCTAGCCACGGCGAGGTGACGGCGTCAAGATCTATAACGTGACGCCGTCAGATACTAAGTTCTATATATAGTTTTGCAATTTTTTGTCATTAGTGTGCAATTTGTGAGGAGAAACCCTAAGACGAATTTCTGCCATTTTTAAGGGTTTTTATACCCTTGGATCTCCTATGTTTAATTGAAGATAAGTAATCATTTAATATTCAATATGTCTATGTGTTGTTTGATTATATCTTGTTCTTGTCTTTTGATTAACATGCTAGGCTAGATTTATCTTGTGTTTGCTTAGATCTAATGAAACCTAACTATTGATTATTGGTTGTTAGTGTGTTATTAATTGTATTGGATGATTGTTTATCGATGTTAGGCTTAAGAAAACTGGCTAACCTCCTATACGGTAACTTGCTTGAACGTCTTAAGAAACATGAACCAATGCGTACTAGGTTTATATGGTTGTATTTAATGCATGAGCGAATTCTAGTGATCCCATGTTAGGAGCTTCTTAGCCTGCTCGACATAGGAGTGAAGTAGGAGCTTGTAGAGTTGGGGAAGTACGTACGCCACCCCACGATTGGTATTAAGGAATACACCCGTCATCCACGTAATTAATACACACTAATCAACCGGTAAAAGATAGTTAGGGAGTAAGGAAATCTAAGTAAACACATTTCTCTCCATATAAGTTTCACAACCTTTTCATTTTCAGTTATTTTATTTTATTTGCAATTGTAGTTATTTGGGTTAGTTGACTAGCAACTAATTCCGCCCACTCCTTCAAACCCGAGATTTTACTTGCTTTTATAATAAAATATAAAAAATACAAAAAGAATCTTCCCTCACCCTTAGACCTATTAGAGTAGTTTTTCAATCCTAACGACACTATTCCCCTAGAGAATGATCAATCCCCCGGTACTTGCCACTTCACTATACTACATCGGTCAGGTACACTGCCTGGTGGGGATTGCAAGCCTCTTGAGATCCCTCAAGAGGTAAAACCTGTTGTAAGATCGCAAAACCACGCATCATGATGAAGCGAAAAGTGTACCGCTTTTAAGGGGTCATTTAAGCCCTAAATCGTATTTATTTGATCAAATATTGCCCTAAATCGTTCCTTTTGTCATTTTAGGTACTTTTGAGAAGAAATCTGGAAAAGGAAGCATTTTGGACGTTTTTGGAGCATAAGAGTGAAGAAAACGACAAAGTCTCAAAATCTTGCTGGAAGTTACCTTTGACGGCGTCAGGATTAACCCTGGATGGCGTCATGGCTTGGCAAAAGTGGTGGATGTGAAATTTACTCATGATAAGCCAGAGAAATTGCATGGAAATTCTGACGGCGTCACGCTTTAATTTGATCAAGGTCGTCACGTTATAATTCAAAGAGGGACGGCGTCACGTTCAAGGTCTGACGGCGTCAAGCCTTGATAAGCCAGAACGGATTTTGGAGAGCTAAAGAGGGACGGCGTCAAGAAGGCCATCCGGGAACCCTAAAAGCGGCGAGGTGACGGCGTCACACTCCATAACGTGACGCCGTCAGATCTAAAAATCTATATATAGTTTTGCCATTCTTTGTCATTAGTGTGGAACTTATTGGGGAACTTTGTGTGTGAAAACCCTAGGACGAATTTGGCAGCTCTTTCAAGGCTTTTTGCCTTGAGATCTTCCATGTTACATTGAAGATAAGTTATCAATTAATCATTCAATATGTCTATGTGTTGTTTGATTCTATCTTATTCTTGTCTTTTGTTTAACATGTTAGGCTAGATTTATCTTGTGTTTGCTTAGATCTAATGAAACCTAGCTATTGATTATTGGTTATTAGTGTGTTGTTAGTTGTATTGGATGATTGTCCATCTATGTTAGGCTTAAGAAAACTGGCTAACTTCCTATTCGGTAACTTGCTTGAACGTCTTAAGAAACATGAACCAATGCGTACTAAAGGTTTTTATGGTTGTATTTAATGCACAAGCGAATTCTAGTGATCCCATGTTAGGAGCTTCCTAGCCGGCTCGACATAGGAGTGAAGTAGGAGCTTGTAAAGTTGGGGAAGTACGTACGCCACCCCACGAATGGTATTAAGGAATACACCCGTCATCCACGCGACTAATACACACTAATCAACCGGTAAAAGATAGTTAGGGAGTAAGGAAATCTAAGTAAACACATTTCCCTCCACATAAGTTTTCACCAACATTTTCATTTTCTGTTATTTTATTTTATTTGCATTCGTAGTAATTTGGGTTAGTTGACTAGCAACTAATTCCGCCCACTCTTTCAAACCCGAGATTTTACTTGCTTTCATAAAAATATAAAAACATAAAAAGAATCTTCTCTCACCCTTAGACCTATTAGAGTAATTTTTCATACCTAACGAACACTATTCCCTGTGGAGAACGATCAATCCCCCGTACTTACCACTACACTATACTACATCGGTCAGGTACACTGCTTGGTGGGGTTGTAAGCCTCTTGAGATCCCTCGAGAGGTAAAACCTGTTGTAAGGTTGAAAAATCACGCATCAAGTTTTTGGCGCCGTTGCCGGGGAATAGTTATTGTTTAGGTTGAATTTTTATTTTATAGGTCTACTCACTAGATTCCATTCTAGTGAGATTTTTATTTTATTTTTCTAGGTTTTCTTTAGTCTATCTTATTTCTTTGTACTTTTGTTTGTGATACCTTCCACTTACCTCATGAGTAACATTGATCATTTGATCCCTGTTATTCGTATTTTCCGCCGTGCAAACTTTGAAATACCCGTTCCCGCCCCCATCGTAGAAAACAACAATCTTTCACCTGACCACCACTTTGGTAACAATTCTGAGATGGAGGAGTCTGACCATGAGAATGACTATGTTAGTCCATTTTACTACTCAGACTCCGATGAGGATGCCGGTAATGGAGAAGTAGTTAACGAGGATTGGGGAAAAGAGGAAATTGATCCCTTTAAGTATGTTGACCCTAGGACTAAGATCGAAAAGGATAGCCTCTTTAACATGCAATTTTCGTGTAAGATTGGTTATCATGATTTTTATGCTTATCTTAACTCATCTTTGCCTATGAACATTATCTCTCGCGCTAATTATAATAAAATCATGGTAGATGAGCTAGAATATCAAGGAGATAACATTGTTGCTAGGACTAAGCCACTACACGTATTCGTTGGAAGTTTTGTGTATTTGGTGGATTTTATGGTTATGGAGAACTTAGGAGAATTCATTGATAACAAATTAACCCAAGTCATTTTTGGAGAACCCTTCAAAAGGTTGACCCACCTTGACGAAAAACTTGTGGACGGGTTAATTACATTCTCGGATGGGGATGAAGATTTTACTTACCAAATGCCCCGAGCACATCCTAGGTTTAAAAACTACTCCATTGAATCTTGCAATAGACTTGTGCCTCTTGATTTGTTAAGTGAGAATGATAAGAGGAAGGGGCTCAAATATCCACATAAGAAAAATAAGAGATACTATCATGGATGTTTGGAGCTGAATGATGAATACAAGAAAGATGAGGCAACAATTAGATGGCTCACACTCGGATACGTGAGTATAAGCGACACTAGATGAGCCTTACTTTGAGTCTAGCTACAAGACTCGTTAATAAAGAAAAGCGCTTCTTGGGAGGCAACCCAAGCTTTATTTGCTTTGTGTGTTTATTTACTTGTTTGTTTGTTTGTTTTTATTTGTCTCCGTATGTGTGTTTAAATTTTATTATTATTGATTCATGTTCAAAACTAAATTGTGAAAATGCTTTATCTTGTTTTTAACTTCGTCTTAACTACATATAAATGTATTTTGCAAAAGTTAAGTGTAAGGGAAATCTAAATCGGTTTATTAGAACACAAATGAACATGAATCATAATAATAATAAATTAACAAACATATTAGTATTTGTTTGAGTCAAATGCTTGTATCGAGTCATAATGATGTTTTGCAGGATTTCCAGGAAGTAAGGTAAAGGTTTTTCCAGAAATTTTACGGAAACTTAACATGAGAATTCTGTCAGATCATTTCTGACGGCGTCAGGAGTTACAACCTGACGGCGTCAGATTTAATTTTCAGAAATTTTTGAAAGTTTTGTTTTAATAAAAAGTTTTTATTAAATCTATAACTTATAATCTCCAGGAATCTGCAAAGTTATCATTCCACAAGCATTATATCCTTATATATATAGATTTATCCCGCCGATGTTATGCAGGTTTTCGTGTTTGTTTTCTCAGGTTTAACAGGTTATTTTGGACAAGGAAATGTTTTTTGGATCAAGCTTATGGCGATGCATTAGTCATGGAGCTTCAACATTCTCTTTGGAAGAAGATCTAACCGTGTTACTTCATTATCCACCGAACGAATCAGGGGAGTATTTGATTTCATTCTTTTACTTTATGCTTTTACATCTTGTTATTTGAACATTGGGAACAATGTTCATCTTAAGTGTAAGGGGGGGGGGGTAAAAGTACGATTAGAGAATACAAGTGAACTTGATTTTTGTTTGTTTAATAGTGGATGTGTAATAAAACTGAGATAAATACCTGTTAGGGTAATTTTAGTGCCAAATTTAAAATTTTTTACAACATTTAGGAGTGAAACTTTGATCTTAATGAGCGTCTCACGGATAGGAGTTATATGACTAGCACAAAAACCGTACCACTAAAAAAATTTTCCACCCCCAAATATGTGAGGTTCGCCCCTAGAATTGGTAGGAAAAGCATTTTGCTATGATGTGTGTACCGGTAGCACTTAGATTCTAGAACTTGCGTTAGGACCATTCCGAGGCCACAAGTGAGACTACATTCGTGTAGTTAGATTTACTACATGATAAGAGGCATTAGGATTCACCCATTGTTTTACACCTGTGTTTTTGTTATAATTACATTGGCTACATTGGTCAAGTAATTCTCCCACACCCTTTGCGTTGTACTCATTTTTAGTACACGATACCCCTAGTACACCCCTCAGAGCCTATCTTTTCGTTTCGACCTTTAAGCATTTTACTTAAAGGAAGAATTTGTTACACCCCACTAAAATGTACACCCAAATCGCCTTAGCCTACCTTGTATGCACTCATCTTTAGTGCATTATTGTGACAACATTTTTTTAAACCCAAGTTAATTATCTAGTTGATTACATGGTTGCTAAGTCGAGTCATATCCTTGTACATATTGTTTTGGGACGATTGGGACTCATGGGTAAAGTACTAGTGTAATGGAGTAATGGGGAAGATCATCATTTATTACCCCCATATGTGCTAAATATTTTAAAAGTACCCCAAGTGTTTTGATTATCTTAATCCGAGTCATTAGAATAGTTATTTGTAAAGTTATGTAAAAGTTCAAGTGTAAGGGGAATGCAATGCCCCTATGATGTATTATTTTGGATGGTAGGGCAAAAGTGTATGCGGAAAAAAAAAAAAAAAAATCAAGAAAAATACAAAAAAATGAGAAAAAGAAAAGTAGAAAAAAAAAACATACGGACTACCATCCCGTTTTATTTTATGTTTATTTTATGTTTTTGTTATTTTCTTTCATTAGCTTAAGATTGAGTCGAGTCTTGGCTTAGCAACATTGTATAGTACATGTAATTGATCAAGATCCTTAACTCGCCACCAGTAAAATATCCCTTATCCAACAAATCCGTGTTTATCATATCCCTACACCTAATGTTATAACCCGTTTAAAAGCCCTCTTTGATAGTTTATCTTAGGTGCTTACGCCTAGTGGAGGAGGTTTTTGATCCTTTCCCAAGCCTATGGTAATCTATTTGCTATGACAGGTAGTGAGAGATATTATCCGTTTTCATTTATGAGATTTATTTTGATGACACTTGAGAGATGTGAGTATCTAAACACTACTTGTGAGGTGCTAGTTTGTAATCTCCGTGCTTATTATGATTAAAGTGGAACGATTATTTGTTGCAATTACTTTTATATTAGCGTTAAATGACCCCTAACTTGTATTTTGATTAGAATAAAAGCGCATTTGCTTGAGGACAAGCAAATCTCAAGTGTAAGGGTATTTGATGAAGCGAAAAGTGTACCGCTTTTAAAGGGTCATTTAAGTCCTAAATCGTATTTATTTGATCAAATATTGCCCTAAATCGTTCCTTTTGTCATTTTAGGTACTTTTGAGAAGAAATCTGGAAAAGGAAGCATTTTGGACGTTTTTGGAGCATAAAAGTGAAGAAAACGACAAAGTCTCAAAATCTTGCTGGAAGTTACCTTTGACGGCGTCAGGATTAACCCTGGACGGCGTCATGGCTTGGCAAAAGTGGTGGATGTGAAATTTACTCATGATAAGCCAGAGAAATTGCATGGAAATTCTGACGGCGTCACGCTTTAATTTGATCAAGGTCGTCACGTTATAATTCAAAGAGGGACGGCGTCACGTTCAAGGTCTGACGGCATCAAGCCTTGATAAGCCAGAACGGATTTTGGAGAGCTAAAGAGGGACGGCGTCAAGAAGGCCATCCGGGAACCCTAAAAGCGGCGAGGTGACGGCGTCACACTCCATAACGTGACGCCGTCAGATCTAAAAATCTATATAAAGTTTTGCAATTCTTTGTCATTAGTGTGGAACTTATTGGGGAACTTTGTGTGTGAAAACCCTAGGACGAATTTGGCAGCTCTTTCAAGGCTTTTTGCCTTGAGATCTTCCATGTTACATTGAAGATAAATTATCAATTAATCATTCAATATGTCTATGTGTTGTTTGATTCTATCTTATTCTTGTCTTTTGTTTAACATGTTAGGCTAGATTTATCTTGTGTTTGCTTAGATCTAATGAAACCTAGCTATTGATTATTGGTTATTAGTGTGTTGTTAGTTGTATTGGATGATTGTCCATCTATGTTAGGCTTAAGAAAACTGGCTAACTTCCTATTCGGTAACTTGCTTGAACGTCTTAAGAAACATGAACCAATGCGTACTAAAGGTTTTTATGGTTGTATTTAATGCACAAGCGAATTCTAGTGATCCCATGTTAGGAGCTTCCTAGCCGGCTCGACATAGGAGTGAAGTAGGAGCTTGTAGAGTTGGGGAAGTACGTACGCCACCCCACGAATGGTATTAAGGAATACACCCGTCATCCACGCGACTAATACACACTAATCAACCGGTAAAAGATAGTTAGGGAGTAAGGAAATCTAAGTAAACACATTTCCCCCCACATAAGTTTTCACCAACATTTTCATTTTCTGTTATTTTATTTTATTTGCATTCGTAGTAATTTGGGTTAGTTGACTAGCAACTAATTCCGCCCACTCTTTCAAACCCGAGATTTTACTTGCTTTCATAAAAATATAAAAACATAAAAAGAATCTTCTCTCACCCTTAGACCTATTAGAGTAATTTTTCAATCCTAACGAACACTATTCCCTGTGGAGAACGATCAATCCCCCGTACTTGCCACTTCACTATACTACATCGGTCAGGTACACTGCCTGGTGGGGTTGCAAGCCTCTTGAGATCCCTCAAGAGGTAAAACCTGTTGTAAGATCGCAAAACCACGCATCAACATACAATATAATGATAAGGGACAATTATAAATTGTCCAACTAAGATAATAGTTATATGAAATGAATATAGCATGAAACAGATAATCAAACGAATAACTAAACAAATATGGATCAAAGCATAACAAATAACAAATATCAGGAAATCAATGAGTCATGAGAAACCCTTACCGAAAAAGGGCAGAATATCTGTACCTTAGGAATTGAAGGCAAATGGAAAAAAAACACAAGGAAAGGTGGATCACTCCTTCTTCACTGAATCTACACGAATTATAATCATATATTACTTATACGTTCATTAAAGTCTTAACGGATTTTAAATTCATATTAGCTCATTCATTAATGTGTTTTAGGGTTTCAGTGAAATAGTAAGTATTCATAACATAGGTTTAAAAGTATTTTGGATTGGTGTTTCAAATGAATTAGGAGCAAAACATGTTAGGTTAAACCAAACCCTTAGCTTATGTTATAATTCAGATTTTATCACGTTCAGGTCCCTTTGTTTATGAATTTAAAACCATACTTATGTACTTACTGAGGTGCTCAAATAATTATCATAGATACTCATACATGTTAGGTAATTACTATAATTTTTCTAGATTTTATTTCAAAGGTAAAGTACCATTTCAAAAATCATCTTTCCAGACCTACCTAGAAAGTTAACTACACATAAATACAGAAAGTTTGCTTTTAATTAACCCAATTAGACATTTCAGAAAAATCCACAAAAATTCCAGGAAGTCACACATAAGTTAAATATCACCCATATAGAAGGAGAGCTCTTAACTCCAAAATTAAAAATCAAAAACATTGACTGATTTTCAGATTCACAGTTTTGACAAGTTATGTTCTAAAAATCAAAAAGCTTACTTACCGACCTCTAATTGCTATAAATCTTATATTTACAGAAAGTAGACAAGTAGTACTAGTGTTTAGACTCAAAAATCATTTAAAAACACGTTGGAATCTTCAGTTTAGACCCCGTTCATCATGACCCAAAGTTTGGACAGCATAGAAAGCGAGACAGAAAATGACCTAAGTTTAACCAAACCAATACCACGACCCTTAGACCTTATTCAATTCAGGTTTTAACAAGTTTTAAGACATCATTTAACATACACTAAACCATACGTGCAACCATACATTCGACCTAAGAAATTAACGAGCCATGTATAGGTTATAACGAGACCAAACAATCACCTATGTCTAATTCTTTTTAGATCCGATTATACTACAGGTTTCATAGGTTAAATTACTCCATATTTTACTCACTCTAACAGCCCTATATGTCGACCACACACACACCATACGTATACACATCAAATAACGCCACAAATACTTCACATAAAATCACGAATAAGCCCTAATTCGTTTGTGTTAATTATGTACGCCTACCTTATTAATTATGCTAGGTTTATAACCAGATTAGAAAGCACATTTGATATCAGATTAGGGTTGTAATGAATCATATTAGGTCGAATATAACTAGGTCAAATTAGATCAGGTTGTAGGTCGATTAGTAGACAGCAACATCAGATCAAATACACATGTTTTAAACTTGTTAAAGTATGATTTCATGTGGTCCTTTTCTATGGTGTATATATTACGAACAACAATAAAATAAATAGATCAGAATTGTATATAAACGTTTAGGGTTTTAGTGTGTTATAGATTCAGATTATACAAACATGTGTGTGTCGAATGGAACAAGAAAACAAGAGGATGGTGTGATGATACCTGCTGTTATACGAGACCAGAAAAAGGACAAGAAAAACGATCACAAATTCAACCCACGAATCAATACCCACACCTATGAATCAATATCACAGCAGCCCTATAAACTCACGAATGACACCACAACAACCTTCGATCACTAGGTCTTGAAGAGAGAAAGGTAGCAACAATAAATTATGTGTTTTTATTTTGTCGTATGATAGAGAGGGGAAAGAAAACGTATAAGTTATATGGCTTAGATGTGGAGCGTGTGTTCTCAATATGGTAAGCTATAATTGCAAATCAATTAGATTTGATTGTGTTTAATTGCATTGGCGTGAATCAAGGCTGAATTTGTGGAGATTCTTACCTTTTGAATGTGTGAAATCGTATGGTAAAGGGGCCAAAGAAAATGTGTGATGACTTAGAGAATTAGGAAGGTTTTGACATTGTAATAATCTCATATTAAGTATATCTTGGATTAGTTTTATTTTAATGTGTTAATATAACATATCGTATAGTTTTAGGCTTATTTTAAAATATATCAAAACTTAGGTTAAAGTTCAAATTAATTAGGAAAAATGGAATCCGAATTTTAGGGTTTTACATATATTATCACTAGACCTATTTCCTATTTTCATGACGTATAAATCACCTTTCCTAATTCCTTTGCGAATGATTTTTCTATACTTAATGATTTCACTACCTTCTTCGGAAAATACCACTTTGCACTTATTGTCGCATATTTGACTAATACTTAGTAGATTGAATCCTAAGTTATGTACATGCTCAACATTAGTGATTGTAAGAGAGTTATGAGTAATCGTACCTTTGCTAATAATATTACCTTTGAGTTTACTTCCAAAAGTGACATTACTTCCATGGCATGATTGATATGATGGGAATAGCTTTCTATTTCCCATCATGCGATTAATACATCCACTGTCTTTGATCCATTCATCGGGCTCTAAGTTAATTCCCAAGCATATCTAATAATATTACAGAATAACTCAAACATATGGTCCCCAATATCTCATGGGTCCAAAGTTGTTAGCATTACACATCCCATGCATTTGTTGCATTTGACTTGGATGTTGAAGAGGTGAGTAGAATCCCAAAGGTAGAAAAAATTTTATCCATGCTATGGGATACATGTTTGGATGATTTTGTCTTCTAGGCTGACCTGATCTAGCTTGTCTTTGAGAGACATTTATTTTTCTAGATGGTGGAGTTTTTTGATCTAATCATTGGTTTATTAAATCATACTCCAGGTTTTAGTGATGGTTTATAGAAACATTTAACTTTTTTTTATACTAGCAATGGGAAACTTAGTATTCATAATAGTTAAATGTTTTGGTGTAGGACCTAAAATAGATTTTGGCAAAGTGACAGACGGATCCACTGTAGACGGTCCTTTAACTATGGGATGGTCCTTTATATTTAAGGGACCATCTGTCAGTGTTTGGGGACCGTCACCAGTGGACTCGACAACCTAGGGTTTCGCAAATTTGACTTGTTTTATCCCACTTGTTGATGCTTCAGAGAAATTATAGCCTAGACCCGTTTTATTATCGGAGAATTTTTTAGCGTTTATCATTTCTTTAAGAGAATGAGTACTCTTTTCAAATTTGGTTAATTTTGAGGCTTCCTCTTTGAGTCCCTCATTTTTTATTTTAAGGTTTTGACATGATTTACAGTCGACATCAATTTCTTTGCCTTTCTCGAGTCTAGATAGTTTATCTTTTAATTCAAAAATTTCTTTCTCTAGTTTAGATTTAATAGATTTTAGAGATTTTATTTTCGATAATTATCTTTTGACTCATTTTGCAAATGCGATCATACTCATTATCTAATTCAAGTGAATCTAAAGAGGATGTGTCATCATTATAGTGTTCGGTTTCAAAAAGTACCTGATGCGTGGTTTTGCAACCTTACAACAGGTTTTACCTCTCGAGGGATCTCAAGAGGCTTGCAACCCCACCAGGCAGTGTACCTGACCGATGTAGTATAGTGTAGTGGTAAGTACGGGGGATTGATCGTTCTCCACAGGGAATAGTGTTCGTTAGGTATGAAAAACTACTTTAGTAGGTCTAAGGGTGAGGGAAGATTCTTTTTTGTATTTTTATATAGCAAGTAAAAATCTCGGGTTTGAAGGAGTGGGCGGAATTAGTTGCTAGTCAACTAACCCAAATTACTACGAATGCAAATAAAATAAAATAACTGAAAATGAAAAGAGTTGTGAAACTTATGTGGAGAGAAATGTGTTTACTTAGATTTCCTTACTCCCTAACTATCTTTTACCGGTTGATTAGTGTGTATTAATTGCGTGGATGACGGGTGTATTCCTTAATACCAATCGTGGGGTGGCGTACGTACTTCCCCAACTCTACAAGCTCCTACTTCACTCCTATGTCGAGCCGGCTAGGAAGCTCCTAACATGGGATCACTAGAATTCGCTCATGCATTAAATACAACCATAAAAACCTTAGTACGCATTGGTTCATGTTTCTTAAGACGTTCAAGCAAGTTACCGAATAGGAGGTTAGCCAGTTTTCTTAAGCCTAACATAGATAAACAATCATCCAATACAACTAATAACACACTAATAACCAATAATCAATAGCTAGGTTTCATTAGATCTAAGCAAACACAAGATAAATCTAGCCTAGCATGTTAATTAAAAGACAAGAACAAGATATAATCAAACAACACATAGACATATTGATTGATTAAATGAACACTTATCTTCAATTAAACATGGGAGATCCAAGGGTATGAAAACCCTTAAAAATGGCAGAAATTAGTCTTTAGGGTTTCTCCTCACAAAGTTGCACACTAATGACAAAAAATTGTAAAACTATATATAGAGTTTAAGGGCTGACGGCGTCACGTTATAGACCTTGACGCCATCACCTCGCCGTGTCTAGGGATCCCGGATGGCCTTCTTGACGCCGTCCCTCTTTAGTGCTCCAAAATCCGCTCTGGCTTATCAAGGCTTGACGCCGTCAGAAATGAGCTTGACGCCGTCTCGCTTTAACTTAAACCGTGATGGCCTTGATCAACTTAAAGGGTGACGCCGTCAGAATTCCTTTGTCAAATTCTCTGGCTTATCATGTGTATTTTTCATATCCACCTCTTTTGCCAAGCCATGACGCCGTCAGGAGCAATCCTTGACGCCGTCAAAGGTACTTTTCCAGCCGATTTTGAGACTTTGTCGTTCTCTTCACTTTTATGCTCCAAAAAGGTCCAAAATGCTTCCTTTTCCAGATTTCTTCTCCAAAGTACCTAAAATGACAAAAGGAACGATTTAGGGCAATATTTGATCAAATAAATACGATTTAGGGCTTAAATGACCCCCTAAAAGCGGTACACTTTTCGCTTCATCAAATACCCTTACACTTGAGATTTGCTTGTCCTCAAGCAAATGCGCTTTTATTCTAATCAAAATACAAGTTAGGGGTCATTTAAATGCTAATATAAAAGTAATTACATCAAATAGTCATTCCACTTTAATCATAATAAGCACGGAGATTACAAACTAGCACCTCACAAGTAGTGTTTAGATACTCAAATCTCTCAGGTGTCATCAAAATAAATCTCATAAATGAAAACGGATAATATCTCTCACTACCTGACATAGCAAATAGATTACCATAGGCTTGGGAAAGGATCGAAAACCTCCTCCACTAGGCGTAAGCACCTAAGATAAACTATCAAAGAGGGCTTTTAAATGGGTTATAACGCGAGGTGTAGGGATATGATAAACACGATTTTGTTGGATAAGGGATATTTTACTGGTGGCGAGTTAAAGATCTTGATTAATTACATGTACAATATGGCGTTGCTAAGCCAAGACTAGACTCGACTTAAGCTAAAAACAAAATAACAAAAACATAAAACAAACATAAAATGAAACGGGATGGTAGTCCGTATGTTTTTTCTACTTTTCTTTTTCTCATTTTTTTTGTATTTTTCTTTATTTTTTCGATTTTTTTTTTCATACACTCTTGCCCTACCATCCAAAATAATACATCATAGGGGCGTTGCATCCCCTTACACTTGAACTTTTACATAACTTTACAAATAACTATTCTAATGACTCGAATTAAGATAATCGAAACACTTGGAGTACTTTTAAAATATTTAGCACATATGGGGGTAATAATGTTGCTCTTCCCCATTACTCCATTACGCTAGTACTTTACCCATGAGTCCCAATCGTCCCAAAACAATATGTACAAGGATATGACTCGACTTAGCAACCATGTAATCAATTAGATAATCAACTTGGGGTTTAAACAAATGTTGTCACAATAATGCACTAAAAATGAGTGCATACAAGGTAGGCTAAGGCGATTTGGGTGTACATTTAAGTGGGGTGTAACAAATTCTTCCTTTAAGTAAAATGCTTATAGGTCGAAACGAAAAGATAGGCTCTGAGGGGTGTACTAGGGGTATCGTGTACTAAAAATGAGTACAACGCAAAGGGTGTGGGAGAATTACTTGACCAATGTAGCCAACGTAATTATAGCAAAAACACAGGTGTAAAACAATGGGTTAATCCTAATGCCTCTTATCATGTAGTAAATCTAACTACACGAATGTAGTCTCACTTGTGGCCTCGGAATGGTCCTAACGCAAGTTCTAGAATCTAAGTGCTACCGGTACACACATCATGGCATAAATGCTTTTCCTACCAATTCTAGGGGCGAACCTCACATATTTGGGGGTGGAAAATTTTTTAGTGGTACGGTTTTTGTGCTAGTCATATAACTCCTATCCATGAGACGCTCATTAAGATCAAAGTTTCACTCCTAAATGTTGTAAAAAATTTTAAATTTGGCACTAAAATTGCCCTAACAGGTATTTATCTCAGTTTTATTACACATCTACCATTAAACAAACAAAAATCAAGCGTAATAGCATTCTCTAAAGTATCGTCCTTTACCCCCCCCCCCCTTACACTTAAGATGAACATTGTCCCCAATGTTCAAATAACAAGATGTAAAAGTAAATAAGGTAAACGAATGAAATCAAATACTCCCCTGATTCGCTCGGTGGATAAAGAGGTAACATGGTTAGATCTTCTTCCAAGAGAATGTAGAAGCTCCAAGACTAAAGCATCGCCAAAAGCCTGATTCCACATACATCTCCTTGTCCAAAATAACCTGTTAAACCTGAGAAAACAAACACGAAAACCTGCATAACATCGGCGGGATAAATTCTATATAAGGATATAATGCTTGTGGAATGATTATTTTGCAGATTCCTGGAGTTTATAAGTTAGAGATTTTATAAAAACTTTTTATGAAAACAAAACTTTCAAAAATTTCAGAAAATTAAAACCTGACGCCGTCAGGTTGTAAGGCCTGACGCCGTCAGAAATGATCTGACAGAATTCTCATGTTAAGTTTCCAGAAAATTTCTGGAAAAACCTCTACCTTACTTCCTGGAATTCCTGCAAAATCTCATTATGACTCGATACAAGCATTTGACTCAAACTATTACTAATATGTATGTTAATTTAATATTATTACGATTCATGTTCATTTGTGTTCTAATAAACCGATTTGGATTTCCCTTACACTTAACTTTTGCAAAATACCTTTATATGTAGTTAAGACGAAGTTAAAAACAAGATAAAGCATTTTCACAATTTAGTTTCGAACATGAATCAATAATAATAAAAATTAAACATACATACGAAAGCAAATAAAATCAAACAAACAAATAAATAAACACACAAAGCAAATAAGCTTGGGTTGCCTCCCAAGAAGCGCTTGTTTTTGTTCGAGTCACGAGCCTGACTCTACCCTTATTTAACAGATAAAGGAGAGGTTTTTCCTACACTTAGGATTAAGTGCGGGTGATAGTAGCGATACACACCATCTTGGTGGAAGTATGCCGTGTGAGGAAAGAGTGGTGGATGAATTATATACTCAAAGGGGTGCGCTCCTTTCATCATAACCTTACCTAGTTCACTTTGGTCAATGGGTGAATTAAAATTTTCTCCTAAAAAGGGATCATCTTCTATCAACTTCGAGAGATTCCTAGTTGGGAATCCATCTTGACCTAATAAACCCGGTTTAAACCCATAATGTTTCTTGTGATCAATCATGAATGGGTGATGTAAGTATGTAAGGTCATGGTTCACTCCTATATTAGCTTCCTCTTTACATGGCCTAGAGTCTACTACCTTAATCTTAACATTACCCGGACTACATGGTTTGATGGGTGGATCGGGACCTTTTTCAATTCCTAAATTCACATCTAAGGATGGAAGATTAGGTAACGGTTTTGGTTGAGGCTCCGGCTCATCAAAACTAGGAACTTCCATAGAACTAAAAGAAAAGTTGTGATCACTAAAAGCATTCAAACCTATTTCTTCTAGTTGTGTTTGGTCCAAGGGTTCTACCTCTATTGGGGTTCCTATAGTCTCTTCTACTTCTTCTGGGTAAGTCACGGGTGGTGTGTATGCCTCGAATGATGGTAGGACTTGTGGGGTACTTTGTAGGTTTGTGTTATTTACCTCATCCTTCCTTGTCTCTATATCAATTATATCCACATCATGTGTTTTAGTAGAATCTAACCCAAACATGTTCCTAAGTATCTCAAATCCTTCTCTAGCCATTTCAAGTTCTAAGTCCGATTCATAAGAATCTTCCCCGATAACATGATTACTATGTTCAATTTGCCTAAAGGATTCATCATGTGTTCCTTGAGATTCAAAGTCATTGATCATAAAACCTAGGTCTTTTTGCTCAATATGCTCATGTTCGGCTAAATCCTCCTCAATTGTTTCCTCAAGTTGTGATGTATACGAACCCATTAATTCATTAAACTTATGGTTCACGGTTAGGAGGCTTTCCTCAAAATTTTTCCAAAGGGTCTTATTAAAAGGAGTTGATCCTAACAATGATTGTTTAATAGAAGCCACACATGCACATAATTCATCAAACCTATCAAACTTTATACCCATCTCCTCTTGTATATATCTAAGATCACTTAAAAATTCATTGGAACAACAGGAAGAAAATCTATCCGTGTAAAGTAATTGTTCCTCTATTGTTAATGATCTAAATGGAATTTCATCCGCCATGGTGACAAATGAAAATGGTTTTACAAACAAAGGGCACAAAGAAAAAGATAGACTAAAGAAATCTAATAAAAAGAAAAATAAAAATCTCACTAGAAAGGAATCTAGTGAGTAGACCTAATAAAATAAAAATTCAACCTAAACAATAACTATTCCCCGACAACGGCGCCAAAAACTTGATGCGTGGTTTTGCAACCTTACAACAGGTTTTACCTCTCGAGGGATCTCAAGAGGCTTACAACCCCACCAGGCAGTGTACCTGACCGATGTAGTATAGTGTAGTGGTAAGTACGGGGGATTGATCGTTCTCCACAGGGAATAGTGTTCGTTAGGTATGAAAAACTACTTTAGTAGGTCTAAGGGTGAGGGAAGATTCTTTTTTGTATTTTTATATTTTTTTATGAAAGCAAGTAAAAATCTCGGGTTTGAAGGAGTGGGCGGAATTAGTTGCTAGTCAACTAACCCAAATTACTACGAATGCAAATAAAATAAAATAACTGAAAATGAAAAGAGTTGTGAAACTTATGTGGAGAGAAATGTGTTTACTTAGATTTCCTTACTCCCTAACTATCTTTTACCGGTTGATTAGTGTGTATTAATTGCGTGGATGACGGGTGTATTCCTTAATACCAATCGTGGGGTGGCGTACGTACTTCCCCAACTCTACAAGCTCCTACTTCACTCCTATGTCGAGCCGGCTAGGAAGCTCCTAACATGGGATCACTAAATTCGCTCATGCATTAAATACAACCATAAAAACCTTAGTACGCATTGGTTCATGTTTCTTAAGACGTTCAAGCAAGTTACCGAATAGGAGGTTAGCCAGTTTTCTTAAGCCTAACATAGATAAACAATCATCCAATACAACTAATAACACACTAATAACCAATAATCAATAGCTAGGTTTCATTAGATCTAAGCAAACACAAGATAAATCTAGCCTAGCATGTTAATTAAAAGACAAGAACAAGATATAATCAAACAAACATAGACATATTGATTGATTAAATGAACACTTATCTTCAATTAAACATGGGAGATCCAAGGGTATGAAAACCCTTAAAAATGGCAGAAATTCGTCTTTAGGGTTTCTCCTCACAAAGTTGCACACTAATGACAAAAAATTGTAAAACTATATATAGAGTTTAAGGGCTGACGGCGTCACGTTATAGACCTTGACGCCGTCACCTCGCCGTGTCTAGGGTTCCCGGATGGCCTTCTTGACGCCGTCCCTCTTTAGTGCTCCAAAATCCGCTCTGGCTTATCAAGGCTTGACGCGTCGAAGACTTGACGCCGTCTCGCTTTAACTTAAACCGTGATGGCCTTGATCACCTTAAAAGGTGACGCCGTCAGAATTCCTTTGTAAAATTCTCTGGCTTATCATGTGTATTTTTCATATCCACCTCTTTTGCCAAGCCATGACGCCGTCAGGAGCAATCCTTGACGCCGTCAAACGTACTTTTCCAGCTGATTTTGAGACTTTGTCGTTTTCTTCACTTTTATGCTCCAAAAACGTCCAAAATGCTTCCTTTTCCAGATTTCTTCTCCAAAGTACCTAAAATAACAAAAGGAATGATTTAGGGCAATATTTGATCAAATAAATACGATTTAGGGCTTAAATGACCCCCTAAAAGCGGTACACTTTTCGCTTCATCAGTACCTCTTTTGAAGTTCCGGCCATTAGACATGTTTCGTCTTTGGTCTCTTCGTCGCTATCGCTCCAAGCACCACCAATGTATGCCTTTTGGTTCTTTTCTTTTGGTTGTTGAGGACATTCTCCTACTAGGTGTCTTGGATCACCACATCTAAAGCATCTTCTCTAGCCTTTGCCATATTTATCATCCTGACTCTTATGAGACGTTTTCTTTTCATCTCGCGGTTATCTCACGTATCTACCTCTTCGTTTAAAGGACTTATTGAAGTCTCTAACCGCCATGGCATACTCTTTGTCTTCACTTTCCGAACTTGAGCTTTCATTATCACTAGATTCCTTTTTAGCCTTTAGAGCAAGAGATCTCGTTTCTACTTTGTTTTTGACTATTTCGGAATCATTTTTGATAATTAGCTCATGAACCTTTAGGTTTCCGATGAGCTCATTAAGCGATAGTGAAGCTAAGTCTTTGGATTCTTCCATTGCCATGACCTTTGCTCTCCATTTTGGATGTAAAGCCCTGAGAAATTTTCTGACACAACTCTTGACAGAAACACCCTCATCAAGTGATTTTAGACTAGTAATAATAGTATTAAATCTTGCGAAAGCACTATCTATAGATTCGACTTCAGGAATGACGAATTGTTCATATTGTTGAACAAGAAGATCGATCTTGTTATCTTTGACTTGATTATTACCTTGATTAACAAAGTTTTCCAAATATCTTTAGCCGTGTTACACATGAAAATTCTTTGAAATTCCCTTTTAGGTAAAGCATTATAAATAACCATTTTTGCTTCATCATTTTTAGCTAATTTCTTTTTAAGATTTTCACTTTGTTTTTCATAAGGAACTATTTCATCTCTTTTAGTTTCTGGATTTTGTTCAATAGGTTGAAAGTCACCTTTAGTAATAACATGCCAAAGATCCAGATCTTTTGATTTCACATAAGTTTCGAATCTTGTTTTCCAATAAATGAAGCAATCGGCTTCGAAAAGTGGTGATCTTTGCATAGATTGCCCTTCTTTATATTTGTCAAAATCCATTGATCGATTCAAGATTTTAAAATACAGTATACTTTAAAAAATCTTGGTTGACCTGCTTTGATACCAATTGTAGAAACTAGAAGGGGGGGGGGGGGGGTTGAATAGTTTTACCATTTTAATTACGTTTTTAAAACCTTTTTCAAGTTACTTTTCAAAGACTTTTAGATTCGAAGTTTATATGATATCAACACAACAATATATGAACACTAAGAATATAAACAATGATAACAAAGTAAGAAGTATGTAAAAGTAAAGAGAAGGAATGATCAAACAAAGGCACGGTGATTTATAATTGTTCGGCTACGAAGCTCTATCTTCGCCCTACTCCACTCCTCGAGTATCACACTCGAGAGTTTCACAAACACTATATCAACAAGCTCCCTTTAGGTGGAGAAAACCGTACACCTTCGCTTACACCAATTTATGACACTAAGCGGAATGTCGAGTTCTAATCGTATAGACCATCTACGACACTAACACGATGACAATCACTACACGTAACACCTTTCGACCCAACACCAAGTCGAAATCAACACAATCACCTTACAGACCAACACCAAGTCCGAATCTACACACAACACAATCCGAGCTTACACACAAGTCGGATTTACACAATTACACAAGAATCAAGATAAAGAGAGTTTACATTTAGGAGAGAAATGTAACAAGGGTTGCGAGATGAATGTCTATTCTTCAACAATTTGTTTCTTGACGAATACGAGCATTCTTCTCTTGCACTTCGAGGTAGGATGGATGTGATCACTTGTAAACAACTTACAACACGTTAATGTGATCAAAGAAGGGAGTTTTGAAAGATTTAGGAAGACAGAAAGTTTCAGTGTTCAAGAGGTGAATTTTTCTATTGGAATAGTGCAGTATTTATAGGCACCAGGAGGAGCGTGGGACGGTCTCTTAAACATGGACGGTCCCATATATATAAGGGACCATCTACCTATAAGGGACTGCCCCATAGGACGCTCCTGTTTTTGTCCTGATGTGGTGAAATGTTTATCTGGTGAAAATTTAACTGATTTGTGCGGGAAAACCAGATTTCAAATATTTTCTTTTGAATAAAACATTTCTTATAATTAGAAAATTAATTTGTATAAGTTATTTGTGTAACAATGTTTTGTCACATTTATGAAAATGTGAGTTTAAAACCAAAATAACTTCTTTGATCACTTAACTAAATTGGTACATTGTTTGTTCATACCTTAAGTGATGTTTTAGTTGAAACAAACTTTCCCGATTAAAAATTTATCAAGTATATTTTTACGTAACATTTTTTTATATTTTGGGATTGTCAAAACTTATAGAGATTGAAAAATGCAAATGACATTTTTGTCACTATTTGTATTAACAGGTACATCTTCGCTTTTCATACGAATTTGATGATATCCGGATTTCAAGTCAAGTTTGGAAAATATTGTCGCTCCATGTAACTCGTCCAACACTTCTTTGATGACAGGAATTGGAAATTTATCTAGAACAGTAACTTTATTTAACGCTCGGTAATCTACACAGAACCTCCAACGTCCATCTTTCTTTTTAACTAAAAGTACTGGACTCAAAAAAGGACTTGAACTTGGTTGTATAACCCCAGCTTCGAGCATCTCCTTTACTAATCTTTTGATCTCATTTTTTTGAATGTGGGGGTATCGGTAGGGCCTTAAGCTTACTGGTGTTGTACCATTCAGTAAGACAATTGGATGCTCATGATCTCGATTAGGTGGAAGACCATGTGGTAGACAAAAAATATCCTAAAATTCGTCTATTAAAGCTTGAATGTCTGTTGTAATTGTCGAAATTAGCGCTGGAACATTTTCTAACCTTTTCACCTGAATCACAAGACCTTCTTGTTCATGTCGTAATGTTCTAATGAGTGATTTAAAAGACACCTTGGTTCTGCATAAACTTGGGTCACCTTTGTAGGTCCTCTTTAATACGTAAACCACACACTAAACCACGAATACAACTACTAATATGCTACGTAACAAGAGATTAATCAAGGAATGAAATACAATAATGTAGAGAAGAGATTAATAGAAAGAAAGACGGGCGATTATCATTTCACTAAACACTTTGACAGAGCTTACACACTAGAAATGAAAACCAACAACAAACTATGCACCCCATGCCTTCTATTTATAGGCAACGAATTAGGGTAAGCACATGGGGTGATCTTCTAGAATGTTTTACACATAATTAGCCGGCCCGTGGACTTCTAATGGACCGGGCTATGATTACTAACATAAAGTCCTAATATGAGCAACATAATTATCGGAAATGTACAAGACTTGAAATATGAATAAAAACGTGTTCCTAACAATCTCCCCCTAAGTCTTGGACATCAATGTTGCTCGACGTCGTCTTTGCTTCTTTGGCTTCTGACGTCTTGATAATCTTTGTTCTTTGTTCTTGATCTGATATGATATGGTATGGTAATGATCTGCCTTCCTCCAATGGTCTTTAGTACTGGTGTCTTCACGTCGTTTCCATCAAGCTCATATGATCTTTGACTTTTTTTCTTCATACATCACGTAGTTCTCTCTTCATAAGCTTGATCTTAGACTTGTGAAAGATTAACATACTTGATCTTTGACTTTTCTTTAATAACTTTGAACTTTTGCTGTCTTGAGTCTTTGTGAGAACTAATCTTCAGGATATGAGCATGATGGATTCTTGATGGTGGTAGAACTCCAGGTCTTCATGATCCTCTGCAGCATCAGCAGCAGCAACACGAACCAACCGGCACTTACAGATTTGGACTTTGAGATCATCAACAGCATAGTGTGAAGACTTTCTCTACTCCAAACCCAGGCCGTTCTGAACCGGATACCCCCGAAAGGGCTAACACGGACACACCGAAGTGCACCCACGATTCAGTGAGTCGCTGGAGATCACCCCACGACTGTAGACCGTTTTGGAACAGACACTAAGCGTAACCCACAAGGAGTTACCGAAGTGACCTGCTGTTAGGGTTGTTTGATGTTACCCTGGCAGGATTTCCATTCTATCACTGAGAATCACAATTGTGAATTCTCTCAAGAATGTTCTTGGCAGATTGCTAGGATTTGCGAAGGACACTTTCCTAATTTACAACTGATGCCCATGATGTAGAACACTAGTGTAATTCTAAGTGTACCTAAGAGATCTTTGATGAATCTCATGGCTCTAGACTTAATTAGTGCACATTTATTTGGTCGTCAGAGGCGTGGAGCAGATTGCCTCCTTTTCAATATCAACACTCTCGTAATGAGAGGTCGATAGGTTATGAAGGGTTCTCCGTGTGAATGAAACAAATGTCTTTTGAGAGACACTTGAGTGGCTTAGAAGGTTTAGTGCAGTGCGTCACTGGGTCCATGACGTCTTTTGTCTTCAATACCGGTGATGCTCAGTCAACCAGTAGATTATGTATTGAACCCGGTGTCTGCCCTAAGGTTGAACAAATGGAGGGCTATTTCTTTTCACCCTTTTCTTTTCTTTTCTTTTTAATTCTTCAACCCCTTCTTTCTCCTTTCATTCATTTTCTCCTTTTTTGTATCATACCTAGGACTTTCTAGTTCTAAACTATGGGAATTGTCCTTGGGTAGATCCCTCTGGCTCTGACGGATCATAGGACGGTTTTCCTAAACCTTAGTCACCTTATTACTTCATGACTATCCTATGTTGATGCCATTTACCAAAACCTTTGAAAATCTCTCAAAGTGTCGATGATAGTAAAAAACATTTTATTGACACCTTGAGAGTTTTGTGTTTTTCAGAAAGACTCCCCCTTAACATGTGCTCAAAAGTAATTAATTTGAAATTTGCACATGCTGGGAAGAGTAGGCACTTTTGAATTGATAGATTTTCAATGAACATGATCATCGCGAGACACGCTTATATCACTAGTAGAACTAGCTTGAAATTATTACACGTCCAGATCACATTCAAAGAAAATCGCTCAAAATCGGTACATTCTACTTAGACATGTCCTTTGCGAGACACGCTTACATCACCAGATGAACTGGCTTGAAATTATTACCCGTCCGGGACATGTCCTTTCGACTACTGACTTTCCTACCATCAATTCGAGGGTCAATTCTGAGTCGAGCACTTATGAGATTCCAGCATTGAGACACCATATTTTAATCATATTTTACTTATCCCCCTCAAAAATAGCATACTCATGATGTCTTTGAAAAAACTTTATGATTAAAATATGCTATTTTTGAGTTTTAGGGAAGAAAATCAAGAACATTTGTTTTTATGAACAAAGATTATTTTTCAAATACTCCCCCTTGATGAGGGAATACTTGTCCTTATGAGCAGAATGTTTGAAAACTTAGAAAACATTCTGGTTTAATTCTGCTTCATAAGAAAGAAGCTTTCGCTCCTTTGATCAGGATTGAGGCACTGAAGCGTACCTCAGGGTCCTTCCTTTAGGGTCCGGGTTGTGCACTGTTATGTGTACACAAGCCGTAATGTCACAGGCATATGGTAAGAATAGTGAAATAAGAATTGATGAATTATGAACTCAAGTGCTTACATCAACCTCCTTTGCTAAACTTTGTGAATTCTGGGTCCGTCCTTTGATATAGTCTGATAGGAAATGGTGGACGACCGCCAACATAACTCTTTATTCTCCTAATCTGATCCCTACGGTACAACCTTCTTTCAATCTTCAAGATGAACTGCATCACTTGTTTGAGCTCATTATGTGTCCTCCTTGTTGACCTTTTCAACTCATGATCCCGAACTCTAAGAACTAACCCATCTCTATCGTTTTTCAGTGTATCGTCACAGAATTTATGAATCTCGTGAAATGACATGAAACGGGTTTTATGTGTTGCACTTCTGTAGACGAACCCAAAGACTGGGTGTTTCTTCATGGTATATTAAGCATCGCGGTTGTTTTCCAAGAACATTATGAGCTCAACGAGATTCAACTTCTGCTGATAACTTTCCACTCCTAACTGAAGATCTTCTACTCGTTCTTTGATTATCGTTCTTCGGATGAAGTGGCAGATAGCCGCACTAAAAGCATACTGAAGATCGGTAGAGAGATGTTGCAGTTTTCCTTGTATTTTGATGAGGTACAAGTCTTCAATATCATTGAGACTCAAGTCAGGAAAATCTGCTTCTGAGAACGAGTAGAGCTGGTTTTCATGTCGTCTGACGGTGATCTTAGATAAGAATGTGTAATCATACTTATTCGATCCTGAAACACTAATCACTGCCATGATCCTGAGGTCACTGTAGACTTATTCACGAGACTTTTGGCTAAGTTTATACTTGTACCAGTTCTTCCTTTTATCATACCAGTGATGGATTCCTAATTCAGCATCACGATCATAGATCACTTGTTGTTTGATGAAGATCTTCTGGTGAATTGCAGCTTCCTCAATGGCAGGATTTTGGTAACTTGCTGCAGGAGTGAAGGTAATTGAAGTTGCATACTTCGTTTTGCTCGATGCTCCATGCATGAGAAGTTCAAGATCGTTGTTGAAAAAGAACTGGAAGGGGATTTCTGAAGTTCCATGAGGTTTTCTGATCACGGGTAGTGGCTTAGTCCAGTCTGTGATGTACGGACGGTTTTTGTTGTCACGGCCACCCACCCTGAGTATGTCTGGATTCGTCCAGTCAAACTCACTTGACATTGCACGAGCAATGTTTTCAAGATGATACTCCAGCTCAGCCGCATTTGCAGATTTGTCTTTAAGAAGAATGAAGGCATCATTTTTGATCCTACGAAGTTCTCTCTTTTTCATTTTCTTCACTTTTAGAGTATGTTTGATTTTGTGTGTAAATTCAAACGTACTGTCTTCAACTTTAGAAGCTTCGTCGTCTTGGATCTGAGCACTGGCAAGTTGATCAAACCATTCATTGCCGTTCACATCTTCATCTTCATCAAGCCATGTGACAACACTGGTTCTTTGGAGGTTTTCTTGCTGCTTGAAGGTTTTGATTTTGGTGGTGATGGTGGTGGTGATTGTGGCTGATCCTCTTGTGGTTGAAAATCTATGTTTTCTGTGGGGAAGTGCTCATGATGATGCTCTGTTGCTGTCGGACCAGATTCTGGATTCTTTTGAGGTGGAGATGAAGTTGTTGTTCCTGTGGGCTCTGTAAGGTGAATCCCAGATCCGCTACCAGTCTTTTGTTTCTTTATAGTGGTGTCTGGATCTTGGTCATCATTATCACGTTGACGCTTGCCTTTATCAGCTGCAGTCTTACATGATTCCATGTTGGCTCGAATAGCATCCAGGATGGGAATTTCAGTGTAGCTAAGGGTGGATTGTGCAAGCAATTTGGTGAGGAAGGCGTCTTGAAGTTCTTCAACTGAGTATTCAAGAAGATGTTTCTGTTGGAGTGCTAGATTTTTAACCTTCTCTTCGGCTTTTGTATTGATGTGAGCTTCAATATTTTCCTGAAGATCTGGCAGAAACTTCTTGACGTAATGTCTCGTGTTGGCTTTGACTTTATCGCCAACATCATATGCTAGAAACTCATCCATTTTCATCTTTGTCTGCTGCAACTCTCCCATTTGTTGAGACAAATTTTGGACTAAGGTTTGCATCTCAGCCAGTTGTGCACTTGTTTGGTTAACTTTCTTTGGCTTGTGCGAGTTTAACTGCTTTCTTGAGTTTCTTTGCAGCAGGTGAGACAACCTCTATTCTAGTCACTTGAGCTATTCTTCTCACATACTTACCTTTTATGGCTGATTTGATTTGTTCAGATACTGTTGCTTTGGCTTTTGGTGATGGTGATCTTGAAGGGGATGGAGTGAGTGAAGGGATTGATGATTGTGAGTTGGTATGAGTAGAGTCCTTAGGAGATGAAGATGGAGGTTTTGGATTCGAAGGAGGTGACTCAGGAGGTGTTGTAGGTTTTGGTGATGATATGGGAGAAGATTGAACAGGGTTAGATTTCCGCTCTTGTTGAGGTACATGAACTACCATAGCAAGGTCAGATGGAGGGACTGATGGTGAGCGAATGTAGCTATCGGCTTCTTTAGTTGCTTTTTCGTCTTCTTCCTTTTGCTTTAATGCTGCTGCATGCTCAGCCTCAAGTTTCTTTGCATCGTCATTAGTTTTCTCTCCAAATATTTCCCGTTATTTTTCTATATTCTAGTCCATATCATCATTATAGTGTTGTTCCTCCTCCTGGTCATTGTTAAACATGGAATCTGAAATTTCTTTATCGGTTAAAACTATGTTACTCTCTTGATCTTTCTCCTTTTCTGACGTTTGAGCTTCCAAGTCGGGTTGATTAACCGAGCTTGGTGGTTGAGAAATAACAGATTTAGCCATCTCGGGTTGAATAACCGTATCATGCTGAACTGTGGATGTAGCTGCTCCAAACCCTCCGGGTTGATTAACCGGATCAGAGTGGATCGAGGCGGCTTCTTGAACAGTTCCTGATGCTCCAGCTCCTTTCTTTTCTTCATAATCCCTCATTTTCTCAATTTTCAATTTTGCCCTTCTGGCTTCATCTTCCTTTGTTGACTTCATACTCGCCTTCTTTGCATTAAGAATATCGAGCTCATTTTGAAGTTCAATTTCAGCATCTGTCATTTTAACTGTAACTTCTTCCTCTGATTCTGTTTCATCTGAGTCAGTTTCCTTTTCCTCATGTATCCCAACTTCTTCCACTCTGGGTTTTGGTTGAGTTGGCACTCTTCTTTTGAATGTTCTTGGATGTTTCTGTGGTTGTTTTGAAGCACTAGAGGCACTCCCAGTCCTACTGCTTTTAGAACGAGTTTTTGTTGAACCCGTTCCTTCACGATGCTTAGAGAACCCGACCTGGCCTTTGCTGTATGCATAGTCATAGTCTCTGTAGGCTTTAGTCTCCTTGATTTCCTCGGTCAACAATTCTTCCGGTAGTCTTGACCCTTGCTTGTGAGTACTATCTTTAGGAAAATAGACTGACTTGATAGGCTTATCCATCCTTATCACATGAAGTTCCCTGTCTTCAGGTCGAGGAGAGATGTCGGAGTTCTTGTCAATGAGATAGCTGATCAACATCTTTGTGTAATGGACGAATGGAATTCTTGTTACTGGTTTCTTACAGCCTTTTATCTGAAACACAAGATCTTCCCATATGAGTGCAGAATAGTCCAGATTTTTCTTGTTAACTATTCCCCAAAAGAGTTGAACATGTGAAAGTCTTGGGTGCTCATGCCCGCTATCTCTTCCTGAAACTGAGCGAACCAAAATGTAGTAAAGGACTCTCCACGGTTGTGGAATTGATTTAGCATTGATGCTTGAAATTGTTGTGAGTGGAAGATCGGGATTCTCATCATAACCAATGTCGAGAAGAAACTTGAGGATATCTTGTTCAGATGGTACAGGCCAAAATTTGTTTGATGTTTCAGGTGGATCTGGTAGGGATAAGGCTTTGCGTAGGTGTATTGGTGTGACTTTGACTGGTTTTCTGTCCAGAGTGCATGTGAAATATCTGTTGTAGTCATCGAGATCAATGGTACTCCACATTTGATGAATGTACAATTCTGGGACATTATCTGAATTTTCCAAGATGCTGTTGCATTCATGTCTTCTGAGAATTTCAATGGCTATTTGGCAGCTTGTCTCAGCACATTTGATGTTGTCAAACACCACTCTTGCATTGTTGTTTCCATACTTAGCCTTGTAACCTTGAGGAAACAGTTCTTCCTTAGAGATCATGGGTAGTGGTTGTTGTACTGGTGCAGACATTGTGAATAATCTGAGACATCATTTGACACCAATTTGCAAGATACATGTGGGTTAGCATTAGTTAAAAACTTAATGATTCACATGTGATCCTTAACTTAGCATGATATTTCAAATTTATGACACAAGTTGGAACATGATCATTTCTTTGGAAATGACAAATTTCTATATCATTTGACACAACTTAATAGAATTGAAAAATTCTTTAGAATCTGATAATTTCGAAAGTAATTGACAATTGCGAAAGAATATGTCAATTGCGAAAGAAATGATCAATTGCGAAAGAATTAGGCAATTGCGAAAGATTTGTCAAATGCGAAAGAACTTGTCATTTGCGAAAGAACTTGTCATTTGCGAAAGAAACTGTCAATTGCGAAAGCAATTTCGAAAATTTCTTATACAAGAAATTTCGATACTCTTTGAAGACGTACGACTCAGCAGATTTTTTCGCATTTTATTTTCACTTGAGTTTTTGTTATCACGCTTGATACAATAGAATCCTATGATGTTTCTAAGTATTCTGACCAAGATATAACAACTTTTAACCATACAATCCTAAGAATCAAACTGAACGTGCACTCGTGTTCTTCATAAACCCTTAAAATCAATTAAGCATATCTGATGTTTCTGGGTTCAATCCAAGGCAACATTTACTCAATTCAAGGCATAACAACAACACTGGAACACATTAATTACACTACAACACTTGCAAATGATTTTCCCCAATTCGTACGCTAAAACCCTAAATCAAGAACATTCAAATTACAAGTATCTGGGTTCAATTAAGCATGCATACATGGTTTACAATAATATTCTAAGCATAACCGTACCAATAAACACATCACAAACACTTAAAATTGAGTTTCCCTAATTTTACGCAAACCTTAGGTCTAAAACAATTATTTCTGACAGATTCAGCCGTTGGATTGTAAAATCCTTTAAAACCATTGCTTAAGATTATGTTATAATCGTTAAAACACTCACACTTTTGATGAATCTTTAATCGATTTGCAGATTGAATGTGGGCCGTTGATTGGTTTGGTGATAGTATTTACTGCGTATGGTGATTATGTCAGAGAAGTGGTTGAGCGTATTAACAGCAGTGATATTTTCTTCTTTTATTTGAATTTAATCTTTTGTCACTTTAACACCAATAG
This sequence comes from Artemisia tridentata subsp. tridentata, assembly GCA_021014915.2. Lineage (NCBI taxonomy): Eukaryota > Viridiplantae > Streptophyta > Magnoliopsida > Asterales > Asteraceae > Artemisia > Artemisia tridentata. The sequence continues at coordinate 243,015,010 of CP139504.1, forward strand.
TCCCTAAACCTTATGTTTTTGCAATTAAGATCCTAACCACTTAAGTATTTTCATGTAACACATTTGGCACATAGCACTAAATCCTAGATTATCACCATCATATCATTTTAGAAGCAACAATTTTCAGAAACCATGCAAGTACATATTTGAAAATTTTGAAAATTTTTATTTCTCCCCCTCAACACTTGTTCAAAAATAATTAATGATGGTTAATAAAATGAACCAAGTGTTGATAAGGATTGTACTTGCATTTTTTTAATAGATATTTACATAGATAGTTTAGATGTTTGACTCATTTAATTGTTTTTGAGAAAATTTTCCAAATCACTCGGAGTCAAACATCTCATACCAATCCGGTGAACCAAATCCACAAATCTTGCATGAGGCAAGGCTTTTGTGAACAGATCCGCCAATTGGTGTTCAGTACCCACAAAATACAGTTCAACAGTACCCTTCTCCACGTGCTCCTTGATGAAATGGTATCGGAGATCAATATGCTTGGACTTGGAATGCTGCATGGAGTTGCATGAAATGGCAATGGCACTCTTGGAGTCGCAATACATAGGAATCTTGTTGAGTACGTATCCGTAGTCCATCAGTTGTGATCGCATCCAAATGACTTGAGCACAGCAGGCAGACATGGCTACATATTCAGATTCTGTTAACGACAGTGATGTGCAATCTTGTTTCTTTGACTGCCAAGAGACGAGCTTGTCACCTAAAAACTGTACTCCTCCAGATGTACTTTTTCGCGTGTCTAAACACCCTGCATGGTCAACGTCTGAAAAAGCTACAAGGTCAAAGCCAGAATCCTTTGGATACCAGATCCCCAAATTAATGGTTCCCTTTATGTATCTAAGGATTCTTTTAACGGTTGACAAATGCCGCTCTGTTGGTCTTGACTGATATCGGGAGCATAGATACGTGGCAAATACAACATCCGGTCTGCTAGCTGTGAGATACATGATTGACCCAATGATACTATGATATTTTGTAGGATCAATGGGTGTCCCATTTATGTCAGCATCTAGCTTCGGGGATGAGGAGGACATAGGTGTATTATAGGTGTCACAGCTAGTCATACCATGCTTTTTCAGGATTTCCTGAGCATACTTGGACTGACTAAGGAATATACCACGGGGTGATTGATGAACTTGCAGTCCTAAGAAGAACTTCAGTTCACCCATCATGGATATCTCAAAGTTATTTTTCATCAGTTTTGAAAACGCATTTGAATATTTTTTATGTGTTGATCCAAAAATTATATCATCGACATAAATTTGTACGATGAGAATGTCCTCCCCGTGTTTTTGTATAAACAAAGTCGGGTCCACAGTTCCTTTAGTAAAATGGTTTGCAAGTAAGAAAGCAGATAACTTGTCGTACCATGCCCTTGGGGCTTGTTTAAGGCCGTAAAGGGCTTTCTTTAGCCGATATACGTGATTCGGATGTTCTTGGTCCACGAAGCCTTCTAGTTGAGAAACGCTACACCTCTTCCCGGAGTTGGCCATTGAGAAATGCAGTCTTCACATCCATTTGGTAGATAGTAATGTTCTTGTGAGCCGCGTAAGCCAGGAACATGCGAACAGCCTCAAGCCTTGCGACTGGAGCAAACGATTCTTCGAAGTCGATTCCCTCTTGTTGACTGAATCCTTTGGTGACCAGGCAGGACTTGTTACGAATCACAGTACCATCTGCATCTAACTTGTTTTTCCAGATCCACTTCAATCCAACGACATAAACCCCATCTGGTCTCTCTACCAGTTCCCAAACTTCTAACCGCTTGAATTGTTCCAACTCCTCTTGCATAGATTCAATCCAGTTGTCATAAGTGAGGGCTTCCTTAATGTTTTTGGGTTTGGCTTGACAAACGGTGAGTGCATAAATGCAGGTTTCACCGTCTGTGTGGAGTCTTTGTCTTGTCATGACTAGTTTTTCTGGATTACCAATGATATTTACTAAAGGATGATCCTTTGTCCATTTATGAGTGGATGGATAGTGTTGATAACTGTGGTGCAGGTTTGACGGTTCCAAATTGCGTGAAGAAGATTCTGCAATATCAAGAATGGTTGGTGCAGGTGCAAATGGATTAAAGAATGCATCTCCGTCATAACCTGATGGTGTGGGTACTTCAGCAGAATTTTGGGGGGAATCTTCAGCTGAAGGTGTAGAAGATGAAGGTGTTTGATCTACTGACGATGATGGTTCTGGTTGAGGTGCGTCGTCAGCAACTACTGTGGAAGTGGTTGCAGGTGTATCAGGTGCTTGATTGTTTACAGTTTGAGCAGCGGAATTGGTGGATACAGCAGAGGCACGATTAACTAGAGAGTTATCGAACAGAGGAGCAAACAAGTCTTCTATATCCTTTCTGTTGAACGGTAATGGTTCAGCTGATGATTCAGGAAAATTTAGACGGTTGTGTGCGGGTTCTAAGCTGTTTTGCTCAGAAGCCATATCCGTGAGCTCATCAAAATTAGCATGGATTGTCACTTGAATTTCCCGTGTACGGCGATTCCAAATTCTGAATCCTTTCGAATTCTCACAATAGCCAACAAATCCTCATATGTCTGCTTTGGCTTTCAGTTTACCAAGATCATCACGATCATTCTTTGGATAACAGAGAGCTCCAAAGACATGAAAGTAGTTGATATTTGGTTTTCGACCATGAATGAGCTCATATGGTGTTTTGTCATGGCGTTTGGTTATCATGCATCGGTTCTGGGTATAACAAGCAGTTGAGACAGCTTCAGCCCATAGCTAGTCTGGTAATTGGGCATTAATCAACATAGTTCTTGTTGCCTCCACTAACGTACGGTTACGTCTTTCGACTACTCCATTTTGTTCAGGGGTGCGAGCAATTGACGTTTGATGAACAATACCATTTTTCTCAGTGAACTCCCGAAGAGTTTGATTCTTGAATTCAGTACCATTGTCTGTTCTGATAATTCTTATGGTGTTACGAACCTGAACTTGAATCTTTGTGAGAAAAGTAATGATCATCGAAGGGGCTTGGTCTTTAGTATGAAGAAATTAGACCTAAGTCCACCTCGAATAATCATCCACTATTACCAAGATGTACCATTTCCCGTTGATGGTTTGAACACGCATAGGACCACACAAATCCATATGAATCAGTTGTAGGACATGATCTGTGTTGTGATCTGCTTTTGGAGGAAAGTGAGCACGATGACTCTTTCCTTGTTCACAAGCAGGACACAAGTGATCTTTGGCATATCTGAATTTGGGAAGACCGTCGACCAACTTTTTCCTAGCAAGATCGGTCATCGTCTTGAAGTTCAAATGAGACATCCGTTTGTGCCAAAGCCAGGCCTTTGTGGGATGTGCCTTTGAAAGTAAACATATGGGAGAGGGAGCTGTCATACCTTCGAAGGAAATTGTGTATAAACTGGTGCCGCGTTTCCCTTTCATCAAATCATTTCCTTGAAGATCCCGAATAAAACAAGTTTTCTCTCTGAATGCCACCTCCAAATCACCATCACAGAATTATCCAACTGAGAAGAGGTTGTGACCTAGGCCCTCGACATAATAAACCCTGCTAATTTCAGTGTTCTCATTTACATAGTCTCCATAACCCATAATAGCAGCGAAATTATCATTCCTGAATTTGACCGTTCCAATGAACTTTGCAACAGAGTTTACAAGAAGCTTGAGATTGCCGGTCATATGTCGGGAATAGCCGCTATCAACAATCCGGAGAACAATTTGGATCACCTGCATCACCAGAAGTTGACACAGAGGCAAGTTTGGTAACAGTGGAATCCGTTTGGTTAGTAACACATGAGTTAATCATTTTTGGTACACATTTAAAGCTATGTGTTTTATGTAACTAACGCTGCCACGTCCAACTAGTCTCAGCCATTGTCCTAATAAATGCACTTGGTGATTTGTTTGTCCTAGATGCAGCTATGGGTTTGTTAACTAATTCTTCAGAAACTACTAGTGGTGGTGATGAAGCGAAAAGTGTAACGCTTTTAGGGGGTCATTTAAGCCCTAAATCGTATTTATTTGATCAAATATTGCCCTAAATCATTCCTTTTGTCATTTTAGGTACTTTGGAGAAGAAATCTGGAAAAGGAAGCATTTTGGACGTTTTTGGAGCATAAAAGTGAAGAAAACGACAAAGTCTCCAAAGCTGCTGGAAAAGTACACTTGACAGCGTCAAGTATTGCTCTTGACGGCGTCATGGCTTGGCAAAAGAGGTGGATATGAAAAATACACGTGACGCGCCAGAGAGTTTTACAATGGAAAGTCTGACGGCGTCACCCTTTAAGGTGATCAAGGCCATCACGGTTTAAGTTAAAGAGAGACGGCGTCAAGCACAATTCTGACGGCGTCAACCCTTGATAGGCCAGAGCGGATTTTGGAGGATTAAAGAGGGACGGCGTCAGGAAGACCATCCGGGAACCCTAGCCACGGCGAGGTGACGGCGTCAGCTACTAAGTTCTATATATAGTTTTGCAATTTTTTGTCATTAGTGTGCAACTTTGTGAGGAGAAACCCTAAGACGAATTTCTGCCATTTTTAAGGGTTTTATACCCTTGGATCTCCCATGTTTAATTGAAGATAAGTAATCATTTAATCATTCAATATGTCTATGTGTTGTTTGATTATATCTTGTTCTTGTCTTTTAATTAACATGCTAGGCTAGATTTATCTTGTGTTTGCTTAGATCTAATGAAACCTAACTATTGATTATTGGTTGTTAGTGTGTTATCAATTGTATTGGATGATTGTTTATCGATGTTAGGCTTAAGAAAACTGGCTAACCTCCTATACGGTAACTTGCTTGAACGTCTTAAGAAACATGAACCAATGCGTACTAAGGTTTTTATGGTTGTATTTAATGCATGAGCGAATTCTAGTGATCCCATGTTAGGAGCTTCTTAGCCGGCTCGACATAGGTGTGAAGTAGGAGCTTGTAGAGTTGGGGAAGTACGTACCCACCCCACGATTGGTATTAAGGAATACACCCGTCATCCACGCAATTAATACACACTAATCAACCGGTAAAAGATAGTTAGGGAGTAAGGAAATCTAAGTAAACACATTTCTCCCCATATAAGTTTCACAACCTTTTCATTTTCAGTTATTTTATTTATTTGCATTTGTAGTTATTTGGGTTAGTTGACTAGCAACTAATTCCGCCCACTCCTTCAAACCCGAGATTTTACTTGCTTTCATAAAAAAATATAAAAATACAAAAAAGAATCTTCCCTCACCCTTAGACCTATTAGAGTAGTTTTTCAATCCTAACGACACTATTCCCTTAGAGAACGATCAATCCCCCGGTACTTGCCACTTCACTATACTACATCGGTCAGGTACACTGCCTGGTGGGGATTGCAAGCCTCTTGAGATCCCTCAAGTGGTAAAACCTGTTGTAAGGTCGCAAAACCACGCATCAAGTTTTTGGCGCCGCTGCCGGGGAATAGTTATTGTTTAGGTTGAATTTTTATTTTATTAGGTCTACTCACTAGATTCCTTTCTAGTGAATTTTTATTTTATTTTTCTAGGTTTTCTTTAGTCTATCTTTTTTTCTTCGTTTCTTTGTTCGTAACCATTACCATCCGACATCATGGAAGGTGGTAATATCCTCGATCCCAACAACCCACCACCACAACAACACCCACCTCCTAGAGCCCGTACTTTAGGAGACTACTCTCGTCCTAGCCACCATGGCTATCGAAACACCATTGAGCTCACTCAAGGAGCCAATGTCACTCCCTTGCGATCCGACACCATCCGGTTGGTGCAAAGCGGATGCGCATTCCATGGACTTCGTTCCGAAGATCCTAACCAACATCTCAAGGACTTTCTCAAAATTGTTGATTCCATAGACCTTGATGTTGCCACTCGAGAGACGACCCGACTGCGTCTCTTTCAATTCTCTCTGCGGGACCAAGCTAGTCAATGGCTAGAGCGTCTACCCGCAGGATCCATCACCTCTTGGGATGATCTCACCACTCGTTTCCTCGCTCAGTTTTTCCCACCAGGAAGAACTACCAAGTTAAGGAAGGATATCTTGATGTTCGAACAACGTCGAGGCGAAACCCTGTATGGGGCATGGATTCGATTCAAGGACTTACTCCAAAAAGTCCCTCATCATGGCATAGATCTCTGGCTTCAAATCCAAATCTTCTATGACCATGTTGATTACCACATCAAGCGTGCCATCGATCGAGCCGCCGGAGGCAGATTGCGTGATAGAAGCGCCGAGGAATCATGGGAAATCATTGATGAGCTTGCATCCGACGATGATGAATTGTGGCAAGTTTCCCACGACGTACGCTCGGCGGTCAAGACATATTCATCGCCCGATAAATCCAATCAAATCACCGAGGAAAGCGTTAGTGAACTTGAGAAGAGGGTTGCATATCTTATGGAAAAGCAAAAGAGACCCTTAAGTCCACAAAAAGCAACAGTTAACTCGGTCTCAAGCATTAAGCAAATACCATTGTCCGAATCACCCCGGAGGGAAAATACTAAATCCTTCCATAAGCACGCTCAACCCAACTCACCGTCTCAGGAACTTAGTCCAACATTCGAAGCTTGAATGAGAGAATACATGTCAAAACACTCCGAACGGTTGGCAAAATTTGAGGAAGCTATCTACAAACAAAAGGAAGAGATGGAAGAGAAGATGGCTGAGATGATGGGCCTTTTGAAAGAATACACAAAAACAAAAGCTCCTGAAAATGTGTTAGTGCGAAAAGACGTTGAAGTTCCCAACACTAAATGTGTTAATGCCATCTCCGTCGTCCAAGAGGGCAAAAATGATGGAAGAGGGAAGTTGATAACTATGGAAGTTAACAAAATTGACCTCGTCCCACTTAATGACGGAAACACCAATGCCTACAAATGCGATTCCGACAAGGGAAAGGAGGCGCCCTCTGAGGAGCGCCAATTGGTAGAACCGCCAAAGTCACAACAAGTGAGGCATTACTTGAAGCACGAAATAAACAAGGAGACCATAAACGATTGGGTGATAAACTATCGACGTACTCATCTACCCAACAAGGAGTCCAAGAGGATGGAACCGGATGATGAATCTAACACATTACCCGGAGGGCAATTGTATGAGAGCCTCATAAGACAAAAGTTAGTGGAAAAGCAGGAATTCTACGGGGTCTTCGAAATACCATGCAGCATTGGAAAACTCAAGTATCTGGATGCGGTAGCTGACCAAGGTTCCGACGTAAATTTGATGCCTTTATCCGTTTATGTCCAGTTAACCGACGAACTGCCATCCATCACCCGTACTAAACTCTCCTTTGCAAAACATTCTTATGAGTACCCATTAGGAATTGCAGAGGATGTGTTGGTCAATGTTGTCGGATTCCTGTATTCGGTCGACTTCATGATTATTGAAAGAAATGATATGAATATGCCAATAATCCTTGGGGCACCCTTTCTCGTTACCACTAGGGCACAAATCGATTACGAAAATAGTACCATCCAAATGAAGAAGGGGAAGAAAACAATAAACTTCCCAACGATCCCACGACATATACGAGATGTTGCTCTACAAAAGAAGATGGAGGCGAACCCCAATATAATCCGTGGTAATGTTCGTGAGAAAATCCTTGCATCGGAGGCAAGGATTAAGAATTACAATGAAAATGAGATTAGAGAATGTAAGGGTGGAAATAACGATTATATTGAGGCTGATGAGCAGACCAATAACCCCGTTGAATTTACAAAAGGAGACTCAGTGCTCCTAAGGCATTCAGAAACAAAAGCACCTACCAATGAACCAAGTCCCTGGTGGTACGGACCATTCACAATTAAAAGTC